>CM063592.1:12055024-12083319 GCA_032356905.1 Salix exigua
GAGTTAATTAATTGTCCACCAATCTTCCAAATCTTCTGATTTCTTATCGGGTTGTTTGATTGTTCCATCAACAAACCCGAATTTCTTTTGAGCTCTTAGGGCAGTTCTGATTGATCATGTCCATTCTTCATAGTTGTCTCTTTTTAATTGCACTTGAGTAATTGTGAACCCTGGTTTGTCAAGAGAGGTTATGTCATAGGAAGATATTGTTTTTCTTTGTTCTTTGGTAGCGTGAGGCATCGATGGTGTTTTCGGCCATGTTCTAGTTCTTGGTTTCTTTTCTTTTTCTTGTTTTTTTTTTCAATTTTTGATTTCTGACATTTTAAGTTTTGTGCTTCACTTTTCAGGAACTGAATGACAGATGATGATTTATGGTGGATGATCTTTGATGATTTCTTGATTGGTTTGTTTTGGTAGATGCTCTGATCTTCGTAGTAGATACCATAGATGATTGTGGTATTTTCTTGGTAGTTCTTGGGTTTTGATGATTGATCTTTGGGTTTGTGTATGGTGGGCGATAAAGGAATGAGGATTGATATTTGATGGAATGTTTTTGTGTTTTGATGGTATGGGTTTATGGCAGATTTTGGGTTTATGGCAGATGTTTGATTTTTTGGAATTTATTTGGTTTGTTGGTTATGGTTTTGTTTAAGCTCTGATACTATAATACTATTTTGTATTTGATATTGTAGTGTTTTGGAAATTCTAAAAAGGAAAATACATCAATGCCCTTAGTGACTTAGAATTAGGTTAAAGGTGTTGAGATAATTGCATAAGCTTATAAATATAAATAGGAAAGAAGAGAAAAGAAAAGGAAAAACAAAAAGAAAGGAATAGCTCTGAAATTTGAGAGAGAGAATCGGAAGAGAGGAAGAATAGAAGAAGAAGAGAAAAAGGAAAGAGAAGAGGAGGAGAAAAGAAGGAGTAAAAGTTGTTAAGGTAATGTGTGAGTTTATTTATGTATACATGTGATTATTAGATATGATTTTTGCTTGTATTTATTGTTAGAGTTTGAGAATTTTATTTGGGTTTGATTGATGAATTAAGAGAGATATTAAGGGTTGAATGTGTTGGGTAATGATTTAATTAGTTTGATTGTAGATGATTTTGAAGTTTTAATTTGGTTCAAGAAAATATTGAGAAAAATGGTGAAATAATGTTGAGAAAATTGAAAATCTTCGTTGGAATTCAGGTCGAGGTTGAAGATGACGAAATGTCATTTTGTCCTTTTGTGAAGATTACGCTTGGTCCTCGAACTTTGAAAATTACAGTTTGTGCCTGGGTGAAATTCGAGATCTCGACAGAATTGAGGATGAATTATGGACAAAATTTCAGTATAGTTGTGAATTTAAGAGGAGTTCAATTTAGTCCTTCAATTTGGTAAAATTATGATTTGGCCCTAAAATATGAGAAAAATTCAGAATGGTCCCTAGATGAAATAATAGCATTTTAGATTGGTTTGATGGATAATTGAAGTTCATTTGATGGATTATTATAAATTTTATGAGTTAGTATTTGGAATTAGATTTGAAGAAACCTTTGATTTAGGTTTTATGAAGAAATGGATAGTTTGATTAAAAATACATAGGATTATGATTTGAACTCTTAGACATGTTATTAAAGGTATTTTACTTTGGATTCATTTTTGAGTATATCTTTTTATATATTCAGATAATCTCGATATTTCAACTCGCGGACATCAAGAAGATTCGTCAACACTCGCTTCAACCTTGTATGCTCTTAAGTCAGTGAGTGGATAATATTTAATATGCATGAGAAATAGTATAAATATTTGGATTTGCTAGTATGAATTGGATTATGCTTTTTGATCATATATACCTTTATTATTATTCTTGATATGATAAAGCATAATCATTTGTTGACTATACGTTCTTGATATGAGCCTATATCTGTTTATGAATTGATAGCTCCTCATTTGATTGATACCATGAGTTGAGCCTTGAGATATGAATATGTTTGTTTGATTATAAGATATACCTATGGTATGCCAGTCAGAATACCCATGCTAACAGGATAGTGTTAGCCTTTGTGCACATCGTATCGGATACTCTAGTTGGTCGGGAGTCACGACTGCGTGGACTCGATCATCCCAAAGTATGGAGCCTCATACTCATTGCATTCTGATTTTCCGATTAGCTTTACTTATTGAATTCTTATTATGATCTATTTGAGAACCCATCACATGTTTGTTATGATCTATTTGAGAGACTTGTTGTAAGAACTTCTAGCTGAATTGTTAATATATTTCTCTTGCTATATTATCTCGTATGTATATTGGATATTATCTACTCAGTGAGTTGTTGAACTCACTCTCATTATTCATTATTTTAGGCTCGTAGCTTGCTAACAGTCATTTCGTCTTACTTTGAACTCGCTATTTTGTTGTAATCGATACTTTTGTTCATATGTCTAGTTAGTGCTCCGTAAATATAACAATATGTAATCAACTCTTGTGTAAAGACAATTGAATTATGTTATAAAGTTTACTTTGATATTTCCGTTGCATTATATTGTAGAGTTTACTTTGATATTTCTGTTGTGTTGAACTATGAATATGAATGATTAGTATGTGTAAGTTTGTGTCACGACCGATTCCCGGATCCAGAATCGACACATAGGCATGGTCCCCCTCCAAGGTCCCACACCTATGTGAACCCAAACTTACACACAAACTTATCATTCAACTTCAGAATTTAACGCAGCGAAAATAACAAAATAAACTTTAATACATAGTTCAATTGTCGGAAATAACAAAGTAAACTTTATAACATAATTCGATTGTCTTTACACAAGAGTTGATTACATATTATTTTACTTGTGGAGCACTAACTAGACATATGAAAAAAAGTGTCGACTACAACCAAAATAGCAGGTTCCAAGAGTAGGACAAAATGACCACTAGCAAGCTACGTAACTCTTAAAATAATGAATAATGACGGTGTGAGTTCAACAACTCAGTGAGTAGATAATATCCAATATACACATACAGGATAAATATAGCAATGAGAAATATATTATCAAATAGGCTCGAAGTTCTTACAAGTCTCTCAAATAGGTCATAACAAACATGTGATGGGTTCTCAAATAGGTCATAGCAAGAATTCAATAGGTAAAGCTCATCAAAAAATCAGAATGCAATGAGCATGAGGCTCCGTATTGTGGGATGATCAGTCCACACAGGTTGGTGACTCCCCCGACCAACTAGGGTTTCAGATACGATGTGCACAAAGGCTAACACTACCCTGTTAGCATGGGTATTCTGACTGGCATACCATAGACATATCTTATAATCAAACAAACATATTCATATCTCAAGGCTCAACTCATGGTATCAATCAAATGAGGAGCTATCATTTCACAAACAGATATAGGCTCATATCAAGAACGTATATTCAACAAATGATTATGCTTTATCGTATCAGAATATAATAAAGGTATATATTATCAAAAAGCATAATCCAATTCATACTAGCAAATTCAAATATTTATACTATTTCTCATGCATATCAAATATTATCCACTCACCTAACTCAAAAGCAGACAGTTTCCAAAAGCGGAATGTTGATGAAACTTTACTGATGTCCCGCGGGTAGAGTATCGGGATTATTTGAATATATAAAAAAAGATATACTCAAAATGACTCAAAAAAATAAAATACTTTTAATAACATATCTAAGAGTTCAAATCATAATCCTATGTGTTTTTAAATCAAACTATCCATTTCTTTGTAAAACCTAAATCAAAGGTTTCTTCTGAAATCTAATTCCAAAAACCTAACTCATAAAATTGATAATAATCCATCAAAAGAACTTCAATTATCCATCAAACCAATCTGAAATGCTATTATTTCATCTAGGGACCATTCTGAATTTTCCTCATATTTTTAGGGCCAAATTGTAATTTTACCAAATTGAAGGACTAAATTGAACTCATCTTAAATTCACAACTATACTGAAATTTTGTCCATAATTCATCCTCAATTCTGTCCAGAATCTCGAATTTCACCCTAGGGACCAAACTGTAATTTTTCCAAAGATCAGGGACCAAACTGTAATCTTCACAAAAAGGACCAAAATGACATTTCGTCATCTTCAACCTCAGCCCAGAATTCCAGCAAGGGATTTTAAATTTTCTCAACATTATTTCACCATTTTTCTCAATATTTTTTTTAAACCAAACATCTCAAAACTTCAAAATCATCTACAATCAACTAATTAAACCATTACCCAACACATTCAACCCTTAACATCTCTCTATATCATCAATCAAACCCAAATAAATTTCTCAAACCCTAACAATCAATACAAACAAAAATGATAGCTAATAATCACATTTATACATAAATAACCACACACATTACCTTAACAACTTATTTCTCCTTCTTTTCTCCTCCTCTTCTCTTTCCTCTTTTCTCTTCTTCTTCTTCTTTCTTCCTCTCTTCCCGATTCTCTCTCAATTTCAGATCCATCTCCTTTCTTTTTTGTTTTTGTTTTTCTTTCTCTTCTTTCCTATTTATATTTATAAGCTTATGCAATTACTACCTTACCCTTAATTTATTTACACACCTAATTCTAAGCTACCAAGGGCACTCATGTATTTTCCCTTTTTAAAATTTTCAAAATACTACAGCTTTGGGTCGTATAGGTGGGGACCTGAAGAGGACAATGGTTATGTGTCAGCCACGGATCCGGAATCGGACGTGATGGATGTAATCTTGCAATTGGCAAGTGCTGAATTACAATCGTTTGTTTGTATTCGTGAGTCTATGAATTATATATGGCAGTGCATGATAGTGCCCTATTTGTTTCCTATGATAGTGCCCTATTTGTTTTTTACATGCTTTCATTAATTTTTCTATTTTATGTAGGTTTCCTGTTTTATAGTCTAATAAAAAAGATGAAAAATATTGACGCCTTTTTGAACAACAACAGTTTGTTAATCAAATATGCAAACACATTGCCTTGTGAGATCACTATAGTCCAAAACATGTTGAAAGCTTAATTGATCTACAAATAAAGTGTTGGAAAACCAAGGACATCAAGTTAGGGCATAAAACAATAAGGTTTTAATTCCTTGAACCTAGTCGATAATTCAAACCAAACAAAACCTACTAAATAGTGTTTCTTCAACATTCTAAGCCCAACCTTTTCCATTCTCCGATTCTCTCCTATAAATCAATCAAAGAGATATCAATAACCAACACCTAAACCAACTTCTAGCTTAGGTTCTTCGAATCAATTTTCAATCATGTGAGATTGAAAATTATTATAGGAAGAAATTCAAGCAAAAATCACTACTATAAAAAGCCAACTTTAGAAGAAGAAGAAAAGAAAGATGAAGAGGAAAAGAGAGGAAAGGGTAATATTAACATGCACACATACAATAAAAAAGAGAATATATAAAGAGGGTGAGGTGTATATAAAATATTTCACCTCACCAATACAATATAAAATAAAAAAGAAAAAATAGCAAAAAAAGAAGACAAAAGATTTCACTCTTAGAAAGGAAGAAGAGAAAATCCTTGACAACTTTTAAATTTTATTCTTATAAGTTTTAGTGTATTCAACATTGAGCAACTTTTTTTAAAATTTATAGAACCTAGAAAAGTTTCCTTTTTAAAGTCTTGGTTTGAATTCTATTTGTGCCATTATCATGCTATAAATCTTGTTTGAATCACCAATGGTTATATATAAATGTTGTAAACGTATATTTTTCACGATTATGATAAATCAAAATTCTTGATTACATAAAAAAGTTAAAGACATATAATTATTGATTACATTTAAAAGTTGAAGATATATAATTCTATTGAGTATGATAATTCAAAAGTCTTGACAATGAGTTCATTTGCTTTTTCTCATTTCAAGTTTGTAGTGATAATAATGAGTGAATCTTTGAATTTATAACTGTAGGTTTACAACCAATATAGTAGAGGATTCTCTTAAGAAGAAAGATTTACTTTGAAACTTAAAAAGATCAATAAATTAAATTTGACCTATAAAAATAATCAAACAACAATGTGACTTGCTTTAGGTAGAGTGCACTAGGGATGATACGTCTTCTTCTTGCACAACAAGTCCTCTTACTTAGACTCTCGTGGAGTATTATATTTTCTAGTGACCTTTGTATTAGGTGGTAACTCCTAAAATTTATAAGCATAATTTTATATTTATAAGAAACCCCTTTTTACGCTCACCTCCTCCCGTCTTTAGGGATGACAGAGCACGAAGCGAAAAACGGTTGTCATGAAAAATATTATATTCAACATTGTAAGCATATTCAAGTGTTGATATGCTTTCATATTTAGATTCATCATTGGTTCACTATATTTCTCTATCATCTCTTAAATAATAACAATTTTTTTCTTTTTTCTTGCAACTTGCTTTTTAACATATAAGAGTTCAACAAATTTAGGTATTTATAATTTTTTATTGTGTATTATCCTCTCCCTTGAAATTTGACTTTGTACTTTGATAAAATTCTCAAATAATCATCTAGTGTAACTACCTTGTGTTTTACTTTTTTCACCTTTATATTTATATGCCTCTTATCTTCAAATTATAAACAATGTTGAAATTAAAAGCATTAAAGATATGTCTATTTATACCATTTAAAAATCTAGAATTTATGTCGTCCTTATCTTAATAAACATGACCTTTAATCATAATTATTTTCATTTTCTTAAAATAGTTTTAACATCCTATGATAGAAATTGTTAAAAATTATATATATTTTTTAGAGTAATAATCAGTGACAAACCTCTTCCATATGATTGCTTTAATCTCTTGTTATTTGTTAATAGGTTTTTGTTTATTATGCCTTTTACTTGTACTACATTGATCCCATTAAATAATAACATTATCAATGAATTCATCTACAACTAGTTTATGTGTTTTTCCTTTAAATATCAATGGAAATAAAATACAAACGACACTTTCTTTTCCGAATAAGCTTGCAAATCAATCTTTGCATGATATATTGTATTTTGAAGTTTTGTGATACTCAAATCATGATTTAAACCAATGTGATCATCAAAATTCTTTCCTTGGTTGGAACCCTATTTGGTTGAAATATACCACTAAACTCTCTTCTTAGCCTTGTCTCACATAAAGGATTTTATTATGTACAAGACATTTGTTCATGATTAACTACATTATCATAATTGAAGAATTTAGTTAAACTCTTAGCAGGGGAGAAAGTGCTCCTTTAATTGGCATTTGAGCCTTTTTTTTCCTTATAGCTAAAAACATAATGTCTACGTAATTTTTAAAGTACTCAATTTATCCATTTTCTCATTAAATAATCCATCATTACTTTTAACATTTCTTGTCTCTCTAGTCATTCTAAAAGATCATATGCCTTCAATTGTGTTACACCTTTTATAGACATTATGAATACTTGTAACAATGGTAAGTAGCAAATTCTCACACACTAACTCACATGTTTACACTCGATTTAATATTACTTCACTAACATTTCATATAAATATGTAAGGCCTTTCACTCTAACAATCTCATTATATCATTTACCTCATTATTCCCTTACTTAAGTTTTCAATGTAACTTAGTAACTTATCAAATGATCAATCAAAACAATATAATGATTTTGCAATAATGAAGACTTAAGAATAAAAAAATGTATCAAACAAATCAAGAAAAAAATTGAGGAAAATTATGAATACCTATGTAAAGTCATATGAAATATAATGATAAAAAGAAAAAAAATCCATAAGGTTATTATGTTAAAGATTTTAAGATAACTAACTACTTTTTAAGAAGTCGAGAGCCATGTTCAAGAATTTTCAAGAAAAAAATTAAAATAAAGGAAAAAGAGATGTATAGTAACCAACTTTTAATAAAACAAGGTATGATGATCCAAAAAAAAATCAATTCATTCAACAATACCAAGATTTGGTATGTATGTATTCGGAAAAAAATCAAGAAAATATTCAAGAAGCTTCTGGTCAAACCTAAAATTCAAGGACTTGTATTTGATTATGCCTCAACCTATAGATTTAATCAACTAATGCTATTTTTCCTTTTTTCAGATCCACAGAATTTGATAAGACCAAGGTTGAAAGATAGAAAATCAAGATCAAAATCTAAGACCATAATTTTTTCTATGATTTGTTTGAAAAAATAAAAAATCTAAGCAAGATGATTTTTTTTTAAATAAAGCTTGACACAAACTTTGAAATTGTAAGATAAAAATAAACTATTTTTTTTAAGAAACAAGACGCTAGCTGAAACAATCAGGAAAAAAATGACAACACAAATTATAGATTAAAAGGCTATAATTTGATAATAGCATAAACTTTGATACCAATTGATGTGGACAACTACCATGATATGCTAAAATTAGGATGGAATGGTTTACAATTTGACTGAACTAGAACCTCCTTTGAAGAATTAAAGTTATATGCAATGATCACTCTCATTTTATGCTTATAAAGAGATGAAAATGAGTAGTATATAATTATGATAAAGTTGTTTAATCCTCCAAGAAGTTTATTAACTCAATCAATAGCTTAGTATGAGAATTCAATCAACCATGAAAGAGAGCAAAAATACTGATTTTTTTACTAATAAAAAATAATATAACCCCAAAAAGTCTCTACATAAGATTATTTATGCTACAAAAAATCTAAAGTCTAATAGGATATTCAAAATGAATTTGGATAAACCTAATAATATTAATAACCCAATGACACAAATTTTATTAAAAAAGGCTTTATTATCTCTACAATGCTTGATGATAACTTATTTTTTTAATTATTTAAGTACAACTAAAGTTATTTTTGCAAATTGCTACATAATCAAAGCCCAATTTCAAATTCATGGTTCTCTCTCATATTTAAATCACTAGAAAGATAATGATGTCCATTTTTTAATAAATATTGAATCACATTGGAAATCACCACATGATGAAGTATTGTTTTTAATAAATCTTTTTACATTGAAATGCAAATCTTCTTATGAAATTTGGAATTTATTATTATTATTTAGAGTAGTTAAATATCTAAATTATTATGTCTATAATATATATATATATATATATATATATATATATATATATATATAAACATTTCATATCTTGTAATTATTCGTTAAGAGAAGTATGGATGATGGGATGCGAGAGTGTATGTAGTAATTTCTGCCAAGAATGAAATGGAGAAATGTCCTAAGCTTTCTCTGTCTAGGCCCTTTTCAAATGAACGTTACAACTAATCTCTCCAAGGCCTTAGATCAGGAGAACCCAACATCTTAGGGTCAGCAAGCATAAATGAGTTATTTTAGCCCAGCTCAGTATCGGATTAAATTTTGCCTTTTCGTTTCTTTGGAACCCAAAACAGCCTCATCAGAGCGACAGAGAGAGAGACAACCACTGATTTTTGGTTGTCAATGATCTTTGGGATGAGAATGACTAGAACAGATGAAATATTTAATTCCTACTTTATTTATTATTTAACAAATTAAAAGTTCAAATATGTATATTCTATCAAAACTAAGTATTCACACGATTATCATTATGTAAATATCATTATTACTCAATACAAAATAATATATGAACGTGGTCGTCCTAATATTTTAACCTCATAGAGTACAAGATTTCCTCGCAAAGAAAGATATGTTTTTAACTTCAGATGAGACCAACAAATACAAACATGACTTGAAATAATAATCCATTAACAATGTAATTTATCATAGATAAGGTGTATTAGAGGTAATGTATTATTTCCTTGCCCAATTAATTATTTTACTCATATTCTCATAGATCATAAGTTTTTAGTAACCATGATATTAGATGACAACTCATTAAAAATCATATTATTATGACTAAACTTACAAACCTTCAAACCAGGAGGCAGATCCACCATTCATCATTATACATGTAATGACACATGTCATGTGAAAAACACTTATATTAATTCTACGTATCCGCCATACTTTTGCTTGTGATAAAATTGTCTCCTTTCATAAAAAAAAGAGAATATAATGTATACTAGTCTTAAATATCTATAATCTCAAATTAATATTTGGTTTTTAATATTACATTTACAATAAAACTTTTAGCAATAATGCTTTAAAGCAATATTTTTCTTACAAAAAAATTTGTTCCAAAATATATCTTTACTTTAGATTTATAATCAAACATTAAATTCATTAATTAAATATTTGATGTGTATTATTGGTAAAACAAGTCATCGTTAATGAGTTAAATATATTTACATAGACTAAATCGATATTATATAAAACCATTGACACACAGATACACACACAAATCAAGATAGTGATTATACATGAACAACCAGACGTGGGGGGTGCAAATGCCAGTTGGGCTGATTTGGCCTGTGTTACTATGAAACTTGTGCTGAATTATAGATCAAGTTAGACAATTCCCTCACCAACTTCAGTTGCAAGTTATGTTTCTCTTTCTCATGCTGAAGTTTTCGATGATAACAGCAAGTGGACCATGTGATGGCAAAGTTAAGCTGAGCCAATTATTGAAGATATTGTGGATTCTTCAGCATAATTTGTATCGCATAATGTTCCTTGTTTCGGATAATATTAGTTATTTGGCGCTGTGATTCACAGAAATGCTGTGTTCTGTGCTGACGATGGGAGGTGAGTGCATGGAGGGGGTGGAGATAAGCCAGAATGTCTTGTTGAGGTGATCCTGATGCGAAGCAAATCGAATGACCCCAAATTGCTTTCTCCTGAAGCTTGGGTGATGGGTAGTGGTGCGTACGTTTCATGGGCGGCTTTGGATCATGTGACCACCTGCCGCTGCTTTCCTTTACGCAAAATGCACGGGCAGCCCTTTCCGCTCTCTCAAGTTCAACCACTTGCCGATGCAACAACACGTGCCAAGTCCCGGCATTCACCACGATCTCATCCATGTTTCAGCCCTCCACTCCTTGAATCTTTGGATTAGAGGCTCAGCACCAAGGACTGTATCATCCTTTTATGGGTTTCCAGCGTCTATAAGATGTTCGTTCCAGGGCGAAAATTATTCGCAGCTTTCGAGTCCTACCACAAAAATGAGAATGGTGTAAGACCAGGAACAGTTTTGGATAATTAGCTCTCCAGGTATTATTGTGTGATGATAAAGGTTTGAATCTGCAATACAGAACTCAAGTTCAAGTAAAATCATATATTTATTATAAAAGTTCAGAACAATCGTCTAGTGTTACATTAGAGAAGGGACGTTCACAGAGTCACAGAGATGGATAATTAAGACCTGTTGGTGTTATTTTCAGAGTCATTTTTTTGCCCCTTGGCTTCGGTGTGCTGCTTATCTTGCCGAGTAGTTAGGGATACAAGGGATCTTCTTGACCCAGCCGGAATCCCAATATTATCGTTCATTGGAATCAATTTGATATGGTTAATTATGGCTCCATATCGACCCAAGGGCCATGGCAGGAAAAGTGTCAAAGCACAGCAACAAAGTTTGGGTCCGACCCATCCTTTAATTATACTGGTATTATCTTCTATGATCTTTTCATCTTTGAAAATGAATATAGTGTGCGTGCGTGCCATGCATGCACTATCGGTCAAAAGCCCCACCGATGCCATAGACTCGTTTCTAATTTATTTAATAGCTCAACTTTTTCTTTTAAGATAAAAAGTAAAAACCACTCCAATTCCAATAATGTATATTTTTCCTTATTGATTGTTGTTATTATTATTATTATTATTATTATTAAAAGTATTTTCTTCTTAAAAATACATTAAACGAATATTTTTGTTAAAAAATATTTTGATATTATTAAATGAAAATAATTTTAAAATATCAAAAAAAAAAATTAAAGTACAATATCGAACAAGAATTTGATAGGATTGAATGTACAAAAAAACTCTTTCAAAAACGTGACCACGTCCTTAAAAAAAATAATCAGAGATAGGATGCGGAACCATCAACGATTTGCCTAAAGTAATACTCAAATTTGTAACTTACTAGGTAGTGGTATACAACGTATCGTTTTATTTTTTTCAATATAAAAAATATAAACAAAAAAAACAGCAAAAATTGATTACAAGAAATAAACACTTAACAATATTATAGAAATATATCTCTAGAATATTTTAAAATATTCACTGATCTTATTTACAAAATAAAATTAGATGAGAACAAGATAATTGCATAAAAAAACATGGAGTCAGCTAGATAAAGACGAGGGATGAAATTAAAAACATGAATTTAAATATATATATATATATATATATATATATATATATAAAAAAAAAAAAAAACAGAAGCGAAGATTCGGAGAAATTTCTCTTTTTTGTCGGCAAATAAAGTAGGAGTTGAATTCACCCAAGTAAAAAAGAAAGAAAGAAAAGTTAGGATTTGAGCATTGAATTAATCCACGAATGCCCTTTTAGGGGAATTAACCATGTAGCAATCATGGTCATTGGATCTTCAGGATTTCGTGATGGTCCAATAAAGATCAAGTGTAATCCTCATCCAGGTAAGAGTATCATCGCACTGGCATGATTTTGTAATTTCTTCACTCAACGACCATTGCAGCAGCGAGCACACAACTCCTTTCATCTTGACTTGAGAACCACAGCTGCTGCCGCCCTGTGGCACCAACCGATTCGACAGATTTGCTTATTTATATAAATAGATTACCAAATATTTAGAGCAGTTTCTTTTTACCTGGACATTAAATTCGGTAGAAAAACACCAAGGAATGATGAAATAAATAAATAAATAATACAATTCCCTAACAATTGTTTTTAAATAATATCAATTGTAATATATAAAATCGATATAAAATGAGCAAAACACTTGTATGGGAGAGTTATAATGTGTCTATCTCAAAGAGCATCAAAGTGATTTAATTATTCTGCAAAAATATAAATGACAAAAACACTGTTAGGACAAGAGAGCATAAGAGTGTTTTCTTCTAATTCGATGCACGTCAGGATTTGCAATGCCGTCGGAAGCAGGGAGGATGCTCCATAACTAAGGAGTTATAGCAGATTAGAAGGGTTAACTGTAAGGCGGCACCGACACTGTTATGAGCAGGAGACATGTAGGTCGATCCATACACACTTCTGTAAACCTTTTTTCCATGAAAGCCTATCACCATCGACGCCAAAATTGAAATAATAGAGGGTCAGCGCAAACATAAATAAATCAATAAATCAATAAAGGCACTTACACAGCTGGCCGTGATTCCATGGGGTCCATGCCAAACAGTCTTACTTTGCTGTCAACCTCAAAACCTTGCAGCACTTATAACTTATTTGTTACTGCATTTCATAAATGTTTTTTTTTTTAAATTATATAATTTCTTAAAAATAAAAAAATATCATGAATGAGTGAGTGGGTTGATGCTTCTTTATTTACGGAGTTAAAAATCTAATTTTCATGTCAATGAGAAATAGGCATCTGCTTCGTAATCAAGACACTGGTTTCTGTCCATGTACCGAGAAAGTACAGCTACTAAGCTAAGAAAACTATGAAAAAACATATTTGCACTTTTGCTGTGATTAGACCACTCAAAACAACCCGAGGGAGGGTTTATTTTCATTACATTTAATTGCGTTGAAGGTGTTTTATACATGGTTGTCGAAAAACTAACATGATACGGTGTCATTTTCGTTTTTATCTCGTGTTTTATACGGCTTCCTGGCTCCAAATCGTTGAAGAAAGATACTCTGTCATCCAATAAATGCAAGGAGAAGCAAGTAATTGCAGGAATAAAAGTCTAAAGATCAGGCCGTGGCAACAGGATTTTGAACGGGGCATAGAAAATAAAAATTAGAAAATCACATCCTTGGAAACCGCAAATCCCATGTGCTGAAGATCGTATATATTAGTAGCCATGATAAATTCATGATACACGAAGCAACCTTGTATTTCAGTGAGCATGCATGGGGCCAGCAGGTTGCATCTTTTCTTTTCATTCTGAAGTTGCAATTTTGAATAGGAATTTGTTTTGCATCGGATGTGGGAAATGGGCCCTACCCTTTATAAAACAAATTTCGGCAAAGCATTCTCTTCACAGTAAAATACAAATCTATATGAAACAAAATATGTTCCCCTGCCTCTGCACTTTTTTTTTTTTTTAAAGCCGAAGCCCCAGCTTGGAATTCTCTAAAGTTTGTTTCTTAGAAGCCACTCTTGGATAATATATACACATACCTTCCAGGGAGCCTCGAATCCTTCTTATTCAAGCCATTCACCATTCTCCCTCCCTCCCTCTCTCTCACTTTTACAATTTCTTCTGCATCAATTCTTTGAATTGTTCAGGCAAAGGATTTTTAACCTTTCTTTTTCATTAAAATTCTAAGCCCAGAAGCATCATGCTTACACTACCATTCTTATCCTAATTATTATTTTTTTTTGGTTGAGAAACATTTTAATTGCTCTGTCTATACAGTATTATCTCAAGAGGCAAGGCAATATAAACCTGGAGTGAATCATGGCAGAAATCACAACGTACAATATGGAGAACAAGATGGGCTGTGGCCTGACAAGGGGAGCTTTCCTACGCCGGCTATTCTGGCCGAGAAAGACCTCGGTGCATTCACTCCCTGCAGAGAGCAGCACCAGTATCACCAGCATGCCCAGTATTGATAGGGAATTCAAAGAAGCCTCCTGTCCATAATTCAGAGAGGCAACAGAACAAGCCCGAGCCTGCCATCCTTTATCCCTCCAATTTTCCCAAGTCATCGTCAAAAACTGGGAAAAACGGCATAGTTTGGTTCCTCCAAGACCCTCGACTTCTCTTAAAAATAAACAAAGTAGGAGACCCTCAGATGCTGCAAAGGGCTCAGCATCATCCGCATCAAGCTCAGGGCGAATTAAAGTATTTCAAACCGACAGAGCTGAGCTGAAAAGGGACTCTGCCAGTGACTCCATAGAGCTTAGCAGCAGAAATGTCATGGCTAATCATCAAAAGTCCAATGACAGCAAAGCTCTTGTTCGAGCCACTTCTGGAAATGCAATGTTGTTGGGCAATTTGGGCAACCTAAGACAGACAATTAACGGGAGTTTTATAGGGAACAACAGTCCTAACGCAACCATTAAGACAGTGGATTACCTTCACAGGAACCTTCAGAAGGTAAATTTCTCTTCGAGACCCAGAAATGGCAATGGTAAACTTGGCACCAATTGCGTTATGGGCAACATTGTGAGGCAGCCTAGTGACGAGTTTCATCAGGGACAGGGTCTGATAATTAGGATGGATCCCGAGGTTTTAAAGAATAAGGGAAATGAGAGGTACAAGCAAGGAAGATTTGAAGAGGCGTTGGCTTTCTATGATCTCGCAATTGCCCGTGATTCAACCAAGGCAACATATAGAAGCAATAGAAGTGCTGCTTTGATAGGATTAGGCCGTCTTATAGAAGCCGTTGCTGAGTGCAAAGAAGCCATTAGGCTCGATCCTTCTTATCAGAGAGCCCATTACCGTTTGGCAACAATATATTTCAGGTATATGACTGCCAATGGAGTTTTGTGTACTAAACAGAGCTCAGAGATTAAAACTTGTGTGTTTTTCCTGTTTATTCTATAATAATTAACTATATTTATTTATGAATGAATGATACGAATGGAACGGTGAAGAGATTCTATAATAATTAATTTGAATCTCACCATGCAGACTGGGAGAAACACAGAGGGCTCTGAGTCACTACAAACAGGCAGGCCCCATTGCAGATTCCAAGGACCTTGCTCAAGCTCATGCTCTTCAAAAGAACCTGAACAGGTGCACCGAAGCTCGAAAACTAGAAGAATGGTCTCGATTGCTGAAAGAGGCTGAGCGAACAATTTGCTTTGGTGCTGATTCAGCCCCGCAGGTGAGCAATATTGAACCTTTTTTTCTCTTCTCTCATTACTTTTATTTCAACGGCAGAGGAAAATAGTTCCACAGGTGAGCAATTGTATAAACTACCTGTAGCTATTAAACTTATTCTTAAGCAGTTTACTTCTTTTCTACACCTAGGTTTTCGCTATGCAAGCTGAGGCACTATTGAGGCTCCACAGGCACCAAGAGGCCTACACGGCCTACCAAAAGGGACCGAATTTTTCTGCTGACTCTTGTGCCATGTTATTTGGCTCGACTATCGCATCTTCTCTCTTAGTGACTCGAGCTCGGGTTTACATGGCTGCCGGAAGGTTGGTAGAAGTATTTCATTTCGCATGTTAGGCTCTTGTATCCTGAATTCCTGATGTCGAATGTGTCTCTGCGCAAGCAATAACATGAGAAACAGGAGAGCAACACATTATTCTCAGAATTCCCAGTAAAGAATGATGATGACCAATGAAAATGTTGATCGTTTGGGCCATCTCTTTTCCCTTCCCTGGAATTTCCAAGAGAGGTGTCATCAAAAGGGAATTGTTGTTCTCGTTTCCTTTTTCTTTGTTAGATGCTCTTCGGACTTTATTTAACATCAAATAGAGAGATTTATTAGCAGATGATGGAGCTAATTTTCGCATCGATGAAATTATTCTGTTATGCTGCTGAATTTACAAACACTTGGATATTGACACAAAATTGAGCAATTTAAATCGGTTGTTGTTGATAGGTTTGAATTTACAATCGGTTGTTGTCAATAGGTTTGAAGAGGCTATCGCTACAGCCCAGCAAGCTTCTCGACTCGATCCCAGCAACAGGGAGGTTAGCACGGTGGTAAAGAGTGTTAAAGCCGTAGCATCTGCTAGATAGAGTGGCAACTTGTTATTCAAGGCATCAAAATCACCGAGGCATGTATCGCATACAGTGAAGGCCTCGAGCATGAACCTTACAACTCCATTTTACTATGCAACCGAGCAGCCTGTCGGTTCAAGCTCGGCCAATTTGAAAAGGCCATAGAAGACTGCACTGCGGCTCTTAGCTTACAACCCAGTTATAGCAAGGCAAGGCTTAGAAGGGCTCATTGCAATGCCGAGGTAAATAGGAGTATCACTAATGACCAGAGTGTTTCAAGATGGGCGTGGCTGTAAAAATTTAAGCCATTGCTCAAAAATCGGTTCAGTTTAATTTATTTATTCATTGCTTGATTAGCTGGGAAGATGGGAGGCTTCAATTCAGGATTTTGAGATGCTGATAAGAGAGAGCCCAGCAGATGAGGAAGTGGGCCGGGCCTTGTTCGAGGCACAGGTTCAGCTTAAAAGCAACGTGGCGAAGACACCCAGGACCTCAAATTCGGCTCCAATTTGGTGTTTGTTTCCAGTAACGAGCGTTTTAGACACTTTGTAACTTCACCTGGTAAGTCCATAATCTAAGCCTTTGCGCGAGTGTGTGTAGGGCATGTCTTTTTAAGCAATCAATCGATGCATGAATTGGCAGGGATGGCTGTGGTGCTCTTTTGTGGCAAAGATAATGATCAAACAGTGTGGCAGCTGATGCAGCAAGTCTCCAGGAAATTCCCATCCGTCAACTTTCTCAAGGTCAGCTGTCTGCTGCAACCATTGCATTGTAAAGTAAATGAATCCAGTGAAAGTTGACTATAATTTCGAAGGGAATCTCATATAAAAAGGTCAGAGTGGACAGTAAATGATAATAATTGATCGTTTTTGCATTGATGATTTCAGGTGGAGGTGGAAAACCATCCCTACTTGGCAAAGTCAGAGAGGGTGACACTTTTGCCATCATTCAAAATATACAAGAACGGATCCAGTGTGAAGGAGATTCCCGGCAACCACCGCGAATTATTAGAAAAATCAGTCAAGTTATACAGCCGTTGAAGACAATTTGACACGACGGACGGTATGCATGGATATGTGCACATAGCATTGGAATGGAGACAGAAGAGAGAACTCATGGAGAGAAAAACAACATGGGCTGGTTGCATTTGGTCTGCAAATTTTCCAGCAAGGACATAGAGGAGATTTAATAAAAAAAGAAAAAAAAAGATGAGAAATCGACGTTGCAGCAACTCGGATTAAACTAATGTGGAGATATACTAGAGTCGGAATTGCTTGAGGGTAATTAAATTCTTTAAATAGATTAAACTAAGATCAAGGGACGATTGATTTGTGCACTCCTTTATTCTCCCTTCCCCATTTTTTTCTTTTTTGCCGGATCAGCAAACAATCTGTTTGCTCATGATTTGTTGAGAAAGAAAGGTTTTTTTTTCCGGTGGATTGGTTAACTTTAAAAAAAAAAGAGTATTTATAAATATTGTGGTGGTGATTATTTCTGTTGATTGATATTAATTATGGCGTGCTTGGTATCGAATTGCTTCTTTTTTCCTTCACTTTCTTATATATTTTGTAGAATACAGATTAATTTTAATTATAAAATCAAAGTATATATTCTAGAGATATAAAATGTTGTTCTAATGTCAACAAGTTCATATGGACTGAAAAATATCATTAAAGTGTTTTTTAAATTTTATCTCTTCGAAAACAATACACCGGGGTTAAGAAAGAATTTTATATTTGGTTTAATTTTTTATTTTTGGAACTTATTTAAGGGTGTTTCGGGGCTAGAAATAAGTGGTTATGAAATTGTTTTTTTAACTAAAACGAGTTATTTTATAAATTGCATATTCATGTTGTCATAAAGCTTCCTATTATATTAGTTTTCCAATTGAATATTTGTTTTTTTAAGGGAAAAAAGAGAGCTTGATATCAATATACATCAGCGTCTCAAGACTGTAAAATGCAGATTGCCTTCAAAACTTCTTTCTTTTCCATGTTTGGCATAAAAGTGTTTTTTTTAATATTTTTTATATTAAATTAAAAAATAGTGATAATATTAAAAATAATATGTATAAAATAATAATAAAATATATTATTAATATATTTTTTAATGGGCTCTTTACCAACTCATTATGAGGGCTCTCTACCGGTGCATTTTCATTCCCTACCATTGGGATGGACCTCACTGGGTGCTGCGTGACAATCAATGAATGACAGCCGAGACCAACTCGTGCTTTTTCAACACTAGAGCCTGTAAGGCCACCAGATTCCGATACGAACTTTGGTGATGGTCGTGATAGGATGAGGCCGAAAACAAGAAGAAGGTTGTTTTCCTGAGTAGATTTGTCCAAATACATGCTACCATAGATTGAATTTTGAATAGAAATTGGTCTACAATTATATTAATGTAGCAATTATCTCTAGGTTCGGTCAAAATCAAGAGATATTTGAGTTAACAAGAGATGCTAAGTAAATGGTGCTTAAAATTAACATCTAAAAGGTGATCACTATTAATCTCTTATACGTATTAGAAGATGCCATTCAAAGCTGTTTTCATGATTCTAGAGTCATTAGATGGATTTAAAATAAATAAATGCTTCACGTCAATGGAGGAGGAGAGTGGAAGAGCACTAAGAAATCCTTGCTCATATATATATATATATATATGTGTGTGTGTGTGTAAATTACCTTTTCATCCTTTGTCAATAGAAATATACCATTTCTGATGATTTTTTGTTTTAAATACCTTTATATTCAATGTTGGTAAAGATAGGTCACAATTGCTATAATACACTATACAAAAGATATATAGTAATGGCAATTATGAGATCTCATTATAATAAATATCTATCATAACATTTATTTATTTGTTTGGTACACATTTATTTGAATAAAGTTTTTAGGCAAATACCAAAACAAAAAAGAAAAAGAAGTTAATTTTGTCACAATGAACCGTGGAAATTGAACATAACTACCATCTCACTAATATTGGTGTTCGTACTATGTCAAGGGGCCAAAATATTTTTTATATAAAAATTATGTTTAGTTGTCAAAGATTTTATTTAAAAAATTACTTGACTTGGATGATATACTCAACTAAGTTGAATAAAAATACTTTAATTCATTTTGATAAAAACAAAAATACTAGATAGATCCATAACCCATTAAATATTGAAGAACAAAATGACATAAGAAAAAATGGTTCTGATCAATCTAAGTTAAAATGATAAACTTGTAATCCTTGTAATTAGAATCGAAGTTAACAGAGAGATCTCTAGTTAAGCTCATTTTATCATTCTCAATTATAAAAAGGATAAATAAATATCAATTAAAAAATAAGGATCAAGGTCGGAAAAAATACTTTATTTGATTAAGGGGTGAAAATGAAATGAAAAATCAAAATTTCAAAATGAACAAAAAAGAATGGGGATCAACAATGACATAAAAAATAAAAAATAAATATTTTGGTTGAAGAGTAAAATTAAAAAGAATAGTAATTTTTAAAGGAGGAAAGAGAAAAGAAGGGTAAAACATATAGATCTAATGACGACAAACCGGATTACTATCGGGGACACACATCACACCCACAAGAAAATGAAATATCAATGCTTCCAATGACATGGTGAAATGGTATTTCTGAATCTTAAAAGGTGTTGCATGTACTCCCAAAATGACTAGGCATCTCCATGTGTCGTATACATATATCCAACATTTTTTTATTTAGCTAAATATAAAATTACACTTGAACTAACTTTATAATTACAAAAGAATCATTATAAGAAGTTCAAAAAATATTTTTAAGGTGACCTATATATCATGTAGATTTTTAGATTAAATAATAATTACAGCTTAAGGCCTATTGAACTTTAATAGTGAGTCAAATACATCCATGTTAGATGGAGATGCAAAAGCACATTATATATATAGTCTCTAGTTTAGCTCAAAAAATAATGAAAAGTTTGTGTTTTTTTTTTTATCTACAAACAAATAAAACTTAAAGTTTTGGGATAGATTAAAATATTTCTATTCTTAATAGCACAAAGCTTTTTGGTCACTTGCTTCAATACTTGATCAATTATGATAGGAGATATATATCTTATTGATTTCTCGTAATGATTATATTTTTAGCATATTATAATTATTTTACATGTGGTATGTGAAATACTTTTTTACTATATTGATTAGTATTAACTTGATATTATCTAAAATTGAATGTACTTGTTGACATAATTTTATCATAGTGTAAAAACAAAAAGATAAGAGGTTTTGTTTTTAATTTTTTCAGAGCCCTTGATTCTAAAGATTAGTCATCAATTTGTTAGATACAATGTCTTGACATAATAGACTTGTTTGTTTTTGTGTTTTAAATTATTACTTTTAGGTTTTTAAAATATTTTGATATACTAATATCGATAATTCTTTTTAGAATATTTAAAAGATATTGCAAAAATCAATCTAAAAAATAACTATTATCACCTTATGATAGAATTTATTTTACAGATTTTGCATATATTCAACCTATCAGAATGTTAGTCTACCGAATCTATGTGGTTCTTCTTACATTTCAATGGACATTTATTCTATCAAAAATAGAAAGAAATTATTCAAGTCTGAGGATAAACATAAACAACCTATCCCTGGCCACCTCGAGTGTAAGATCCCATATCAAAAGAAGAGTGTCCAGAGCCAGGGCATATTCTGTTGACATATAATGTCATACTTGTATGCTTTATATATTTTGATGATAACAATAAAAAGAAAATGGACTCATAATATGCTTGGATGAGATTAAGTTATAAACAGGTATTATACAAAGAATAGATCAACAAGCATAATGGATTACACGAAGAAATCACTTTAGGAAGTCCAAGATGCAAGCAAGTGATGACTTAAAATAAGTTTTCATTTCAGTGCTTTATGTAAATCTCAATTTCTCAATTGATAGCACATATTAAAATGAACTCACACACTTCATTTACATGCATTAAAAGGGTTTGATGATTATAGGTTTAAGTCATAATCAATCGGTTCAAGAAATTCAGAAAAGATAATTTGTCAAAATAAGGCTTCTGCATGAACCGGTCGACCGCTTGGAAGACAAATTGCCTTTCGAACTGAACCGATCAACCACTTGATTTATCCGTTGTGAATCGGCCAACCGTTTGAGATGACGGTTGCACTAAAACGGCTAGTTTCTCTTTGAAACTTATAAATAGGCCTCTTAATTTCAAAATTAAGAAGAGAAATTTTTTATATCTGATATTGAGGCAATTAGAAGTGCAAAAACACCTTCATATCATCAATCCTCATTATTACTCAAATTTGTGTTTAAATCTTCATGTCCTAACACAAATATTATCAAATCTCATTCTCACTATACTTAAACACCTTCAAATATTCTAAGTGCTATTAAGTGAGATAAAGAGATCATAGATCTTAATTTGTAGTATCCACACTATTGAGAGTGTATTGTTGTATTACAAAAATAATCCTTGTAAAACTCTTGAGAGTTGAGTATAAAACTCTTGATATTGGTGAGGGAACATCACCAAGGAAAAATCTTGAAGAGGGTATATCTTCAAGTGGGAAAAAGGAAGATCTTGAAGAGGGCATATCTTCAAGTGGTGTAAAAGTCTTAGTGTGGATTCATCAAGCAGGAATTGTAATCTTGTTACTTGGACTAGTAAGAGAATACAATACTCAAGTACAAAGTTGGTACTTGAGTCGTGGATGTAGGCTTACCGAACCACGTTAAAAAGCGAGTTAGCAATCTCTCTTATTTCTTTACTTTAAAGTAATTAATTTTAAAATTGCATTAATTATTGTATTTACACCTAATCCCCAGTGTATAATTGCCTTAATCCTTGAATTACAATTTGTATCAAAGCTTAGTTCTCAGTTATTAAGTTTGCTTAGACTTTGAGTAGAATGGCAACTACAAGCTATAATCTCCAAAATAAAGGTGCTTCAACGTTTAGACCACCATTTTTTGATGGTAATGACTATGCCTATTGGAAAGCTAGAATGACAATATATCTTCAATCTATAGATTTCGATTTATGGCTTTCTATTGAAAATGGACCTCATAGACCACTTAAAACCGAAAATGGTATTGAGATTCCGAAAAGCATGATAGAATATACTGACCTAGATAAAAGATTACTTTCTATAGATGCTAAAGCAATGAATACTTTATATTGTGCATTAAATAGAAGTGAATTTAATAGAATATCTTCTTGTAAAAATGCTAGGGATATATGACATGCTTTAGAAGTAACTCACGAAGGAACTAATCAAGTTAAAGAATCAAAAATTGATATGTTAGTTCATCAGTATGAGTTATTCAAAATGTTGCAAAATGAATCCATAACAAGTATGTTTACTTGTATGACTAGCATTACAAAAAGTTTACATGCTCTTGGTAGAACTTACACAAATGCAGATATTGTAAGTAAGATTCTAAGATCTCTATCGAAAGCTTGGGAAGCTAAAGTGACAACAATACGAGAAGCCAAAGATCTCACAAAATTACCATTAGAAGAGCTCATCGGTTCTCTAATGACTCACGAGATAACTATGGATAAACAAGATCAAGAAGAAAGGCCAAAGAAAAACTTGGCATTTAAAACTGCTTCATCAAATTGAAGGTGATGATAATGATGATGATGAAGACAATCACGACAATTTTGAAGAAGATATAGCATTGATCACAAGACAGCTTTGAAACTTCCTTAGAAAAAATGACAAGAGAAAGTTCTCGAGCTTCAAAAAGGAGGGAAACAAAGGAGAATCAAGTAAAGAAACTCCAAGATGCTACAAATGCAACAAGTTGGGACATATCAAAACCGATTGTCCCCTTCTTCAAACGAAGAAGAAAAATCGCTTTCAAAAGAAAGCTTTGAAAGCAACATGGAGCGATGACTCGGACTCAAGCTCCAGTGATGAAGAAGAACATGTGGCTAACATGTGTTTCATGGCAATCGAAAGTGAAAATGAGGTACTATCTTCGGATGATGAATCCGATCCTTCTTATATTGAATTACATGAACAACTTGAAAATCTGTATGTAGAATATAAGAAATTAGGTTCAAAATATAGTACCCTAAAAAGAAATCATGTATGCATAATTGAAGAAAAAGAATTACTAGAAAAGAAAGTATGTGATTTGAATGACAAGAGTAGTAAGACTAATCAACTTGAAGAAGATAATAAATCCTTAAAAGAAAAAGTTGATGAGTTGAATGTAATTATCGCAAAATTCATAACAAAGGAGGATTAGGTTATAAACCTAATAAAAACCAAAAATACCTAAAGAACTACTTTGTTAAAGCTAAACAGTCTTATGATCCAAGTCATACATGCAATTATTATAGAAAATCAGGACATTTGATTTATGCATGTCCTATGAAGAAAAATAAGACTGTTAAAATGATTTGGGTTCCAAAAGGAACCACCCCTAACCAAAAAGGACCCAAGAAGGTATGGGTACCAAAATCCTCATCTTGATTCTGTTTTGTAGGAACCAAGGGAACATGGGGAGTGGTTTTTGGATAGTGCTTGTTCAAGACACATGACCGGAGACGACACTCTTTTTTCAAGCCTTACCAAAACTAAAGGAGGAAAAGTGACTTTTGGGGACAACTCAAAAGGGAAAATTGTTGGAATTGGTAACATTGGAGGTATGTCTTCAACCTCCATTGAAAATGTATTTCTTGTTGATAGTCTTAAACATAACTTGCTTAGTATAAGTCAATTATGTGACAAAGGCTATAAAATCATTTTTGATCATACATGTTGCTTAATACTTGAAAATGATAAAATTATTTTTATCGGTAATAGAATTGGAAACATTTATAAAATCAAAATAGATACATGTATGAGTATTGAAAGTTGTCTCTATGACATAGAATACTAGGTCACATAAGCATGGACATGCTTTCAAAATTAGCTAAAAATGATTTAGTTAAAGGTCTTCCTCATATTGCATATATAAAGGAAAAGCTATGTGATGCTTGCCAAATGGGTAAACAAGTTAAAATGTCTTTTAAAAGTAAGAATCACATATCAACAGAAAGACCTTTAGAATTACTTCATATAGATCTATTTGGACCAACTAGAACAAGAAGTTTAAGTGGTAATAGATATGTGTTTGTAATCGTTGATGACTTTACTAGGTATACATGGGTTATATTTTTGAAATCAAAAGATGAAACCATTTATGAATTTGTAAAGTTTTCAAAGAAAATCGAAAACGAGAAAGGATTTTCTATAATTAACATAAGGAGCGATCATGGTGGTGAATTCATAAGTGATTTATTTGAAACGTTTTGTGAAGAAAAAGGATACCACCATAATTTTTCAACGCCTAGAACTCCCCAACAAAATGGGGTTGTGGAAAGGAAAAATCGGTCTCTTCAAGAAATGGCAAGAACAATGATAAATGAATTTAACACCCGAAATATTTTTGGGCTAAAGTCGAAACACTTTTTGCTATGTTATAAACCGTGTTACTTTGAGACTCGAGTTGAAAACGACTCTTATGAGCTTTGGAAAGGGAGGAAGCCCCAAGATCTCTTATTTTAAAGTCTTTGGTTTAAAATGTTTTATTCTAAACACTAAAGACAACATTGATAAATTTGATTCAAAATTCGATGTTGGAATTTCTCTTGATACTCCTCCTCTAGCAAGGCTTACAGAGTATACAATAATAGAACACTTTGTCTTGAGGAATCCATGCATGTCGCTTTTGAGGAAACTCAAAATGACAAAATTGTTGAGATTCTAGATGACTTAAATGAAAGTGTTCAAAATTTGAATCTTAATGATAAAAACCCAAAGGAGTCATCAAATGAAGACATGAACAAGGACTAACCAAGCTCAAGCAATCAACAAGAGTTGGTAAGTAACTCCTTTGAGCTGCCAAAGGAGCTAAGGTATGTAAGTTCTTATCCTCCAAATTTAATTATTGGCAATCCTTTTGAAGAAACTAAAACTAGAGCATCCCTTAGAAATATTAGTGGGCATTATGCATTTGTTTCTCAAATAGAACCTAAAACCTTTCTTGAAGCCAAAAATGATGAAAAATGGATTTTAGCCATGCAAGATGAGCTAAATTAGTTTGAGAGAAATGATGTTTGGGAACTAGTCCCTAGGCCAAAAGATTTATCAATAATTGGTACTAAATGGGTCTTTAGAAACAAAATTGATGAACATGGAACTATTGTTAGAAACAAAGCAAGACTAGGTACTAAAGGTTATAATCAAGAAGAAGGAATAGATTATGAGGAAACCTTTGCACCAGTGGCTAGACTTGAATATATAAGAATGCTATTAGCCTATGCATGTCATGCAAATTTTACGCTCTTCCAAATGGATGTTAAAAGTGCATTTTTAAATGGCTTTATAATGGAAGAAGTATATGTTGAACAACCTCAAGGCTTTGAAAATTTTGAATTTCCTAATCATGTTTTTAAACTAAAAAAGGCCCTGTATGGTTTAAACAAGCACCTAGGGCATGGTATGATATATTAAAAACATTTCTTATTGAAAAATATTTTGACATTGGCAAAATTGACACCACCCTTTTTACGAAAAGAAAAGGAAAAGATATCCTTATTGTACAAATATATATTGATGATATAATTTTTGGTGCTACTAACGAATCTCTGTGTAAGGAATTTTGCAAAATGCATGCAAGAGGAATTTGAAATGAGCATGATGGGAGACTTAAATTTCTTCCTTGGATTGCAAATTAAGCAAACAAGAGATGGCATCTTCATCAACCAAAGCAAGTACACCAAGGATCTTCTGAAAAGATTTGGGATGGAACATGTCAAAGATGTCGACACACCCATGGGGACATCTACTAAGCTTGATATGGACAAAAAAGGTAAAACCGTAGACATCACCAAATATCGAGGTATGATCGGTTCTCTTTTATATTTAACCGCAAGTAGACCCAATATTATGTTTAGTGTATGTTTATGTGCACGATTTCAAGCATGTCAAAAAGAATCCCATGTTAGTGCAGTAAAAAGAATTTTTTATTACTTGCATGGTACAATTAATTTAGGGTTGTGGTATCCGAAAGGAAGTGAAATGAGTTTAATCAGTTATTCGGATGCAAATTTTACGGGTTACAAAATTGATAGGAAAAGTACTAGTGCAACTTGTCATTTTCTAGGATATCATTAGTATCATGGGCAAGTAAGAAACAAAACTCGGTAGCCCTATCAACAACTCAAGCGTAATATATTGCAGCAGTAGTTGTTGTGCACAAGTATTATGGATGAAACAAACTCTGGAGGATTATAGACTTAGGTTTGAAAATACTCCGATTAAATGTGATAATACAAGTGTAATTTGCCTATCTAAAAATCCTATTCAATACTCTCGTGACAAAACACATAGAAGTAAGACATCACTTCTAAGGGATCATATTGCAAAAGGAGATATTGTACTTGAGTTTATAGGTACAGTAACATCAACTTGCAAATATTTTTACAAAACCCTTAGGAAAAGATCTCTTTTGTAAATAAGAAGGAACCTAGGGTTTATCCATGCAAATGATGTTTGAATTATGTATACATCAATGGTTATAAGTTGAATTTATTTGATGTTAAAATGTATACACTTGAAGCATAAGAAATTTGTTCAAAACAAATTTTAGGGAGTTTAAAAATTCTGGGATGAACCATCGACCGGTTGAGGCAGAAAAACAGAGGATGGCTACTGGAATTCTTTTAAATTTTAGAGGAAAATGTTTCTGAAAATGATTTTTCGACATAAAGGGTATTTTGAAGATTTTAAAGTCCAAGTGCAAAAATTTCCATTTTTGCATGGACCGGTCGACCGGTTGAGCTGTGAGGAGTAGTAGCCTTGGCTACTGCCGAAAATTAGCACTTTTAGCCCCTTGATTTCTTTGCCTTTTGGACATAATTCTTACATGAAAAAACTACATTTTGAGTGCAAAGAAAAGTTCAAAAGAGAAATTTGGAAAATTCTCATATTGGGAGTCAACCGGTCGACCGGTTGAAATTATCCCAAGGCAACCGGTCCACCGGTTGCTCGATAGTATAAATACTATCCAGGGTTTCAGAAAACACAAAAATGGGAGAAAATCAAAATTCTGAAAACCTTAACTCAAATCCTCTCAAAAATCACCCAAAATAAAAATACCCAAAGCCTAATTAAAGTCAATGGCACCCAAGAAACGCTTGAGGAGGACTAAATCAAGGAGCAAACAAGCCAATGATCCTGCTTCCTCATCAGGTGACAATGTTCAAAGGTTTTTTCTCAAATAGAGCTATTTGTGTAGAAAGAGGTTTAGGCAATGATTTGTCTGCTTTAGGTATCGATACTCTATTTGCTGAAATGAGTTGGTACTAATTATATGAATATAAGAAACCTACATACCCTAAGTTGATAAAGAAGTTCTCTGCTAATATGAGGGTTAATGAAGAACCAAGAATAATTAATACTCTTCAAGAAAATCCCATTGAGTTTAATTGTGCTGTATTAGCTGATATTTTGGGTATATCTAATGATGGTCCACGAGTTTTTGACATTAAAATAATTCCGACCATTGAGGGATTTATTTATGATTATGTTAT
>CM063592.1:12083819-12159040 GCA_032356905.1 Salix exigua
CACGATTATGATAAATCAAAATTCTTGATTACATAAAAAAGTTAAAGACATATAATTATTGATTACATTTAAAAGTTGAAGATATATAATTCTATTAAGTATGATAAATCAAAAGTCTTGACAATGAGTTCATTTGCTTTTCTCATTTCAAGTTTGTAGTGATAATAATGAGTGAATCTTTGAATTTATAACAGGTAGGTTTACAACCAATATAGTAGAGGATTCTCTTAAGAAGAAAGATTTACTTTGAAACTTAAAAAAGATCAATAAATTAAATTTGATCTATAAAAATAATCAAACAACAATGTGACTTGCTTTAGGTAGAGTGCACTAGGGATGATACGTCTTCTTCTTGCACAACAAGTCCTCTTACTTAGACTCTCGTGGAGTATTATATTTTCTAGTGACCTTTGTATTAGGTGGTAACTCCTAAAATTTATAAGCATAATTTTATATTTATAAGAAACCCCTTTTTACGCTCACCTCCTCCGCCTTTAGGGATGACAGAGCACGCAAACTAAAAACGGTTGTCATGAAAAATATTATATTCAACATTGTAAGCATATTCAAGTGTTGATATGCTTTCATATTTAGATTCATCATTGGTTCACTATATTTCTCTATCATCTCTTAAATAATAACAATTTTTTTCTTTTTTCTTGCAACTTGCTTTTTAACATATAAGAGTTCAACAAATTTAGGTATTTATAATTTTTTATTGTGTATTATCCTCTCCCTTGAAATTTGACTTTGTACTTTGATAAAATTCTCAAATAATCATCTAGTGTAACTACCTTGTGTTTTACTTTTTTCACCTTTATATTTATATGCCTCTTATCTTCAAATTATAAACAATGTTGAAATTAAAAGCATTAAAGATATGTCTATTTATACCATTTAAAAATCTAGAATTTATGTCGTCCTTATCTTAATAAACATGACCTTTAATCATAATTATTTTCATTTTCTTAAAATAGTTTTAACATCCTATGATAGAAATTGTTAAAAATTATATATATTTTTTAGAGTAATAATCAGTGACAAACCTCTTCCATATGATTGCTTTAATCTCTTGTTATTTGTTAATAGGTTTTTGTTTATTATGCCTTTTACTTGTACTACATTGATCCCATTAAATAATAACATTATCAATGAATTCATCTACAACTAGTTTATGTGTTTTTCCTTTAAATATCAATGGAAATAAAATACAAACGACACTTTCTTTTCCGAATAAGCTTGCAAATCAATCTTTGCATGATATATTGTATTTTGAAGTTTTGTGATACTCAAATCATGATTTAAAACCAATGTGATCATCAAAATTCTTTCCTTGGTTGGAACCCTATTTGGTTGAAATATACCACTAATCTCTTCTTAGCCTTGTCTCACATAAAGGATTTTATTATGTACAAGACATTTGTTCATGATTAACTACATTATCATAATTGAAGAATTTAGTTAAACTCTTAGCAGGGGAGAAAGTGCTCCTTTAATTGGCATTTGAGCCTTTTTTTTCCTTATAGCTAAAAACATAATGTCTACGAATTTTTTAAAGTACTCAATTTATCCATTTTCTCATTAAATAATCCATCATTACTTTTAACATTTCTTGTCTCTCTAGTCATTCTAAAAGATCATATGCCTTCAATTGTGTTACACCTTTTATAGACATTATGAATACTTGTAACAATGGTAAGTAGCAAATTCTCACACACTACCTCACATGTTTACACTCGATTTAATATTACTTCACTAACATTTCATATAAATATGTAAGGCCTTTCACTCTAACAATCTCATTATATCATTTACCTCATTATTCCCTTACTTAAGTTTTCAATGTAACTTAGTAACTTATCAAATGATCAATCAAAACAATATAATGATTTTGCAATAATGAAGACTTAAGAATAAAAAAATGTATCAAACAAATCAAGAAAAAAATTGAGGAAAATTATGAATACCTATGTAAAGTCATATGAAATATAATGATAAAAAGAAAAAAAATCCATAAGGTTATTATGTTAAAGATTTTAAGATAACTAACTACTTTTTAAGAAGTCGAGAGCCATGTTCAAGAATTTTCAAGAAAAAAATTAAAATAAAGGAAAAAGAGATGTATAGTAACCAACTTTTAATAAAACAAGGTATGATGATCCAAAAAAAAATCAATTCATTCAACAATACCAAGATTTGGTATGTATGTATTCGGAAAAAAATCAAGAAAATATTCAAGAAGCTTCTGGTCAAACCTAAAATTCAAGGACTTGTATTTGATTATGCCTCAACCTATAGATTTAATCAACTAATGCTATTTTTCCTTTTTTCAGATCCACAGAATTTGATAAGACCAAGGTTGAAAGATAGAAAATCAAGATCAAAATCTAAGACCATAATTTTTTCTATGATTTGTTTGAAAAAATAAAAAATCTAAGCAAGATGATTTTTTTTTAAATAAAGCTTGACACAAACTTTGAAATTGTAAGATAAAAATAAACTATTTTTTTTAAGAAACAAGACGCTAGCTGAAACAATCAGGAAAAAAATGACAACACAAATTATAGATTAAAAGGCTATAATTTGATAATAGCATAAACTTTGATACCAATTGATGTGGACAACTACCATGATATGCTAAAATTAGGATGGAATGGTTTACAATTTGACTGAACTAGAACCTCCTTTGAAGAATTAAAGTTATATGCAATGATCACTCTCATTTTATGCTTATAAAGAGATGAAAATGAGTAGTATATAATTATGATAAAGTTGTTTAATCCTCCAAGAAGTTTATTAACTCAATCAATAGCTTAGTATGAGAATTCAATCAACCATGAAAGAGAGCAAAAATACTGATTTTTTTACTAATAAAAAATAATATAACCCCAAAAAGTCTCTACATAAGATTATTTATGCTACAAAAAATCTAAAGTCTAATAGGATATTCAAATGAATTTGGATAAACCTAATAATATTAATAACCCACTGTACACAAATTTTATTAAAAAAGGCTTTATTATCTCTACAATGCTTGATGATAACTTATTTTTTTAATTATTTAAGTACAACTAAAGTTATTTTTGCAAATTGCTACATAATCAAAGCCCAATTTCAAATTCATGGTTCTCTCATATTTAAATCATTAGAAAGATAATGATGTCCATTTTTAATAAATATTGAATCACCTTGGAAATCACCACCTGCTGAAGTATTGTTTTTAATAAATCTTTTTACATTGAAATGCAAATCTTCTTATGAAATTTGGAATTTATTATTATTATTTAGAGTAGTTAAATATCTAAATTATTATGTCTATAATATGTATATATATATATATATATATATATATATATATATAAACATTTCATATCTTGTAATTATTCGTTAAGAGAAGTATGGATGATGGGATGCGAGAGTGTATGTAGTAATTTCTGCCAAAATGAAATGGAGAAATGTCCTAAGCTTTCTGTTCTAGGCCCTTTTCAAATGAACGTTACAACTAATCTCTCCAAGGCCTTAGATCAGAGAACCCAACATCTTAGGGTCAGCAAGCATAAATGAGTTATTTTAGCCCAGCTCAGTATCGGATTAAATTTTGCCTTTTCGTTTCTGTGGAACCCAAAACAGCCTCATCAGAGCGACAGAGAGAGAGACAACCACTGATTTTTGGTTGTCAATGATCTTTGGGATGAGAATGACTAGAACAGATGAAATATTTAATTCCTACTTTATTTATTATTTAACGAATTAAAAGTTCAAATATGTATATTCTATCAAAACTAAGTATTCACACGATTATCATTATGTAAATATCATTATTACTCAATGCAAAATAATATATGAACGTGGTCGTCCTAATATTTTAACCTCATAGAGTACAAGATTTCCTCGCAAAGAAAGATATGTTTTTAACTTCAGATGAGACCAACAAATACAAACATGACTTGAAATAATAATCCATTAACAATGTAATTTATCATAGATAAGGTGTATTAGAGGTAATGTATTATTTCCTTGCCCAATTAATTATTTTACTCATATTCTCATAGATCATAAGTTTTTAGTAACCATGATATTAGATGACAACTCATTAAAAATCATATTATTATGACTAAACTTACAAACCTTCAAACCAGGAGGCAGATCCACCATTCATCATTATACATGTAATGACACATGTCATGTGAAAAACACTTATATTAATTCTACGTATCCGCCATACTTTTGCTTGTGATAAAATTGTCTCCTTTCATAAAAAAGAGAATATAATGTATACTAGTCTTAAAAATCTATAATCTCTAATTAATATTTGGTTTTAATATTACATTGACAATAAATATTTTAGCAATAATGCTTTAAAGCAATATTTTTCTTACAAAAAAAATTTGTTCCAAAATATATCTTTACTTTTAGATTTATAATCAAACATTAAATTCATTAATTAAATATTTGATGTGTATTATTGGTAAAACAAGTCATCGTTAATGAGTTAAATATATTTACATAGACTAAATCGATATTATATAAAACCATTGACACACAGATACACACACAAATCAAGATAGTGATTATACATGAACAACCAGACGTGGGGGGTGCAAATGCCAGTTGGGCTGATTTGGCCTGTGTTACTATGAAACTTGTGCTGAATTATAGATCAAGTTAGACAATTCCCTCACCAACTTCAGTTGCAAGTTATGTTTCTCTTTCTCATGCTGAAGTTTTCGATGATAACAGCAAGTGGACCATGTGATGGCAAAGTTAAGCTGAGCCAATTATTGAAGATATTGTGGATTCTTCAGCATAATTTGTATCGCATAATGTTCCTTGTTTCGGATAATATTAGTTATTTGGCGCTGTGATTCACAGAAATGCTGTGTTCTGCGCTGACGATGGGAGGTGAGTGCATGGAGGGGGGTGGAGATAAGCCAGAATGTCTTGTTGAGGTGATCCCGATGCGAAGCAAATCGAATGACCCCAAATTGCTTTCTCCTGAAGCTTGGGTGATGGGTAGTGGTGCGTACGTTTCATGGGCGGCTTTGGATCATGTGACCACCTGCCGCTGCTTTCCTTTACGCAAAATGCACGGGCAGCCCTTTCCGCTCTCTCAAGTTCAACCACTTGCCGATGCAACAACACGTGCCAAGTCCCGGCATTCACCACGATCTCATCCATGTTTCAGCCCTCCACTCCTTGAATCTTTGGATTAGAGGCTCAGCACCAAGGACTGTATCATCCTTTTATGGGTTTCCAGCGTCTATAAGATGTTCGTTCCAGGGCGAAAATTATTCTGCAGCTTTCGAGTCCTACCACAAAAATGAGAATGGTGTAAGACCAGGAACAGTTTTGGATAATTAGCTCTCCAGGTATTATTGTGTGATGATAAAGGTTTGAATCTGCAATACAGAACTCAAGTTCAAGTAAAATCATATATTTATTATAAGAGTTTAGAACAATCGCCTGACATTAGAGAAGGGACGTTCACAGAGTCACAGAGATGGATAATTAAGACCTGTAGGTGTTATTTTCCGAGTCATTTTTTGCCCCTTGGCTTTGGTGTGCTGCTTATCTTGCCGACTAGTTAGGGATACAAGGGATCTTCTTGACCCAGCCGGAATCCCAATATTATCGTTTTTTGGAATCAATTTGATATGGTTAATTATCGCTCCATATCGACCCAAGGGCCATGGCAGGAAAAGTGTCAAAGCAACAAAGTTTGGGTCCGACCCATCCTTTAATTATACTGGTATTATCTTCTATGATCTTTTCATCTTTGAAAATGAATATAGTGTGCGTGCGTGCCATGCATGCACTATCGGTCAAAAGCCCCACCGATGCCATAGACTCGTTTCTAATTTATTTAATAGCTCAACTTTTTCTTTTAAGATAAAAAGTAAAAACCACTCCAATTCCAATAATGTATATTTTTCCTTATTGATTGTTGTTATTATTATTATTATTATTATTATTAAAAGTATTTTCTTCTTAAAAATACATTAAACGAATATTTTTGTTAAAAAATATTTTGATATTATTAAATGAAAATAATTTTAAAATATCAAAAAAAAAAATTAAAGTACAATATCGAACAAGAATTTGATAGGATTGAATGTACAAAAAACTCTTTCAAAACGTGACCACGCCCTTAAAAAAATAATCACGAGATAGGATGCGGAACCATCAACGATTTGCCTAAAGTAATACTCAAATTTGTAACTTACTAGGTAGTGGTATATAACGTATCGCTTTATTTTTTCAATATAAAAATATAAACAAAAAAACAGCAAAAATTGATTACAAGAAATAAACACTGAACAATATTATAGAAATATATCTCTAGAATATTTTAAAATATTCACTGATCTTATTTACAAAATAAAATTAGATGAGAACAAGATAATTGCATAAAAAAACATGGAGTCAGCTAGATAAAGACGAGGGATGAAATTAAAAACATGAATTTAAATATATATATATATATATATATATATATATATAAAAAAAACAGAAGCGAAGATTCGGAGAAATTTCTCTTTTTGTCGGCAAATAAAGTAGGAGTTGAATTCACCCAAGTAAAAAGAAAGAAAGAAAAGTTAGGATTTGAGCATTGAATTAATCCACGAATGCCCTTTTAGGGGAATTAACCATGTAGCAATCATGGTCATTGGATCTTCAGGATTTCGTGATGGTCCAATAAAGATCAAGTGTAATCCTCATCCAGGTAAGAGTATCATCTCAGTGGCATGATTTTGTAATTTCTTCACTCAACGACCGTTGCAGCAGCGAGCACACAACTCCTTTCATCTTGACTTGAGAACCACAGCTGCTGCCGCCCTGTGGCACCAACCGATTCGACAGATTTGCTTATTTATATAAATAGATTACCAAATATTTAGAGCAGTTTCTTTTACCTGGACATTAAATTCGGTAGAAAAACACCAAGGAATGATGAAATAAATAAATAAATAATACAATTCCCTAACAATTGTTTTTAAATAATATCAATTGTAATATATAAAATCGATATAAAATGAGCAAAACACTTGTATGGGAGAGTTATAATGTGTCTATCTCAAAGAGCATCAAAGTGATTTAATTATTCTGCAAAAAATATAAATGACAAAAACACTGTTAGGACAAGAGAGCATAAGAGTGTTTTCTTCTAATTCGATGCACGTCAGGATTTGCAATGCCGTCGGAAGCAGGAGGATGCTCCATAACTAAGGAGTTATAGCAGATTAGAAGGGTTAACTGTAAGGCGGCACCGACACTGTTATGAGCAGGAGACATGTAGGTCGATCCATACACACTTCTGTAAACCTTTTTTCCATGAAAGCCTATCACCATCGACGCCAAAATTGAAATAATAGAGGGTCAGCGCAAACATAAATAAATCAATAAATCAATAAAGGCACTTACACAGCTGGCCGTGATTCCATGGGGTCCATGCCAAACAGTCTTACTTTGCTGTCAACCTCAAAACCTTGCAGCACTTATAACTTATTTGTTACTGCATTTCATAAATGTTTTTTTTTAAATTATATAATTTCTTAAAAATAAAAAAATATCATGAATGAGTGAGTGGGTTGATGCTTCTTTATTTACGGAGTTAAAAATCTAATTTTCATGTCACTGAGAAATAGGCATCTGCTTCGTAATCAAGACACTGGTTTCTGTCCATGTACCGAGAAAGGACAGCTATTAAGCTAAGAAAACTATGAAAAAAACATATTTGCACTTTTGCTGTGATTAGACCACTCAAAACAACCCGAGGGAGGGTTTATTTTCATTACATTTAATTGCATTGAAGGTGTTTTATACATGGTTGTCGAAAAACTAACATGAAACGGTGTCATTTTCGTTTTTATCTCGTGTTTTATACGGCTCCTGGCTCCAAATCGTTGAAGCAAGATACTCTGTCATCCAATAAATGCAAGGAGAAGCTAGTAATTGCAGGAATAAAAGTCTAAAGATCAGGCCGTGGCAACAGGATTTTGGACGGGGCATAGAAAATAAAAATTAGCCGCAAATCCCATGTGCTGAAGATCGTATATATTAGTAGCCATGATAAATTCATGATACACGAAGCAACCTTGTATTTCAGTGAGCATGCATGGGGGGGCCAGCAGGTTGCATCTTTTCTTTTCATTCTGAAGTTGCAATTTTTGAAGAGGAATTTGTTTTGCATCGGATGTGGGAAATGGGCCCTACCCTTTTAAGAACAAATTTCGGCAAAGCATTCTCTTCACAGTAAAATACAAATCTATATGAAACAAAATATGTTCCCCTGCCTCTGCACTTTTTTTTTTTTTTCAAGCCGAAGCCCCAGCTTGGAATTCTCTAAAGTTTGTTTCTTAGAAGCCACTCTTGGAGAATACATACACATACCTTCCAGGGAGCCTCGAATCCTTCTTATTCAAGCCATTCACCATTCTCCCTCTCTCTCACTTTTACAATTTCTTCTGCATCAATTCTTTGAATTGTTCAGGCAAAGGATTTTTAACCTTTCTTTTTCATTAAAATTCTAAGCCCAGAAGCATCATGCTTACACTACCATTCTTATCCTAATTTTTTTTATATATTTTTTTTGGCTGAGAAACATTTTAATTCCTCTGTCTATAAAGTATTATCTCAAGAGGCAAGGCAATATAAACCTGGAGTGAATCATGGCAGAAATCACAACATACACTATGGAGAACAAGATGGGCTGTGGCCTGACAAGGGGAGCTTTCCTACGCCTGCTATTCTGGCCGAGAAAGACCTCAGTGCATTCACTCCCTGCAGAGAGCAGCACCAGTATCACCAGCCTGCCCAGTATTGATAGGAATTCAAAGAAGCCTCCTGTCCATAATTCAGAGAGGCAACAGAACAAGCCCGAGCCTGCCATCCTTTATCCCTCCAATTTTCCCAAGTCTTCGTCAAAAACTGGGAAAAAACGGCATAGTTTGGTTCCTCCAAGACCCTCGACTTCTCTTAAAAATAAACAAAGTAGGAGACCCTCAGATGCTGCAAAGGGCTCAGCATCATCCGCATCAAGCTCAGGGCGAATTAAAGTATTTCAAACCGACAGAGCTGAGCTGAAAAGGGACTCTGCCAGTGACTCCATAGAGCTTAGCAGCAGAAATGTCATGGCTAATCATCAAAAGTCCAATGACAGCAAAGCTCTTGTTCGAGCCACTTCTGGAAATGCAATGTTGTTGGGCAATTTGGGCAACCTAAGACAGACAATTAACGGGAGTTTTATAGGGAACAACAGTCCTAACGCAACCATTAAGACAGTGGATTACCTTCACAGGAACCTTCAGAAGGTAAATTTCTCTTCGAGACCCAGAAATGGCAATGGTAAACTTGGCACCAATTGCGTTATGGGCAACATTGTGAGGCAGCCTAGTGACGAGTTTCATCAGGGACAGGGTCTGATAATTAGGATGGATCCCGAGGTTTTAAAGAATAAGGGAAATGAGAGGTACAAGCAAGGAAGATTTGAAGAGGCGTTGGCTTTCTATGATCTCGCAATTGCCCGTGATTCAACCAAGGCAACATATAGAAGCAATAGAAGTGCTGCTTTGATAGGATTAGGCCGTCTTATAGAAGCCGTTGCTGAGTGCAAAGAAGCCATTAGGCTCGATCCTTCTTATCAGAGAGCCCATTACCGTTTGGCAACAATATATTTCAGGTATATGACTGCCAATGGAGTTTTGTGTACTAAACAGAGCTCAGAGATTAAAACTTGTGTGTTTTTCCTGTTTATTCTATAATAATTAACTATATTTATTTATGAATGAATGATACGAATGGAACGGTGAAGAGATTCTATAATAATTAATTTGAATCTCACCATGCAGACTGGGAGAAACACAGAGGGCTCTGAGTCACTACAAACAGGCAGGCCCCATTGCAGATTCCAAGGACCTTGCTCAAGCTCATGCTCTTCAAAAGAACCTGAACAGGTGCACCGAAGCTCGAAAACTAGAAGAATGGTCTCGATTGCTGAAAGAGGCTGAGCGAACAATTTGCTTTGGTGCTGATTCAGCCCCGCAGGTGAGCAATATTGAACCTTTTTTTCTCTTCTCTCATTACTTTTATTTCAACGGCAGAGGAAAATAGTTCCACAGGTGAGCAATTGTATAAACTACCTGTAGCTATTAAACTTATTCTTAAGCAGTTTACTTCTTTTCTACACCTAGGTTTTCGCTATGCAAGCTGAGGCACTATTGAGGCTCCACAGGCACCAAGAGGCCTACACGGCCTACCAAAAGGGACCGAATTTTTCTGCTGACTCTTGTGCCATGTTATTTGGCTCGACTATCGCATCTTCTCTCTTAGTGACTCGAGCTCGGGTTTACATGGCTGCCGGAAGGTTGGTAGAAGTATTTCATTTCGCATGTTAGGCTCTTGTATCCTGAATTCCTGATGTCGAATGTGTCTCTGCGCAAGCAATAACATGAGAAACAGGAGAGCAACACATTATTCTCAGAATTCCCAGTAAAGAATGATGATGACCAATGAAAATGTTGATCGTTTGGGCCATCTCTTTTCCCTTCCCTGGAATTTCCAAGAGAGGTGTCATCAAAAGGGAATTGTTGTTCTCGTTTCCTTTTTCTTTGTTAGATGCTCTTCGGACTTTATTTAACATCAAATAGAGAGATTTATTAGCAGATGATGGAGCTAATTTTCGCATCGATGAAATTATTCTGTTATGCTGCTGAATTTACAAACACTTGGATATTGACACAAAATTGAGCAATTTAAATCGGTTGTTGTTGATAGGTTTGAATTTACAATCGGTTGTTGTCAATAGGTTTGAAGAGGCTATCGCTACAGCCCAGCAAGCTTCTCGACTCGATCCCAGCAACAGGGAGGTTAGCACGGTGGTAAAGAGTGTTAAAGCCGTAGCATCTGCTAGATTGAGTGGCAACTTGTTATTCAAGGCATCAAAAATCACCGAGGCATGTATCGCATACAGTGAAGGCCTCGAGCATGAACCTTACAACTCCATTTTACTATGCAACCGAGCAGCCTGTCGGTTCAAGCTCGGCCAATTTGAAAAGGCCATAGAAGACTGCACTGCGGCTCTTAGCTTACAACCCAGTTATAGCAAGGCAAGGCTTAGAAGGGCTCATTGCAATGCCGAGGTAAATAGGAGTATCACTAATGACCAGAGTGTTTCAAGATGGGCGTGGCTGTCAAAATTTAAGCCATTGCTCAAAAATCGGTTCAGTTTAATTTATTTATTCATTGCTTGATTAGCTGGGAAGATGGGAGGCTTCAATTCAGGATTTTGAGATGCTGATAAGAGAGAGCCCAGCAGATGAGGAAGTGGGCCGGGCCTTGTTCGAGGCACAGGTTCAGCTTAAAAAGCAACGTGGCGAAGACACCCAGGACCTCAAATTCGGCTCCAATTTGGTGTTTGTTTCCAGTAACGAGCGTTTTAGACACTTTGTAACTTCACCTGGTAAGTCCATAATCTAAGCCTTTGCGCGAGTGTGTGTAGGGCATGTTTTTAAGCATTCAATCGATGCATGAATTGGCAGGGATGGCTGTGGTGCTCTTTTGTGGCAAAGATAATGATCAAACAGTGTGGCAGCTGATGCAGCAAGTCTCCAGGAAATTCCCATCCGTCAACTTTCTTAAGGTCAGCTGTCTGCTGCAACCATTGCTAAAGTAAATGAATCCAGTGAAAGTTGACTATAATTTCGAAGGGAATATCATAGAAAAAGGTAATAGTGGACAGTAAATGATAATAATTTATCGTTTTTGCATTGATGATTTCAGGTGGAGGTGGAAAACAATCCCTACTTGGCAAAGTCAGAGAGGGTCACACTATTGCCATCATTCAAAATATACAAGAACGGATCCAGTGTGAAGGAGATTCCCGGCAACCACCGCGAATTATTAGAAAAATCAGTCAAGTTATACAGCCGTTGAAGACAATTTGACACGACGGACGGTATGCATGGATATGTGCACATAGCATTGGAATGGAGACAGAAGAGAGAACTCATGGAGAGAAAAATAACATGGGCTGGTTGCATTTGGTCTGCAAATTTGCCACCAAGGAACATAGAGGAGATTTAAAGAAAAAAAGAGAAAAAAGATGAGAAATCGACGTTGCAGCAACTCGGATTAAACTAATGTGGAGATATACTAGAGTCGGAATTGCTTGAGGGTAATTAAATTCTTTAAATAGATTAAACTAAGATCAAGGGACGATTGATTTGTGCAATCCTTTATTCTCCCTTCCCCATTTTTTCTTTTTTGCCGGATCAGCAAACAATCTGTTTGCTCATGATTTGTTGAGAAAGAAAGGTTTTTTTTTCCGGTGGATTGGTTAACTTTAAAAAAAAAAGAGTATTTATAAATATTGTGGTGGTGATTATTTCTGTTGATTGATATTAATTATGGCGTGCTTGGTATCGAATTGCTTCTTTTTTCCTTCACTTTCTTATATATTTTGTAGAATACAGATTAATTTTAATTATAAAATCAAAGTATATATTCTAGAGATATAAAATGTTGTTCTAATGTCAACAAGTTCATATGGACTGAAAAATATCATTAAAGTGTTTTTTAAATTTTATCTCTTCGAAAACAATACACCGGGGTTAAGAAAGAATTTTATATTTGGTTTAATTTTTTATTTTTGGAACTTATTTAAGGGTGTTTCGGGGCTAGAAATAAGTGGTTATGAAATTGTTTTTAACTAAAACGAGTTATTTTATAAATTGCCAATTCATGTTGTCATAAAGCTTCCTATTATATTAGTTTTCCAAATGAATATTTGTTTTTTTAAGGGAAAAAAGAGAGCTTGATATCAATATACATCAGCGTCTCAAGACTGTAAAATGCAGATTGCCTTCAAAACTTCTTTCTTTTCCATGTTTGGCATAAAAGTGTTTTTTTTAATATTTTTTATATTAAATTAAAAAATAGTGATAATATTAAAAATAATATGTATAAAATAATAATAAAATATATTATTAATATATTTTTTAATGGGCTCTTTACCAACTCATTATGAGGGCTCTCTACCGGTGCATTTTAATTTCCTACTATTGGGATGGGCCTCACTGGGTGCTGCGTGACAATCAATGAATGACAGCCGAGACCAACTCGTGCTTTTTCAACACAAGAGCCTGTAAGGCCACCAGATTCCGATACGAACTTTGGTGATGGTCGTGATAGGATGAGGCCGAAAACAAGAAGAAGGTTGTTTTCCTGAGTAGATTTGTCCAAATACATGCTACCATAGATTGAATTTTGAATAGAAATTGGTCTACAATTATATTAATGTAGCAATTATCTCTAGGTTCGGTCAAAATCAAGAGATATTTGAGTTAACAAGAGATGCTAAGTAAATGGTGCTTAAAATTAACATCTAAAAGGTGATCACTATTAATCTCTTATACGTATTAGAAGATGCCATTCAAAGCTGTTTTCATGATTCTAGAGTCATTAGATGGATTTAAAATAAATAAATGCTTCACGTCAATGGAGGAGGAGAGTGGAAGAGCACTAAGAAATCCTTGCTCATATATATATATATATATATATATATATATATAAATTACCTTTTCATCCTTTGTCAATAGAAATATACCATTTCTGATGATTTTTTGTTTTAAATACCTTTATATTCAATGTTGGTAAAGATAGGTCACAATTGCTATAATACACTATACAAAAGATATATAGTAATGGCAATTATGAGATCTCATTATAATAAATATCTATCATAACATTTATTTATTTATTTGGTACACATTTATTTGAATAAAGTTTTTAGGCAAATACCAAAACAAAAAAGAAAAAGAAGTTAATTTTGTCACAATGAACCGTGGAAATTGAACATAACTACCATCTCACTAATATTGGTGTTCGTGCTATGTCAAGGGGCCAAAATATTTTTTATATAAAAATTATGTTTAGTTGTCAAAGATTTTATTTAAAAATTACTTGACTTGGATGATATACTCAACTAAGTTGAATAAAAATACTTTAATTCATTTTGATAAAAACAAAAATACTAGATAGATCCATAACCCATTAAATATTGAAGAACAAAATGACATAAGAAAAAATGGTTCTGATCAATCTAAGTTAAAATGATAAACTTGTAATCCTTGTAATTAGAATCGAGTTAATGCAGAGATCTCTAGTTAAGCTCATTTTATCATTCTCAATTATAAAAAGGATAAATAAATATCAATTAAAAAAATAAGGATCAAGGTCGGAAAAAATACTTTATTTGATTAAGAGGTGAAAATGAAATGAAAAATCAAAATTTCAAAATGAACAAAAAAAGAATGGGGATCAACAATGACATAAAAAATAAAAATAAATATTTTGGTTGAAGAGTAAAATTAAAAAGAATAGTAATTTTTAAAGGAGGAAAGAGAAAAGAAGGGTAAAACATATAGATCTAATGACGACAAACCGGATTACTATCGGGGACACACATCACACCCACAAGAAAATGAAATATCAATGCTTCCAATGACATGGTGAAATGGTATTTCTGAATCTTAAAAGGTGTTGCACGTGCTCCCAAAATGACTAGGCATCTCCATATGTCGTATACATATATCCAACATTTTTTTTATTTAGCTAAATATAAAATTACCCTTGAACTAACTTTATAATTACAAAAGAATCATTATAAGAAGTTCAAAAAAATATTTTTAAGGTGACCTATATATCATGTAGATTTTTTAGATTAAATAATAATTACAGCTTAAGGCCTACTGAACTTTAATAGTGAGTCAAATACATCCATGTTAGATGGAGATGCAAAAGCACATTATATATATAGTCTCTAGTTTAGCTCAAAAAAATAATGAAAAGTTTGTGTTTTTTTATCTACAAACAAATAAAACTTAAAGTTTAGGGATAGATTAAAATATTTCTATTCTTAATAGCACAAAGTTTTTGGTCACTTGCTTCAATACTTGATCAATTATGATAGGAGATATATATCTTATTGATTTCTCGTAATGATTATATTTTTAGAATATTATAATTATTTTACATGTGGTATGTGAAATACTTTTTACTATATTGATTAGTATTAACTTGATATTTTATAAAATTGAATGTAGTTGTTGACACAATTTTATCATAGTGTAAAAACAAAAAGATAAGAGGTTTTGTTTTTAATTTTTTCAGAGCCCTTGATTCTAAAGATTAGTCATCAATTTGTTAGATACAATGTCTTGACATAATAGACTTGTTTGTTTTTGTGTTTTAAATTATTACTTTTAGGTTTTTAAAATATTTTGATATACTAATATCGATAATTCTTTTAGAATATTTAAAAGATATTGCAAAAATCAATCTAAAAATAACTATTATCACCTTATAATAGAATTTATTTTACAGATTTTGCATATATATTCAACCTATCGTAATGGTAGTCTACCGAATCTATTTGGTTCTTCTTACAGGAACAATGGACATTTATTCTATCAAAAATAGAAAGAAATTATTCAAGTCTGAGGATAAACATAAACAACCTATCCCTGGCCACCTCGAGTGTAAGATCCCATATCAAAAGAAGAGTGTCCAGAGCCAGGGCATATTCATTGACATATAATGTCATACTTGTATGCTTTATATATTTTGATGATAACAATAAAAAAAATGGACTAATAATATGCTTGAATGAGATTAAGTTATAAACAGGTATTATACAAAGAATACATCAACAAACATAATGGATTACACGAAGAAATCACTCCAGGAAGTCCAAGATGCAAGCAAGTGAAGACTTATAATAAGTTTTCATTTTAGTGCTTTATGTAAATCTCAATTTCTAACTTGATAGCACAAATTAAAATGAACTCACACACTTCACATTACATGCATTAAAAGGGTTTGATGATTATAGGTTTAAGTCATAATCAATCGGTTCAAGAAATTCAGAAAAGATAATTTGTCAAAATAGGGTTTCTGCATGAACCGGTCGACCGCTTGATTTATCCGTTGTGAACCAGTCGACCGTTTGAGATGACAGTTACACTAAAACGGCTAGTTTCTCTTTAAAACTTATAAATAGGCCTCTTAATTGCAAAATTGAGGAGAGACATTTTTTTATATCTGATATTGAGGCAATTAGTAGTGCATAAACACCTTCATATCATCAATCCTCATTATTACTCAAATTTGTGTTTAAATCTTCATATCCTAACACAAAGAGTATTAAATCTTATTCTCACTACACTTAAACACCTTCAAATATTCTAAGTGCTATTAAGTGAGATAAAGAGATCATAGATCTTAATTTGTAATATCCACATTATTGAGAGTGTATTGTTGTATTACAAAAACAATCCTTGTAAAATTCTTGAGAGTTGAGTATAAAACTCTTGATATTGGTGTGGGAACATCACCAAGGAAAAATCTTGAAAAGGGTACATCTTCAAGTGGGAAAAGGAAAATCTTGAAGAGTGCATATCTTCAAGTGGTGTAAAAGTATTGGTGTGGAGTCATCAAGCTGGAATTGTAATCTCGTTACTTGGACTAGTAAGAGAATACAATACTCAAGTACTGAGTTGGTACTTGAGCTGTGGATGTAGGCTTACCGAACCACGTTAAAAATCGAGTTAGCAATCTCTCTCTTATTTCTTTACTTTAAAGTAATTAATTTTAAAATTGCATTAATTATTGTATTTACACCTAATCCCCAGTGCATAGTTGCCTTAATCCTTAAATAACAATTGGTATCGAGCTTAGTTCTCGGTTATTAAGTTTGCTTAAACTTTGAGTAGAATGGCAATCGAAAGCTATAATCTCCAAAATGAAGGTGCTTTAACATCTAGACCACCATTTTTTATGGTAATGACTATGCCTATTGGAAAGCTAGAATGACAAAATATCTTCAATCTATATATTTCGATTTATGGCTTTCTATTGAAAATGGACCTCATAGACCACTTAAAACCGAAAATGGTATTGAGATTTTGAAAAGCATGATAGAATATACTGACCTAGATAAAAAATTACTTTCTATGGATGCTAAAACAATGAACACTTTATATTGTGCATTAAATAGAAGTGAATTTAATAGAATATCTTCTTGTAAAAATGTTAGGGATATATGGCATGCTTTAGAAGTAACTCACGAATGAACAAATCAAGTTAAAGAATCAAAAATTGATATGTTAGTTCATCAGTATGAGTTATTCAAAATGTTGCAAAATGAATCCATAACAAGTATGTTTACTCGTATGACTAGCATTACAAATAGTTTACATGCTCTTGGTAGAACTTACACAAATGCAGATATTGTAAGTAAAATTCTCAGATCTCTACCGAAAGCTTGGGAAGCTAAAGTGACAGCAATACGAGAAGCCAAAGATCTCACTAAATTACCATTAGAAGAGCTCATTGGTTCTCTAATGACTCACGAGATAACTATGGATAAACAAGATCAAGAAGAAAGCCCAAAGAAAAACTTGGAATTTAAAATTGTTCATCAAATTGAAAGCGATGATAATGTTGATGATGGAGACAATCACGACAATCTTGAAGAAGATGTAGAATTGATCACAAGACAGTTTCGAAACTTCCTTAGAAAGAAAAATGACAAGAGAAAGTTCTCAAACTTCAAAAAGGAGGGAAACAAAGGAGAATCAAGTAAAGAAACTCCAAGATGCTATAAATGCAACAAGTTGGGACATATCAAAACCGATTGTCCCCTTCTTCAAACGAAGAAGAAAAATCGCTTTCAAAAGAAAGCTTTGAAAGCAACATGGAGAGATGACTCGGACTCAAGCTCCAGTGATGAAGAAGAACATGTGCCTAACATGTGTTTCATGGCAATCATAAGTGAAAATGAGGTACTATCTTCGGATGATGAATCTGATCCTTCTTATATTGAATTACATGAACAACTTGAAAATCTGTATGTAGAATATAAGAAATTAGGTTCAAAATATAGTACCCTAAAAAGAAATCATGTATGCATAATTGAAGAAAAAGAATTACTAGAAAAGAAAGTATGTGATTTGAATGACAAGAGTAGCAAGACTAATCAACTTGAAGAAGATAATAAATCCTTAAAAGAAAAAGTTGATGAGTTGAATGTAATTATCGCAAAATTCACACTAGGCTCAAAAGTTTTTGAGAAAATGCTTTCGAGCCAGAGAAGTATGTTTAACAAAGGAGGATTAGGTTATAAACCTAATAAAAACCAAAAATACTTAAAAAACTACTTTGTTAAAGCTAAACAGTCTTATGATCCAAGTCATACATGCAATTACTGTAGAAAATCAGGACATTTGATTTATGCATGTCCTATGAAGAAAAATAAGACTGTTAAAATGATTTGGGTTCCAAAAGGAACCACCCCTAACCAAAAAGGACCCAAGAAGGTATGGGTACCAAAATCCTCATCTTGATTCTGTTTTGTAGGAACCAAGGGAACATGGGGAGTGGTTTTGGATAGTGCTTGTTCAAGACACATGACCGGAGACGACACTCTTTTTTCAAGCCTTACCAAAACTAAAGGAGGAAAAGTGACTTTTGGGGACAACTCAAAAGGGAAAATTGTTGGAATTGGTAACATTGGAGGTATGTCTTCAACCTCCATTGAAAATGTATTTCTTGTTGATAGTCTTAAACATAACTTGCTTAGTATAAGTCAATTATGTGACAAAGGCTATAAAATCATTTTTGATCATACATGTTGCTTAATACTTGAAAATGATAAAATTATTTTTATCGGTAATAGAATTGGAAACATCTATAAAATCAAAATAGATACATGTATGAGTATTGAAAGTTGTCTCTATGACATAGAATACTAGGTCACATAAGCATGGACATCCTTTCAAAATTAGCTAAAAATGATTTAGTTAAAGGTCTTCCTCATATTGCATATATAAAGGAAAAGCTATGTGACGCTTGCCAAATGGGTAAACAAGTTAAAACGTCTTTTAAAAGTAAGAATCACATATCAACCGAAAGACCTTTAGAATTACTTCATATAGATCTATTTGGACCAACTAGAACAAGAAGTTTAAGTGGTAATAGATATGTGTTTGTAATCGTTGATGACTTTACTAGGTATACATGGGTTATATTTTTGAAATCAAAAGATGAAACCATTTATGAATTTGTAAAATTTTCAAAGAAAATCGAAAACGAGAAAGGATTTTCTATAATTAACATAAGGAGCGATCATGGTGGTGAATTCATAAGTGATTTATTTAAAACGTTTTGTGAAGAAAAATGATACTACCACAATTTTTCAACGCCTAGTACTCCCCAACAAAATGGGGCTGTGGAAAGGAAAAATTGGTCTCTTCAAGAAATGACAAGAACAATGATAAATGAATTTAACACCCCAAAATATTTTTGGGCGGAAGCAGTAAACACTTCTTGCTATGTTTTAAACCGTGTTACTTTGAGACCTGAGTTGAAAAAGACTCCTTATGAGCTTTGGAAAGGGAGGAAGCCCAACATCTCTTATTTTAAAGTCTTTGGTTCAAAATGTTTTATTTTTAACACTAAAGACAACCTTGATAAATTTGATTCAAAATCCGATGTTGGAATTTTTCTTGGATACTCCTCCTCTAGCAAAGCTTACATAATATACAATAATAGAACACTTTGTCTTGAGGAATCCATGCATGTCGCCTTTGAGGAAACTCAAAATGACAAAATTGTTGAGATTCTAGATGACTTAAATGAAATTCAAAATTTGAATCTTAATGATAAAAACCCAAAGGAGTCATCAAATGAAGACATGAACAAGGACCAACCAAGCTCAAGCAATCAACAAGAGTTGGTAAGTAACTCCTTTGAGCCGCCAAAGGAGCTAAGGTATGTAAGTTCTCATCCTCCAGATTTAATTATTGGTAATCCTTTTGAGGGAACTAAAACTAGAGCATCCCTTAGAAACATTAGTGGGCATTATGCATTTGTTTCTCAAATAGAACCTAAAACCTTTCTTGAAGCCGAAAATGATGAAAAATGGATTTTAGCCATGCAAGATGAGCTAAATCAGTTTGAGAGAAATGATGTTTGGGAACTAGTCCCTAGGCCAAAAGATTTATCAATAATTGGTACTAAATGGGTCTTTAGAAACAAAATTGATGAACATGGGACTATTGTTAGAAACAAAGCAAGACTAGTTGCTAAAGGTTATAATCAAGAAGAAGGAATAGATTATGAAGAAACCTTTGCACCAGTGGCTAGACTTGAATCTATAAGAATGCTATTAGCCTATGCATGTCATGCAAATTTTACGCTCTTCCAAATGGATGTTAAAAGTGCATTTTTAAATGGCTTTATAATGGAAGAAGTATATGTTGAACAACCTCAAGGCTTTGAAAATTTTGAATGTCCTAATCATGTTTTTACACTCAAAAGGCCTTGTATGGTTTGAAACAAGCACCTAGGGCATGGTATGATAGATTAAAAACATTTCTTATTGAAAATGATTTTAACATTGGCAAAATTGACACCACCCTGTTTACGAAAAGAAAAGGAAAAGATATCCTTATTGTACAAATCTATGTTGATGATATAATTTTTGGTGCTACTAACGAATCTCTAAGGAATTTGCAAAATGCATGCAAGAGGAATTTGAAATGAGCATGATGGGAGAATTAAATTTCTTCCTTGGATTGCAAATTAAGCAAACAAGAGATGGCATCTTCATCAACCAAAGCAAGTACACCAAGGATCTTCTAAAAAGATTTGGGATGGAACATGTCAAAGATACCGAAACACCCATGGGGATATCTATTAAGCTTGATATGGACTGAAAAAGGTAAAACCATAGACATCACCAAATATCGAGGTATGATCGGTTCTCTTTTATATTTAACCGCAAGTAGACCCGATATTATGGTTAGTGTATGTTTATGTGCACAATTTCAAGCATGTCCAAAAGAATCCCATGTTAGTGCAATAAAAAAATTTCATTACTTGCATGGTGCAATTGATTTAGGGTTGTGGTATCCGAAGGGAAGTGAAATGAGTTTAATTAGTTATTCGGATGCAAATTTTACGGGTTACAAAATTGATAGGAAAAGTACTAGTGGAACTTGTCATTTTCTAGGATCATCACTAGTATCATGGGCAAGTAAGAAACAAAACTCGGTAGCCCTATCAACAACTGAAGCAGAATATATTACGGCAGGTAGTTGTTGTGCACAAGTATTATGGATGAAACAAACTCTGGAGGATTATAGACTTAGGTTTGAAAATACTCCGATTAAATGTGATAATACAAGTGTAATTTGCCTATCTAAAAATCCTATTCAATACTCTCGTACAAAACACATAGAAGTAAGGCATCACTTCTTAAGGGATCATATTGCAAAAGGAGATATTGTACTTGAGTTTATAGGTACAGAACATCAACTTGCAGATATTTTTACAAAACCCTTAGGAAAAGATCGCTTTTGCGAAATAAGAAGGAACCTAGGGTTTATCCATGCAAATGATGTTTGAATTATGTATACATCAATGGTTATAAGTTGGATTTATTTGATGTTAAAATGTATACACTTGAAGCATAAGAAATTTGTTCAAAACAAATTTTAGGGAGTTTAAAAATTCTGGGATGAACCATCGACCGGTTGAGGCAGAAAAACAGAGGATGGCTACTGGAATTCTTTTAAATTTTGGAGGAAAATGTTTCTGAAAATGATTTTTGGACATAAAGGGTATTTTGAAGTTTAAATCAAGATTTTAAAGTCCAAGTGCAAAAATTTCCATTTTTGCATGGACCGGTCGACCGGTTGAGCCAGAGGAACAGTAGCCTTGGCTACTGCCGAAAATTAGCACTTTTAGCCCCTTGATTTCTTTGCCTTTTGGACATAATTTTTACATGAAAAGGCTACATTTTGAGTGCAAAGAAAAGTTCAAAAGAGAAATTTGGAAAATTCTCATCTTGGGAGTCAACTGGTCGACCGGTTGAAATTATCCCAAGGCAATCGGTCGACCGGTTGCTTGATAGTATAAATACTATCCCGGGTTTCAGAAAACAGAAAACGGGAGGAAATCAAAATTCTGACCCTAACTCAAATCCTCTCAAAAATCACTCTAAATCAAAACACCCAAAGCCTAATTGAAGTCAATGGCACCCAAGAAACGCTTGAGGAGGACTGAATCAAGGAGCAAACAAGCCAATGATCCTGCTTCCTCATCATGTGACAATGATCAAAGGTTTTTAAGTAATTTCTCAAATAGAGCTATTTGTGTAGAAAGAGGTTTAGACAATGATTTGTCTGATTTAGGTATCGATACTCTATTTGCTGAAATGGGTTGGTACTCATTATATGAATATAAGAAACCTACATACCCTAAGTTGATAATGATGTTCTCTGCTAATATGAGTGTTAATGTAGAACCAAGAATAATTAATACTCTTCAAGAAAATCCCATTAAGTTTAATTGTGCTGTATTAGCTATATTTTGGGTATATCTAATGATGGTCCACGAGTTTTTGACATTAAAATAATTCCAACCATTGAGGGGTTTATCTATGATTATGTTGTTGCATTGCACACTGGGAATACTGAATTTGCTTCAGGTGCTAAGATAAAGAGGCAGGATCTTCTGTTAAGACCTAGACTACTTCATAGGATTATTGCTCACAACATCTTACCCAAAAAGAGGCATTATGATGAAGTTACCTTTATGGAGTTATGTTTAATTGATTGTATGATTCAGAGAAGGCCAATAAACTTTCCATATATCATGATTAGGAATATGATCTCAGCATACGATCAAAAACAAAAGGCTCTACCATATGGTCAAGTGTTTACCACTATTTTTGAGCACTTTGATATCTTGCTGACGGGTACGGATAAGAAACCGTACTCAGATAAGACGGAGATTGATAACACCACTCTCACTAGAATGAAATATGTGCTTAATGAGAATGGTGAGTGGATTCAAGGGCACCAAGAGGGTGCACATGCTGAGGAAGAGCATGTAAGTCGTTGAAGAGGAGGAGAATATGGTCGAGGATCGGGGTGAGGATGAGTTCACAAATTTATTTGAGTCACCACCTCCGGTTTCCTTGCCGGATGAGCCATCTGCGAGTGGCTGAGTCGCATTGAGGCGGATATGCGATACATGAGAGACTCTCACGAGGCTTTTCAGACAGAGATGCGGACTGACATGCAGGAGATGAAGGAGATGATGACTTCACTTCTCTCACGATACCCACCTCCTTAGAGATTTTGTATCATGCATCTTATTTTATTGTGTTTATGGTTTTTATTTTGGATATATGTTGTTATTGAATATTATGTTTTTATTTATCTACAATGTTAATTTTCTTTTTGTTGATGTCAAAGGGGGAGAGAATATGAAAATATACATATGCATCAATAATGGGGGAGAAAAATATGAGAATATGGAAAATTTTATATGCATATATTTAGGGGGAGAACAATGATTTTTTCTTGAAATTGCATATGATATTTGTGTTTAGATTAAATTGCTAAAAACGTTTAATGCCTCTTATATATTGTATCACAAAATATAGGGGGAGACTCAATTTTTTTTATCTAAGTTTTTTTTTTTGTTTATTGTCATCATCAAAAAGGGGGAGATTGTTGACATATAATGTCATACTTGTATGCTTTATATATTTTGATGATAACAATAAAAAGAAAATGGACTAATAATATGCTTGGATGAGATTAAGTTATAAACAGGTATTATACAAAGAATACATCAACAAGCATAATGGATTACACGAAGAAATCACTCCAGGAAGTCCAAGATGCAAGCAAGTGAAGACTTAGAATAAGTTTTCATTTTAGTGCTTTATGTAAATCTCAATTTCTAACTTGATAGCACAAATTAAAATGAACTCACACACTTCACATTACATGCATTAAAAGGGTTTGATGATTATAGGTTTAAGTCATAATCAATCGGTTCAAGAAATTCAGAAAAGATAATTTGTCAAAATAGGGTTTCTGCATGAACCGATCGACCGCTTGGAAGATAAATTGCCTTCGAACTGAACCGGTAAAACACCTTCATATCATCAATCCTCATCATTATTCAAATTTGTGTTTAAATCTTCATATCTTAACACAAAGAGTATTCAATCTCATTCTCACTACACTTAAACACCTTCAAATATTCTAAGTGCTATTAAGTGAGATAAAGAGATCATAGATCTTGATTTGTAATATCCATACTATTGAGAGTGTATTGTTGTATTACAAAAACAATCCTTGTAAAACTCTTGAGAGTTGAGTATAAAACTCTTGATATTGGTGAGGGAACATCACCAAGGAAAAATCTTGAAGAGGGTACATCTTCAAGTGGGAAAAAGGAAAATCTTGAAGAGGGCATATCTTCAAGTGGTGTAAAAGTCTTGGTGTGGATTCATCAAGCGGGAATTGTAATCCTGTTACTTGGACTAGTAAGAGAATACAATACTCAAGTACGGGTTGGTACTTGAGCTGTGGATGTAGGCTTGCCGAACCACGTTAAAAACCGAGTTAGCAATCTCTCTCTCTTATCTCTTTACTTTAAAGTAATTAATTTTAAAATTGCATTAATTATTGTATTTACACCTAATCCCCCTCTTAGGTGCATAGTTGCCTTAATCCTTAAATTACATATTCAAGTAGTTGGTACCTAACCTTGTGGGACGTGTTTTAGGGCCTGTGGGCTGCCAAAAACAAAACCGTGAGGCGTGAACGTCAGGTTGGGCTGAGCCATAGCGAACAATATTCTACAAGGTGGAGTGGGTCGGGGCCTTACATCGAGCCTTAAAGCCATTAAGAGCTTTGACTGACATGAAACTAGCCCACTCATTCAGAGCCAGGCTTAAAGAGAATAGTTTCTCCAAGTCAAATCAACTGCCATACCACATGCTCGACTAAAAATGGATTTTAAAAAAACAGTTAAATATTGATTTTGTTAACTATAAATGGGTTTATAAAACCCAAAGAGTTGTTTCTAGTAATATAGAACAATATAAAGCTAAATTAAAAATTACACTAAAAAAACATATCTTATCATAATATTTTTTTTTAGTTTATAAGAAGGATTCATTTAGAATAATAATGATATTAGTATCATATATTAATTTAGATCAACATCAAATAAATATTAAAAAATCATTTTTAAATGGAAATTTGGATATGTTTTTATAATGACATAAATAGCAACTTGTATGGTAAACTAAAGAAATCTATATATGGACTAAAATAGGATTCCTAATGGTGGTATATTGATTTTGACAATGTTTTAGTTTTATATGACTTTATTGAGAGTTGTTGATCAATGTATATAATTTAAGATTAATGGGAGAAAATATATCTTTCTTGTTTTATATATAGATATATTCTTCTCGCAAGTAGTGATTTGAATTTTATACATAATGCAAGATAAGTTTTTTTTCCTCGGAACCTTGATATTATTAAAGATTTTTTTGAGCCTTTTATATTATGATAATTTGGCTACTATTTTCTTCTATAAGAATAATAAGAGATGAAGCCAAACCACACATATTAACATGAAATACTCATTAAGAATATTAGCACTAAGCTAGTGATTGTATTGTAAATGCCATAAAATATCTATTGTTTCTTCTTATAGGTAAGTATTTTTTATGCATATAAAGTATTATTTTTATATCTATTTAGACATATAAAGTTCGGCCCAAAAGAATTACTAAAAGTTCATTCCTAAAGTTTATTTAATCATTAAGTGTTTATTTTGAGAACGCAATACATTGTAATACATGGAAGGAATTACTTAATTATATATTGCGAACATTATGATTCATATGTTGTGTTTTTTATTTAACTTTAAGTGTTTTTACGTACTATATATTTTGAACTCTATAAATATATTGTCACTTTTTAGGTGTTGTTATATATGTCAAGTAACAAAATGCTAGAAAAATATTTTTAAGTGGCATATATGTCATGCAAAATCTAAATTAAACGATAATTAAAGCTTAGAGCCCATTAAACTCCAGTAGTGAGACAAACACATCTATGATAGTTGAATTTGTAAAATTATGTTATATATAAAAGGTCCCTAGTCTATATATAAAGGGTCCTTACTCTAGCTATGACTGACATGAAACTAGCACACTCATTCAGAGCTAGGCTCAAAGAGAATAATAGCTCTAAGTTAGATCAACTGCCATACCACATGCTCAACTAAAATGGTTTTTAAAAAAACACATAAATATAGATTTCGTTAACTATAAAAGGGTTTATAAAACCCAAAGAGTTGTATCTAGTATTATAGAACAATATAAAACTAGACTTGTTATTAAAAATTATGCTAAAAAAACATATCTTATCATAATATATTTTTTCTAGTTTATAAGAAGGATTCATTTACAAATAATAATGGTATTAGTGTCATATTTTAATTTAGAGAAACATCTAATAAATATTAAAAAATCATATCTAAATGGAAATTTGAATATGTTCTTATAATGACATAAATAACAATTTGTATGGTAAACTAAAGATATCTATATATGGACTAAAATAGGCCTTATAATGGTGGTATATTGAATTTAACAATGTTTTAGTTTTATATGATTTTATTGAGAGTTGTTGATCAATGTATAGATCTTTAGATTAATAGAAGAAAATATATCTTTCTTGTTTTATATATAGATATATTCTTCTTGCAGGTAGTGATTTGAGTTTTGTACATGATACAAGATAAGTTTTTTCTCTCAAAACTTTGATATTATTAAAGATTTTGTTGAGCTTTTTATGTCATTGACATAAAGATTCACAAAAAAAAAAAATATAAGGATCTTATATTGTCTTAAAAGTCTTATGTTGAAAAAGGTTTTGAAAGATTCAGGATGTCAAATCATGCACCTTGAATAATTTTTATTGTCCATAAGGATAAACTCATCAAAATGATGCCATAAAATACATCAGAAAAGTAGAAAAAAAAGTAGCATATCTTATGCATCTTTAATTGAAAGATTGATGTATGCAAATATCTATACAGGAGCTAGCTTGACATTTACAATAAGAATGTTGGTAAAATTCTAGATTAATCCAGGGACAGACCATTGGAAAGCTCCTAAAAAAGTTATTAAGCACCTTTAAAGAACCAAAGATTATAAGTTGACTTATAGGCACACATTGAACACCTTGAAGTGATTAGTAATTCAAACATGAATTTAGTTAGTTGCATAGACAAAAAGAAAGTCTACTTATGGATACATTTTTCTTCTTGCTAAAGGAGTTATATCTTGAATATGTATCAAACAAACTATTATTTATTCATCTACTATGAAAGCAGAATTTATTGCATGCTATGAAGCAATAATACAAGTGATTTGGTTAAGGTTTTTTATTTATGAGTTTAAAGTTATAAATTCCATATCAAGACTAATAAATATACATTGCAATGATTTGGATACAATTTTCTTCTATAAAAATAATAAGAGATGAAGTCAAATCAAACATATCGACATGAAGTATCTCATTATAAGAGAGACAGTGAAGGAACATGAAGTACTCATTGAGAATATTAGTACTAAGCTAAGGATTGTATTGTAAATCCCATAAAATATGTTATTGTTTCTTCATATAGGTCTAGCTAATCCATTTGATGTTTATCTTCATTTCTTTTAATGGATTGTTTGGATAATTTTTATGTTATTATTTTTATGCGTATAAAGTTGGACCTGAAAGAATTACTAACAGTTCATTCATAAAGTTTATTTAATCATTAAGTGCTACATGTAAGGAATTACTTGATTATTTATTGAGATCGTTATGACTCATATGTTGTGTTTTTTATTTAACTTTGAGTGTTTTTACGTACTATATGTTTTGAATTTTATTATATATTGTCACTTTTTAGGTGGTATTATATATATCAAGTAAGAAAATGCTAGAAAAATATTTTAAGTGGCCTATATATTTGAAAAATCAAAATTAAATGACAATTAAAACATAGAGCCCATTAAAACTCCAGTAGTGAGACAAACACATCTATGATAAATGAAGTTGCAAAATTATGTTATATATATAATAAAAAAACATAGTCTATATATAAAGGGTCCTTAGTCTAGCCACAAAAAATATGTGTCTTATATCTATACAAAGAAACCCTATAGTATTAATATAGATTAGAAGAGTTTTTAGTTTTGACAACATAATATATGAACAATTACTTCAACACTTAATCAATTATGATAAGAGTATGTCTTCTATTAATTTTTCATTGTATTTGTATGCTTAACATATTAATATTATCTTAAAAAAATTCCCCTTAACCTCTTGTTTAAATTTTTATTTTATTTAAAGAGCATTTTGGTCGATTCATTGTGTATTTTTTTTTTTTACATTTGGTCGAATATCAAATTGTCCTTTAGCTGACTTTATAATGATAAAAAAAACCCTTTTGAAAATAACACCTATTGATGCTAGGTTTATTTATGTTTAAAGAATATTTTGATCATTTTACAATGTAGTTGAAATAAAAAAAACATATTTATTTTAAATTAATTTGAAAATAACAAATAGGTCATGTGAAAAGACCTGAATTCTCTTAAAAATAATTGATTTGTTCTTATAGTGGAGTAGCAATAATATTATTATAATCCTAGCTACTTTTCTATGGCAAATTAGGTTTTGTCAATGCCAATGTTAATGTTAATTAATATTGTTTCCAACGAAAAAGAATACTCACTAGTACAACATAAATTCTGTCACATATTTTTTATACGAGGCTGTTTCAGCATGGCTTGACAGGACAGCATGAATTCTCCTTTTGACCAATACTTTCTCCACAGTGCGGAAAGTGGCATCAGCTGTCGTCACCATAATGGTATAATCTCGACAACCGAAGCAGGATCACTGATATTAGATCTCAGATTCCCAGTTTTCCATAATCCTGGCGGCCGTGGTAAGGAGCATCTGAATTTTAACAGCTATATATATATAATTTTGGTGCTCGGTCAGTTTTTGTTTAGCTTAATTATCTTACAGGCTTTAAACTTGTCGACTTATTAAACTTATGATTGTTGAAGAGCACATCCAAGATTGGAGTTAACAAATTATTGCCGAAATTCTTTAGTATTTCGATGAAGATTTTGCTGGAGATTTTTATTCCCCTCCAAGGCAAACCACAAGCTTATTTTGTGAAAAATAAATCAGCAAACGAACTTCTGAGAGACAGGGAACCTGTATCAAATTGCATGTGACACTTCGATTGTTATGTAATAGACAATAAAAGCTTTACTCTCATCAGATTCTGAATTGAGTAGGTAGGCCAAGTTACAGTACAGGATATACATGGCAGGGAAAGGATAGAAAAGCTGTACAAAACCAGGAATGGTGATCAGGAATTGATTTCCAAATCCCACACAACAATTCTGAAATGAAAACAAAAGGATATAAAATGATTATCTATTGAACATAGAGATAGTAATTACCTTGCAGGGACCTTGTAAGATGGATAAACTAGCAGGATCACCAGGTTCATGATCATCTCTTCCAACTTCTACTTCTTGATAATGGATCTCTCATTCCACCAACAACCCATGTTTCTCTTGCTATATCAGTTGAAAGTTTATAGAAATCAGTGTCATAGCCCATCACTACCACCTTCTCTGTTTTACTATTTCTTCTCTCTTCCTCCATTAAAGCCTTTAAACTCTTTCGTTTCCTCTCCTCTTTCTTCCTTTCTTCCTCCTCTTCTTCGTCTTCTTCTCCTTCGTCTTCTTCGTCTTTTTCTTCCTGCCAACTCTTTTCCGGAGCAGACCTACACCTCATAAGCATGAGAGCATTAGGTGGTGGAACAGAGGGTGCAGCTAGAGACTCATCACTGAAAGACCTCTGTTTCTGTTTAATTTCTTCTTCTAAGAGCCCAGTTGTGCTCTTATGATTCTCTTGCAGCATCATGAACCATTTAGAAGATATGGTACTTGAATCCTCATTGTCGCCTTTTCCCTCGACACCAACATGGTTTTCTTGATATGCCTCACACTCTTCATCATCTTCGTCATCATCACTGCTGATATCTGATTGAGCTGGAAATGAACCAAAGCATCGAAAATCGAATCTTATGTTTCTTAAACATGTCAAGAAATGCATTATATCTTTCTTGAATCCAAATGAGTCAATCCAAGCTGGTTTTTTTACGTGTTTCCTGCTGTTGTGAATTCTTTCGAACTCTTCCATGACTGATTGCCAGTTCTTGCAGGAACTTGTCTTGTGCCTGACTTTGATCTGCCCAGCACACGTTACTTTTGGTGATGTTGGTTCTGATAACTCTGATCCCATTTGCCTGGGTTTGGCCCATAAGAGAGGCCTTGCTCGGCTGCCAACACCCCTTGTGTGTGTTTTCTTCAAGTGGTGGTGGCGTTGCTGCTGCTGGTGATGGCGGTTCGGGTGGGGTTTGCTGGTTTCTGAGGGCCTTGCAGGACTGCAAATGGTTTGGGGCATTATCGTTAGATGGGCTCTAGAAGGAAAACACACCAACAGATCTGCGGATGGAGCTCTCTTGGTTTCTCTTCCTTTCATTATGAATTTTTTCGAACCAATCACTCAGCTTCTCTTTTTCTAGTTTAGCTCTTTTCTGTAGATCTTGAGGTTTGATGAACTATTAAGTTTTTCCTGCTGATGGAAGGCTTTAAAAGGAAGGAGGGAGGGGACTTGACAGCCTGCATCTGCTATTATTGCCTCTCTTTTTTATTAGCGTCTTTCTTTAACATCAGTTTGTTCATTTTTATAACACTCCTTTTTGCTGCCCTATGAAATGGGGTTTCTTTCTTAGCTTTACTTTTCTCATGCTTGCCGAACTTATTTTAAAATTTAGTTAAGGACATGAGTAGTAAAGTCGAAACCCACGAGCCCTGTTTCTTGAACCAATCACACCCACAACTGGCGACTTTGTGTGCCCTTGCCAGATAGTACTCAATCCTATCTTGGCTAGCGCCTGCACAAACTTTGAAGCAACCCCTTCATGCAGAGCTGTTAGCTTTGTGCTCATCAATTAGTATATGGCACAGAGCTTGCAGCTTAATTAAACTTGAACAAAATGAAGGTGAAAGCAGAAAAAGAAGGTTATTTTAGAGGGAGGCAGGGAATGTTGGTTTTTACAAGGACAAATATAAAAATAAAAAGGGCCCGAAAGATTCACTAACTGTGAAAAATGGGATTGATTGGCGAAGTGAGTATGACATTATGAAGGATGGAGTGCGCTTGAGAGAGAGCATGGGGGAGATTAGCCTTTCTTTGGGACCTTCCACGAAGGAGGTCCTATATTTTTTTCTGGTTTCGAATGCTTCTCTTTATGATTTATAGGTACCAACTATCATTATCATGATGATATGGTAGCTACGAGAGGCTGGAGCTCGAGATTGCAATCCAAACCATCTCGCTTCTAATCCATGCATGCTGTTTGGTGCCGTTTAATCTACTTTATCTGCAACGCCTTTGCCGTGGGAAACATTTTTCTTCGTAAATTTGGCTTCTTTCTTCTTTCAATTAAGATGAATATTTGGGTCGGTCAGTTAGTTAATATGTGTCTCAATTAATCCATGAATTCTAAAATTAATAACCATATAAATACTGTTAGATCAAACATCCAGGCTGCAATCCAGATCCGATGAGTAAAGGCCCTTTCGAGCATCAATGGAAAAGAGATGGACAGGGCAGGGGTGGGGGGGTCATGCTAATTAGTTTATTGGTCTCCACTCTCTTGTAGAACCTCACGACTTTAAGAAACGAGGGCCAGGCAAGCTAAGCCTACCGTTGAGCATGCTAAAGTAGAATCTCATGGTATGGCAAGACCTATTCTTATATCTATTCATGATGGAGACAATGATGGGATTGAAGTGGATGATGGGTTACAAGAGGAGAAGCTTAGTTTTAAATACTGATATTATTTCTCATTTTTGTTTTATTAGTATGAATATTTTTATCAATTTACACGTAACTTGATTAATTTTATAAATTTTAATTATATAATTTTTTAGATATCATCGTGTTAGTAACCATGAAACTCAAACCTGAATTCATAGAAAAAACAAACATTTTAATTCCAAAACCATCTGATGTCCTTCCTATCATGAGTTGCAGCATCTCTATCTTCTTATCTTGTGGGTCTTAGCTTTTTCACAGTTCAATTCATTTCACAGCACCAGTTTGTCAAAGAAAATGGGGAAGTTGAATTGTAACTGATCGCTGACAAATGATGGCATTCAGAAAGTTGAACAGAAGAATCTTGCTTTAAAATGCACCCAAATATGCTCTCTGTTGATTAGGATAATTCCACCCTCAAATGCAATTATTCGACAGATTATTTATTATATGGATCTACTAGTTCACGTGGATTATTAGGCTATACAATTACACGATTATCAACAACAACAACAATAATAATAATAATTAACAATAATAATCTTTGTGATTAATATTTTCTTCGTTAAATTATACATCGGTGAAACTCCATTACACCGAATCATTATATTATACATACAGTTAAACCATAACGTGGAAACACTGTGTATATTTTTTTTTAACATTACAGATACTATTTATATATTATGCTTCCACAAAAAAAAACAAAAAAACGCATGTAGCTTATTGGCAAAGGAATTGTGCTTTCACTTTTTTCCACTTTTTTTCACGTTTTTTCAATTTGCTTTTTTATTTATTTATTTTGATTGTTTTTTATTTTTTTATTTTGACGTTTTTCACTTTTTCTTTTTTTCATTGTTTTTTATTTTATTTTATTGATTTTGATGTTTTTATTTTTTCGTTTTTGTTTTTAAAAAACAATTTATTAACATTTTTTATTGAATTGTTTCCAATTATATACTCAACAAGAATAATAATATTAGTTTTTTTTCCTTGCTTCTTTTTTTTATCATAATAATTTAATAATTTTTATTGTTTTATTTATGAATAAAAATCACTTTCAATAACAACCTCAACCACCTGCTCAATTTTCGAGCCATAAGGTTATCCCATTTCCTTGAGATAGTAGAGAGAGGTGCCAAAATTTCTCATTCTTGACCCTACGTTTACACAACTAAAATTTGAATTTCTTCCACCAAAGAGGTTTCCTGGACAAGGAATGACTTTTGAAGTTCATAAGACAATCTTCCACTCAGCAATTAAACTAACAAATAAATAAAGTACAAGAATTTATATCTAAGAGAGGGAAAGAGATCATTATAAGAGTTTATGGCCATATTTATAACTAACAAATACAATCTTAAAATCTAATAATATTTATTTTATTTTTTCATTTATTTTTTTCTATATATCGTTAAGTCTTGAATTTTCTAATTATTATAGATAAGACCTTCAAAATAATGATAATGACTCTTTGTTAGTTTGTTTTTTTAAAATATGTCAGACTAATTATATATTTTGATATTGATGTGATATTAGCCTCTTAAAAAGTTATATATATATATATATATATATATGGCGTAGGATTTTTGAAATTTTGTTACTATCATTGCTTTGAAATACTTTTAATATAATAATATGAATAATAAATCATAAAAAAAAAATATGGATTTTTTTTCTAAAAATAATTATTTCCATTGTTATTAAGATTTTTTTAATATTTATACTTTAATTTGTGGTGATGATCATTTGAAAATTTTTATTTATTATTTTTCGCTTTGTTGTTCTTTAAATTCTTTTTATTTATCCTTCAAGTCAAATAATTCTTTTAAATCTAATTATATTTATTTTTGTTTTGTCATTTATGTAGTTTTTAATTGTTTTTTTGTTAATATTGTTAGTTGTTGAAATTTCTAATTATTATAGATAAGACATTCAAAATAATGATAATGATTATTTGTAAGTTTTGTTTTTTTCTTATAGATATGTGAAACTAATTATATATTTTGATATTTATTTAATATTAGCACCTTAAAATATATATATTACTAATTAAAATAATAAAATACAATACATATACAAGCAATTAATTTTCTACATAGATAAAAAAACTCGTCGCATCACCAATTATTTAGTTAATTATAGATAATAGGAGTAAATAGTTTTTCTCAGATTGCTGGAGTTCGAGCCCCCTGCCACCGAAAATGATTTTTGAGTAAAGAACAATGTTTTCTATTGTTCATAAGTGTTTGACATGTTTTTTTTCAGTTATTTTTTCAATAACTGGGGTGTCCGGGTCAGCTTATGCGCATCACAATAAATCTCTAAACTTAATTTTTTTTTACAATTTTCACTGTTTATTAATATTTGAAAATGTTTTTTCCTCTTCTTTTTTTCAGACTTCTTTTTTTTATACTCGCGATGTCCGGGTCAGTTTACACGCACCACAATTTTTTCCTCACATATATATATTTTTTATAACCGGGGTAGGTTACACATGTCACGAATAATCCTTTGACATTGTGTTTTATTTTTTTTCAACTTATAAATTTTTTTTATAACTAAAATGTCCAAGCTAGCTTACGTGCACCATGACTATTATTTTGTACATAGCCAAAGGAGATCACAATTTCAAACAATGATTTGAAATGTGGTTTTAGATTTTCATTGCTATTTAAAAATTGATTGAACTATGATTCTAGTGAGATATGACAAGAGTGTTTGGTAATGCGTTTGAAAATCACTTTTAAACAAATTTTAATTTTTTTCAATTTTAAATTAAAAAAAGTGTTTCTACATGATTTTGATGTGCTAATATCAAAAATAATTTTTAAAAAATTAAAAAAAATTACATGTTAAAAATCAATTATTTTTCTACATATAAAAAGCCCGAGTGCAACGAATGAGCAAATCAGCTCGTAATGTCTATTCTAAGATATTACTATATGTTTCGTGTTCCTAGGACCAACCTTTTTCCTTCCTAATGTATGTAGCCACATGATCTGTCATAACTCAATTTTGGGTTACTTTCCAAAATCTATCAAAAAATAATAAAATAAATGGGGTGACATGGTTAGAAAAATCAATATGCAAATTTTGATTATTTTCGAGAGTCTAATTGTAACTCTTTTGTCCCCAAGAAACTAGAGAAAAATACAAATTTAAGAAAAAATAATATATCATTGGAGAAATCTGTGTAAAAATTAAGTCAAGAAATATAATTATATTTTTATAGGCCAAGTTGATTTAATTGTTGGCCAATTTAAAAGTATAATTATGTTTAGAAATTATTTTTAGGTCCAGTTGAAGGATTTAATTAAGTTCAAGGACTTAATTATACTATGAATTGGTCTCATAAATTAATTAAAGGCTTAATCGATAAAAAAAATAAAATTCTTGAACTTAATTTGGGTTCAATTGAGAGGTGTGTAGTTTTGGAGATCGAATTGTATTTTTCCAATCCAATTGCGTGAAATTAGGGATCAAATTGTACAAATCCGAAACCAAGGACCAAAGTAAAAAGAATGAGCAAATTTTTCTCTATAAATAGAGATCAAATTTCCCTAAAAGGGGACCCCAAAAATTAGACCCAAAAATAAAAATAAAAATCAAAAAATAAAAAGCCCGAAGAAATCAAAAACCCTATTTACTTTTGGGGCTACATGCTTGACCTCTTGGGAGGGAGGTGCAGCCCCTCCCTTCCGACAATTCCATTTTCTTTCCTTTTTTCCAGTGAGCTTTCTCAGCCCCATGGCGATCTTTCACTCTCTTTTCTCTCCCTCTTCGGCCGGACCTCCCTCCTCCTCGCCGAGCGAGTCTCCTTAGCCTCCCTTTACGTCGGCTGACCCTCCACGGTACCTCTCCTTCTCCTCTAGCTAAACCGCAACCCTTCAACTCTCATTTTCTTCTTCTTCTTCAGCAACCCAAGTGACCACCGTCACCCTTTTCCTATCATCTCTCGGCTAGATCGAGCACCACCACACAACCTTCCCGTGGCAACCGAAGCAACCCACTTGACAGATCTGTTTTCTAGCCACCACAGAAGCACCGATTGACCACCCAACCATAGTTGTCAAAACCGTTCCGTTCGCCATTATGGTTTTTCTATTTGAACGGAACATTCCGATTTCAGAATGTTCTGGCGTGCTGTTTCGGTGTCGTATTATTCATATATAATTAATTATATATATATATATATATATATGAAAAAAAATATTAATTTAATAAGCATAATTAAAATTTGAATTCTTTTTTATTTAAAATATTTTGGTGTAATTTGATTGCAATCAAACCAGGTGGTAAAAAGTCGAATTCTCACGTTGCGATTCCCATCTACAATACATTCGAGCCTTAGTCTTTGCTTAATCCTATGATCATTAACTACATAGTATATGGTGATTTTTAGTTTTTAATTTAAAATTTTGAAGTTATAGTATACATTGTTTCGTAAAAAATGATATATTTATTTATTTATGATATACAATGTCATCAATATATATATATATATATATATTATATAAGGTTTTAGATTTAATATATACATTATGCTAATATATTTAATAAATAATGAAAAAAAGACAAAGCCATGTAATCTAAGTGAGAAAATATAAGATGAGGCCTACATTAATGATATATTAGGCTCTTAAATGGTTTATAAAATACCGATGTGGAAACTTTATTAGTCAATTTTAAGTTCACGTGTAATATTTAAGGAGTATATTTAGAAAAATTATTGTGCATTAAAATTAAGGAAAAGGTTTAGGAAATTTCAAATCCAATAATATTTGAATTTGCAGCTGAATAGAGAGTAACTTAATCTTCAAAACTTGAATGAAAAAGGAACTACAATGATGAGAAGCGTTTTAGGCATGACTGGAACAGGTTAGAGGGGGAACCATGTCCCCCTCCCTCTTGATCTGTATTTACTCTCCGTAATATTTATAAGTTTTTTTTTATAAACTATACGATGTTCCAGACACTAGTCTAGATTAATCTAGATTAAACCCTGACTTCTCTTAAGAGACGAGAGTGTCCTCACCACTCACTTCAGGATCTCTTGGGTGTCATTTTTATAAGTTCTTCATGGCTTAAAACTCATTAAATCTCTTTTCTACTTGTAAATCCAAATTCATAATCAATGGGGTTAAAAATAGAATTTTAGGTTACAGTTAAAAATCTGAAAGAAAAAGGGACAAATTTGACCTAAAAAATAAAACAAAATTCTTTTTCATGTATACTATTAAAAAAACAAAACACTTCACTTAGATCCTTGGATTTTATTATTAACGTATAGTCCTTTTAGCTTTTTGCATTTTGATCCTAAAGTTTTTTTTTCTCACATTTCAATTCTAGAATATCAACAAAGGATAGAGAATCATAAAAAAAAATAAAAATGAGAGAAAATGGATAGTTTACGACATCGAGAAGATAGATTATAGTGGAAATGAGTTTATTTTAAAGAGAAAAGTTTAATGAAGAGGGTTTGCTGTTCATCATTGTCTTCAAAAGATGTGACGTGATGATAAAAAAATTACAATTCATATAATAACTTTTGAGTTTTAGTCAGAACGTGCATGTAGATACACAAAATGTATTTTTCAAGAGAGATATTTTCCATGAATCTTATTTTGATTCAGCTTGATGTATTACTGTAAAATTGGTTAAATGGTGTTTTTAAGCTTGGGTATGTTTTTATAGAGGTTTCTATAATGTTTTCATATGTTTAAATAAGTTAAAATTGGATTTCTTGGGTCTTAAAACTCTATCCTTGGCTTTTCACTCATTAAAGGTGGTTGAAATTTGAACGACATATTTATCTCAGACGCTCATCTCCTTCTAACGAATGACGGGTTATCCTCAACGGTGACGATGAATTGCTCTTGTAAATGTAATTCAAGGTTGCCACGGCAGGCCATGTTGAGGCTAGCGACAATCGAAGCCAACTATAAAACACGGGTTTCATTTCCGATGCATTATTCATGTGGCAGAGTGGCCACCATACAAGCGTTCACTCGGTCCCTGAGTTGCAGGTTTTCGTGTTCATTTCTTGTAGCAAATCTATGCATGGGGAGATGTTAAGATGTTGTTTTCATTAATTATACTGTCCCCTCGACGCTGGCTGCCAGTCTACATTTACTCATCCTCATCTCGGACAGCAGAAATGAAATCATGATATTTCCACCGATTCAGATGACAGTACAGGACAAGAGATCGAAATGCTAAAATCTTATTATTCTCAAAAACATGTGTCCGTAAATACAACCTCAGATGTAAAATTCTAAACATCAAACAACAGAACGTAAACATTAGAAGGAATTCATTTCCAGTAAATAACTCTTGTTCTTGAGAAGTACCTGTACAGCTTCTCCGTCAATCCCACCACCAAACGCACCGAATGCCAGCTCAGCATCCTCCCCATCTCCGCCAACGCTACAAGGCCTGACCACCACCAACGTCACGTCTTCTATCCAAACTCCACTCTTCAACTGCACTCTTTGCTCGTGCCTCATCCTCATCCTCACACACGGCACTACCGTCCTCCTCCCATCCTCCTCCCACTCTCCTCCACGCGCAGCCACCCTAGTCTCCTCCCTACACTCCCTCAACCCTTCCTTCTCCATCGCCACCGTCCCTTCCCCTTCTCTGTCCACCAACACCAGCCTCTCCATCTCCCTATGCTCCTTGACGAAGTCGTTCAGCAGATAATGCCTCGCCGATGCTGCAATCAACGCACTAATTGTCCACACAACTCTTGTTTTTAAGCCTCCCGTAAAATCAATTTCAGCGCCAGCACTATTTCCCTCGGGATTTGCTGCCCGGCGAAACCCGAGAATAACGCAGCTTTTTAACGACTTACCGAATTCAGCTCTCCATTTGATAACGGCTCCCTTCTCTAATTTCAAGTCGCCAGCTGGCAGTTCGATTTGGAGGTCACGGATCCGATCGAACTGGGAGAGGATTCGGGCCGGGGAGTTCTGGGTTTGGTTTCCGGCTGTGGGTTTGGGGTCGGGATTGAAGAGATCGTGGATGGATTTGAGGAGAGATTTGAAGAAAGTGAAGAGCGAGTCGGAGTCCGACTCGGGTGAGATGACGCAGTCGACCTTGAGAGAGAGGGATTCGGTTTGGGGGACGAGAGAGTTGAAACGTTTCGAAACGGAACGGCAACGGATTAGTGCCTTGATGTCGGAGATGGAGTTGAAGACGATGAGGATTAGGGAGTCCGGGAGCCGATCAAAGCCGTCCATTCCTCCAATCCTTTGCCTTTTTTACGATGATCGTTTTTTATTCCGCGTGTCGTTGCTCAGTTTTCTTTATTGAGAAAAGAAGACATCAGCGAAGTAACTGCGGGTTCCCCCTTTCATTTTAGATGAACTATATTATAACAGGGGCGAGCGTGTGCTTTGGCTTTCGAGAATGGCTGTATCTTTGACCCGCTTCAGTGTTTTCTTTTCCAGATAATAGAAAAAACAAATACAGTGCCGACTTTTGAATTTCAAAATGTCGGTATTAATTAGAAGGTTTTTTCAGGTGTCGTGATGAAGTACGGCCACGCGTGAGTAACAGCAGTCTACTGGTTGCTACGCCACCCACCACGCCAGCCAGCGTCCCATAGCCAACCGTGATACCTTCTCTTCAATTTTATCAGCAACTGCTAAGATTTCTTATAGTTTATTGTCAATAATGATTGGTTTGAGGCTGCTGGATAATTATTTTGAATAGAATGGTTCCCTCCAAGCATGGAGATTAATATATATATATATATATATATATATGTTAGTTGAAATTGTTCAGCCCATTACCGCAGAAGCAGAAGCAGAAGCAGAAGCTGTCAAATTCTTCGAGCTCAATAAAATATTTGCGTTTGGGATACGACATGTCTCATCAGGATAGTGACATGGCGCTTCCCGTTTGATGACTCCCTCGAGTAATTAGCAAAACAACAAAAGCTGGTAACAAAAATTAAAAAATTGTCGATCCAAGAGCAGGCAGCGTGCTTCGGTTTCCGAGCCAGGATTTACAATGGTGGAAAAGAAAATGCATGTGGCTTGAGTGGGTTTATCTGTTTTCAGGCTGCCTTCCAGGCTCCAGCTGCCACTCTCTCGTGTAAACCAAAAAACCAGGCCCATTGAATGTTGCCTCTGTATTTTAAATTCTTCGAAGACCTATTATTAAAACCCGCCCGCCCTTCGGGGCGAACTGAGCTAAGTGTAGGGTGGCTTACTTATATTGCGATGCTGTACGGGAAAAACAAAATAAAATTGAAAGTCTTAGTTACTCGAGCTAATAGCTAGTGCCCTCTCTATCTCTTTCTCATCGTTTCTTCTATCATCCTCGAATATCATCATCTCATCAACAACTAATAGGTTGTACATTTATGTTTCTAAGCCTATTTATTTTCATTTAGACATTCACTTCCATGTATATTTTCAGTTTCAAGCTATTAGAACTAAGCTTCAATTGATATTTTGTTTTTTTAATTCAAACAAAATGTTTCGATTTCGAAGCGTTTCGGCGTGCCGTTTAGAGTTGTACTATTCATATATAATTAATTAATTATATATATGAAAAAATTATAATAGTAATTTAACAAGAATAATTCAAATTCAAGATAAATTAACTTTAAATTATATAATACAAGCACAACGTCAAACAAACATAATCTCAAAATTAGAAACATCTCTAAAATTCCAAAATATCATGAAAATAAAATGTCTTTAAATAAAAGAAATATAAATCAAACATCCTCTACATCATTAATATAAAAATAAGGATCTTGATCTTGTGGTGGTATGTAAAGAAAGTCATCAACTAGATATTCCAATAGTTGATCTTTTCCACCATGCTCATTCTCCTCATTAAAAAATTTCTCTTCATCTTCTAAATTTAAAGTAGACAAGATATTTCAAAAGTATCCCAGCTTATATCACCTCCATCATGAAAGTTGAGTTCTTCACAAATTCATTCATTTAATAGGTCAATGTTAGCTAAAAGGATTGAATCAAACTTAATTTATTCATCTGATAGATACTGATATATATATATATATATATGCACAATCATAATCCATTAAACTAGAAGGATTATAGAGTTTGAATTTAAATACAACATTTGAATTTCAAATTTCAAATTTCTTGTTCTTTACAGTTGTGCAATCTTATTCGAATGCTATGGATGACAGAGTCCATTGTTAACACAGAGTCCTTTGCTATTATACCCCCTCAAGATGGAGCTCGAGAGAGAAGTCCAATCTTGTTTTTGAGTTGAAGAAATCTCTGTCGTAGTTATGGTTTTGTAAGAGCATCGACTAATTGATCTACAAAAGCAACATGAGCCGCATGAAGAGCACCTGATTGAACATGGTCCCTAATAAAATAAAAATCAATAGCAACATGTTTCATGCGGGAATGGAAAATAGGGTTGGAGCAGAGTTGTGTAGCACCAATATTGTCATAATAAATGACAAGGCAGCAGGAAAGTGAAACGCCAAGATCAGTCAAGAGATAATAGATAAAATTAAGTTCCACAGCATTATTGGCAACTGATCTATACCCTGCCTCTGTGGATGATCTAGCAACAGTTCGTTGCTTTTTAGAACTCCAGGATATTGGATTTTTTCCAAGGTAAACAACATAAGCACTAGTTGAGCAAAATGTATATTTGTCACCTGCCCAATCAGCTTCCGAAAAGGCATGCAAGGTAAGTGATGTGTCTGAAAATGCATGCAAACTGAGACCAGACTCTTTGTAAAGTTGCAGACTGTCATTACTAGTGCCTGTAACATAACGCAGAAGCCTTTTGACATAAGATTAGTGGCCAATGCAGGATTATGCATATATTGAGATAATTTATTGACAACAAAAGCAGTATTAGGTCTTGTAATGAGTAAATATTGAAGACTGCTACCAAACCAGAGGTGGATTGGTTGGCATAGGAGTTTGCACTAGCTTTACTTCTAGCATGTTTGTTTGTTCAAGAAGATCAAGAATTCACTGAGAGAGCAACAAACTATTCTTATTAGGAAGTACCTCCACACCTAAAAAATAATCTAGGAGCCCAAGATCTTTAATTGAGAATCGTTAAGCCAAAATACAAATGAACTGATTGACTGCATCACCATTACTCCCTGTGATTATTAAATCATCAACATAAATAAGGAGATAAATCGTTTTACCAGCACCATGATGCACAAAGAGGGATGTGCCTGCATAGGAGTTTTTGAAGTCGTATTGGAGAAGGAATGACCGAAGTTCTTGGAGTTTACAGACACGGGAAAGGTGATCAAGATCAACAAACCCTGGTGGTTGTGACATGAATACAACATTAGAGAGATTGCCTTGAAGGGAAAGCATTGTTGACATCAAGTTGTTGTAAGGGCCAAGCACGACTAATATCAAGACTTGGAACAATGCGAACAGTGGCAGTTTGACTACTTGACTGAAGGTGTCCTGATAGTCAATACCTGGGCGTTGTTGAAAGCCTTTCGCAACTAATCGAGCTTTGAACCTGTCAAGTTTATCATTAGATTTTCGTTTAGTGTGGAAAACCCATTTGCATCCAATCAGATTTTGACTGTTATCTGGGGAAACAAAGGACCATGTGCCATTAAGAACCAGAGCATCATACTCAACAAACATGGCTTGATGCCATTTAGGATCGGCAAGGGCTTAGGTATGTGTTTATGGCTTAAAATCAGTGATTTTGGCAAGCTAAGTGTTTAGGTTCATTTTGGTGATGGGTTTTCTGATATTAGACTTGGCTCTGATGATCATATGGTGTGATGGTAGTTGTAAGGGGGTTGGATTTTGAGACATGGGTGTGGGTGATAAGGGACCAAAAGGTGGTGTTGGAGAGGTGGATGATAGAGACGAAGAAGAAGTATTACCTAAGGATTGCCACTGTTGGGTAGTCACTAAAGATGACGAATCGTGTGGGGCAGGGGATGAGTGGAATGGCTATTGGTGGGGGGATCCACATGTTAATGAGATCAAACAGTTGTTAATGAGAAGATTTGGATAGATTATTAAAAGGAAAAATACTCTCAATGAATCGAACATGTCGGGATGTAAATACTTTTTATGTGGAGGGATCATGACAATAATAGGCACTTTGTGTTAAAGAGTATCCAAGAAAGACACATGGGTTTGAATTGGATTCTAGTTTATTTGTGGTATATGGTCGTAGCCAAGGATAATACAAACAACCAAAGATTTTGAGTTTGGAATAATTTGGGGATGAGGAGAAAATCATTTCATATGGGGACACATGATTTAGTGTAGGTGTTGGCAGACGATTAATGAAATAAATAGCCGCAGCAAAGGCATGAGGCCAATAAATGACAGGAATGGAAGCATTAGAGAGTAACGCTAACCTAGTTTTGACAATATGAAGGTGTCTCCGTTCAGACATATCGTTGTGTTCAGGTGTGTGAGGAGGATTCGTAAAATGGGAAATACCATTGGATGAAAGAAAATCAACAAGGGCAATATATTCACCGCCGTTGTCAAAATAAAGCTTTTTAATTAGCTTTTCAAAATGTTTTTCATAATGGCTTTAAAACAGATAAACATATTTTTGACATCAGATTTGTGTTGAAGTGGATAGAACTAGATATATCTAGTGAAATGATCTACAAATATTAAATAATATTTTAAGTTATTGACGGATGTAACTAGAGATGTCCAAACATCGGAGTATACGATTTCAAGAGGTGCTGATGAAGTAATCGTGGATTGTGAGAGCGAAAACTTATGGCTTTTATTACTTAGACAAGAATTACAAGAAAAATGATTAGTTAATGGATTTGAAAAGGCAAGTTTAATGTGGGAAACAATTTGTTTTAGAATAGGTGATGTTTTATTTTTAATGTGGGTGGCCAAGGCGTTGATGCCAATCGGATAAAGATGTTTTATAGTAGGAAAATGCTAGCATAGGTGAGAAGTCAGACCACTCATAAGCGTCCTCTTTACAAAAAAAGTAGTGGGTAAGAATTCAATTGAGACATGATTAGAGGTGCGAATTTGAGAGATTGAAATTAGATTTTTCTTCATAGCAGGGACATAGAGAACATTATTTAAAGAAAAGGTATGATGACGGGAGTTTAGAGATGTAGAACCAGTGTGGGTAATGGAGAGACCCGAGCCATCACCGATCATTATGTCCTCGGAGCCACCATATGGAGTGTGTATGGTAAGATTTTCAAGGTTAATCGTACCATAGTGGGAGGCACCACTATAAATAAGCCAATATGGTTGTTAGCTGGGATTGTTTCCAGCGAAGTTGGCTCGCGGCTGCCATGGAGTGATAGACGGTGGTTGCGACCCTGAAGAGGTAGCTGACTTGGAAATTGGAATGAAACGAAAGGAGGGACAACGAGTTGCTGTATGACCTTGGATCCTGCAGATCTGACAGTGACCTAAATATGGTCGAGATGGACGATTAACCTGTATGGGTTGACTGATGGTGTCATCACCCAATTTTTGGGTGATTCCTCAAAATATACAAAAAAATAAAATAATAAAATAAAAAGGGTCGGTGTCGGCAAGAAAATCAATGTGGATTTTTTGAATGTTTTCAAAAGCCCGGTCGTACCTCTTTTTGCCCAGAAATGAAGGAAAATGCAGATTTAAGGAAAAAATAATTTATTATTGGATTTTCGGACCAATAAAAAGACCAATAAAAAATAATTTAGGAAAAACAAATAAACAACAATGCAGCTTACCTTAGGTAGGGTACAATGGAGGTGATGCGTCTTCCCCTTGCACAACAATTCTCCTGACCCAAGACTCTCGCAGACCACTAGGTTCCTAGTAACCTTAATACTAGGTGGTGACTCCCAATATTTATAGTTGTAATTTTTATGACTATTAAACCCTCCATTTTCACCGTGTGCCGTTGTCTCCCCAATCCTGGAAAACGGTGGGGCGCGAAGCTCGTCCAAAATCACCGTCGCGACAAATGGGAGGTGTAGAGGGATACCTGCCATGAAAGGATGTTGAAGGATGCCATGTTTGATTGCTTGTCCGAGATTGGGAAATAGGGCGTCAATTGGATGTGTTTTTGTTGGCAGTATTAGCAGTAGCAGGGAATTGAAGTGGGTCTGTTGGTGAAGGAAGCACCGAGGCTTCAAAGTTAAGCAATTTCTCATAGAGCTCTTTAAAGGAAATGGGGCATATATCTGGCTTGAACAACGCGAGTGAGTTCACAATATTCATTACCAAGACCATCAAGGATTTTGTCAGTTAAATCCTCGGTGTGTAGAGGTGCTCCCATGATAGCTAGTTCATCAACTTTTGTTTTGATAGATTGAAGGAAAGAGGTAACATTGGCAGAGCCTTTGGTTATCATTTTGAGTTGGGATTTGACTTGTTTTATGCAGCCGCAAGATAGAGTGGCATAGGTGGTGGCTAAAATATCCCAAGCTTCTTGGGAAGTTTTGGATTGGGCAATGAAAGGTATGATGGATGGTTAAATGGATCCGATGATAACATTCAAGATGAGTTGATCTTGTAGAACCCATGGTGTGTATGCAGGATTGGGACTGGTGGTGGTGTCAATTATGAGAGTGAGAGGAGGACATGGAGTGGAACCATTGCTATATCCCAAAAGATCATAGCCAATAAAAAGAGTGTTAAATTAAAGCTTCCATGAACAATAGTTGGTGGAATTGAGTTTGAGAGGTATTTATGCAACAATGTTAAAATTGATAAGAGAGTGTTGAGTCTTATTGCTACTAGTAATTGTTTTAGTATGTAGAGATGTGGCCATTGTGGAAAAGAGAGAAATAAGTTTTTATTGGCTTGCTGCTCTAATACCGTAAAAGGATTGAATCAAACTTAATTTATTCATCTGATAGATACTGATATATATACATAGTCATAATCCTATAAACTAGGAGGATTATAGAGTTTGAATTTAAATACAACATTTGAATTTCAAATTATAGTTTTCTTGTTCTTTACATTTATGCAATCTTATCCAAATGCTATGCATGACAGAGTTCATTGTTAACATAGAGTCCTTTGCTATTATTATCAAGGCTAATGAGATCTAAAATATCTTTTGTTTTGTTCAAATTCCTACAAAGAATAAATATGACAGAAATGAAAAAATCAATATAATATAATATAAAATAATTACAATATCAATTTAGTTTCTTAGAATTTAACGATACGTGAGGTAGTTGGGTTATAGAAATGGAAACAATCTGCACAGTTTAGGCAATATGATATCGATGTGTTTTGGTTAATATTTGACCAAAAAAATCTGAAACAAACTGGAATTTAAATTGAGATAAAAACGATGTTGTTTTGTTTTTTAACTTGTACGAAAGGTTTTGGTCCGTTTCGGTCGAAATAAAACTAATAACCTTGATTAGAAATAGGCATATAAATATATTTTTATGTAAGTAAAGACATAATTTCTTCAATATTGGCATAATAAGCATCATAAACAAATATGGAGCAATACGATAAAGAATCAAATAATATAATGAAAGATTATACAGATGAGGGAAAAAATAAATAGATATTCAAACAAATATGGAAAATTTGAAGGAAAAGATTTGATGTAATAAGAAAAAAAAAATAATGACCTTTGACCATGGAATTCCTCAATTTAAGATCCACATTTAGGAAGAGAATAATAAATAAATATACCAATGACATTTTCTATTTTTGATGGAACCTTAACATTATAAATTAAAGCTTTAGAAAAGAGATTGATGCTAGAAAAAAACCTCACAACAAATCCCCTAAATAGACCACTAATTCTTATTCTCTATTTTTTATTAGCAAAATAATGTAGTTGGTATCTCTCCTTAACCTAATCATCCATCACCATTGATTCACCCAAACCATCATGAATCAAATCTAGTGTAGTCATACCTTTTGTCAATATGTTGTGTTCCTTAAAAGATATAAACACAGTGAAAATTATAACAAAAAATTAAAAAATTGGAGTTTCAAGGACTTTGCTATATAATTTAGGGCCATTTATGGTTTTAGCAAATATTACTTCAAAATAAAATATTATATTGAGGCTTGATTATTTTTAAAAAAAAACTAGGTTGTTGTAAATAATAAGTATTTGGTCTCTAACAACAACAAACATGAACTACTAATGAAAAATATCATAAAAGTCTTTTAGAAAATAGATATGGATGTACCTTCAGTGTTGGCTCTTTGTTTTCTCTATTCTTCCTATTTGCATGGAGGGATGTGTGCAATACATTTTGTATGTTTATAAAATATAAGGGATGATACTCTATTTATATATATAAAACTTAATAACCCTATTTAATAAAAAAAATCATTTTACTTTTCAAATAATAGACGTATATTATTTGAAGACAATGTTAGAAATTTATTTAATCAAGTCTTTACTTGATTTCTCTTAGTATAAAATTGTAATTTCTTATATTAATTACATTCCAGTTCTTAATTTTTAAAATTTATTTACAATCAAGTGAAACTTAATTAATCATCACAATTTAATTTCTGACTCATTGTTTTTAATGTATATGACCTATTAGATTCATAGTTTGTTGACCCAAATATAAATTATAATACTAAATAAACTAGGATTAAATAAATTAAATATTTTAACTCATTGTTGACTTAATATGGCTACTATATGGAATCATCTAAGTATATATTTGGATCATTTATGGGATATTGGTTTCTCTGCTTCTGTATCGGCCTCAATGCTATCATAATACATAGTTACTAGGTAAATAACGTCAGGAGCCATCTCTAGTTCAATTTGTTATGGTCTATTGTTTGAAATGTTTTCAACTCATAACACCATTATTTAAAGTAAAAACATATATTGATTGATATTTGTTATCACTAATATTTGATTGAATACCATGATTAGCTAGTTTAACTCTTTCATGGATCATAAGGATATTCTTAATTATTTTTAAGTACTTAACAATGTGTTTAACTATTTTCTAGTCACCTATATTAAATTGATATCGATTCATTATGTTTAAAGCATAAGATAAATTTAAACTTTTGCATAACATCACATATATTGTCATCAACCAATTTTTGGGTTACTCCCCAAATCAATCCAAAATAACAAAAATAAAATAAAAGAGGTCGGCGTTGGTAGAAAAATCAATGTGCAAAATTTGGTTGTTTTCAAAAGTCTAATTGTATCTCTTTTTTTCCCAAAAATAGAGGAAAATACAAATTCTTTTCATCATATTTTTTATAAAAAAAAATATATTTTGCATCTTCCTCATGCTTCAAAACAAAAATTGGATATCGTAACCGGTTTATGATTATCCGTTGGAATTTGGCCAAAATATCAAAAATAATTTTAAATATTTTTGTTTTATCTATTAGGGTATAAATTTACATTGTAAAGTACATCCATAGATAAAAAGATATTTACTACGGTGTAAAATTACATTGTAAAGTACATCCATAGATAAAAAAAAGTTTGTAGCTATAGTGTAAAATTACATTGTAAAGTATATCCGTAAATAAAAAAAAGTTTGTAGCTGCGGTGTAAAATTACATTGTAAAGTACACCCGCAGACAAAAAATGGTTTTTGAAAATGCAGTGCAATATTTTTTACTTAGAAAAACAATTAAATATCAATGCAACTTACCTTAGGTAGGGTGTACTGGGGGTGATGCGCCTTCCCCTTGCACAACAAGTCCCCTTACCTAAGGCTCTTGTAGACCATTAGGTTCCTAGTAACCTTAATACTAGGTGGCGACTCCTTACATTTATAGTCGTAAATTTTACGGCTATAAATACCCTCCATTTTCATCGCGTGCCGTTGTCTCCCCTGAATACAGGGGAGATGGCAGGGCGCGAAGCACGTCCAAAAATCATTGTCGCTACTCCACTAGAGACATAGCTGGACTAAGCTTTGTTTTGTTTGATTGTTCATTCCTTGGTTTATTTTTTAACAAGCATTTTTACTGCTTTACCATTCAATTTTAATTTCAGTCAATGCATATCATCGGGTTTGAATTAAGTCATCATGCATTTTAATTTCCTGGATAAACCCAATTCTAAGTTAGGTGGGGATTAGCGGTCTGCTCCATGACTTTCAGTCAGGGTTCATATTCGTGAAACATCCAACTATGAACTGAGTGTTTACTTGATAATGGCGGTCATACTGTGCCCCAACAATTTCTTGTAAACCCCTATACTACCTTCATATAAGGTAGTCACTAGGCAGTTCATAGACCTTTTAAGACCAGATAGAAAGCTTACCCCTCATGTAATGGCTTAGAACTTGTCTTTGGGTACAAACTCCCCGATAATTCACCCAATATGTATATACATACATTTGCATCCACATGTATCCATCATTGTGCATAACATATCACCAGTAGATTTAAATATAGGTCCCCGAAGAGCTCCTACCACTAGACTCCTGCAGAGAAATATGGAAGATGAAGAGTGTGCACATCGTGATGCTAATTTCCAAGAAGAATTGGATTCTCTAAAAGCTAGCGTGGCTAGTCTTACCAGCTTACTCGAGCAAGCACTAAGAAACACCTTTGGCAAGAGTCCTTCAACTAGACCCGTGGCTGCTACTTAAACACAAGGAGTTAACCACCATGAAGAGGTGATAGGAGAGAGTGTTCAAGATCCGCAACAGAACCCAGCTTTTGTACAATCAACAGTGCCGACACCTGCGCCAACCCCAACAGTTATAGAAGCATCAGAGGGTATTGACCAAGATAAGATGGCAACGCTGGAAGCCAGGATAAGAGCCATTGAAGGGGTAAACTTATTTGACCTAGTACAAGCTGCAAAAATATGTCTAGTTCCGAACGTTGTAATACCAAAGAAGTTTAGTGTCCCTGAATTTATCAAGTACACGGGGACATAATGCCTTGTCACTCACCTAAAATCATACTATAACAAAATGGAAGAAGTAGTTCATGATGAAAAACTATTGATACATTTTTTCCAAGATAGTTTGAGTGGGACAGCCTTGAATTGGTACATGAGACTAGACAACACCAGGATCTGTAGCTGGAAAAATCTGGTAGATGCTTTCATCAAGCAGTACAAGTACAACATGGACATCGCTCCCGACAGAACAAGTTTGTCTAATTTGGAGAAGAAAGACAGAGAAAGCATAAGGGAATATGCTTAGAGATGGAGAGATCTTGCTGCACAAGTACATCCCCTACTTTTAGATAAAGAGATGGTGACATTGTTCGCCAACACGCTAAGAGCGCCTTATTACGAACATGTGATGGGCAGTTTAGCATAGTAATTCACGGATGCTGTAGTTGTGTCAGAGTGAATGGAACAGGGAATTAGAAGTGGTAGAGTTTCAGCACCTGTGGAGAGAAAAGGTTTTGAAGGCAAGAGAAAAGATACCGAGCATTTTAAAGATGACTATAAGGGTAGGAACAACCAATTCCAAAACTACAATAACCCTTCATCTCAAATTGCCAACATTAATTTTTAAGTCGAAGATCCACCTAAAAATTTCCCTAAAAGAAATTACCCGAAAACCCAAGATCAACTACCCCCATTACCATTGCCTTTAAATGAGATGTATCAAAACTTGGGAAGCACTGGAAAAATAGCTCCTGAACCTTATGCACCTTTGCAACCACCTTATCCTGATTGGTACAAACCTGATTTAAGCTGTGAATACCATGCCGGTGTTGTAGGGCATAACATTCACACTTGTGGTGCCTTCAAAAAGATGCTCATGCAATTGATTAAAGCAGGGTGGATAACATCCGAAGGAAATCTAGGTCCGACACCCAAGTAAGCTTCACAGAAATAGGGTACCAAGTATTTGCACCAATTAAAGTGAAGTCAGCAAAAGCTTTTGAAAAGGGATTGTGCTGATATTGGAAGATGAAGTCTGCTTCCATGATTTCCTTTTGTTTTGGTCATGTCCGCACATTATATCCGCAATTTGATTTGTCGACAATTTTGCTTGTAATGCCATAAGACCTTTTCGTTGTTAAGCAAACATTTCTTTGCGGTGGTCATGTTGTTTTCTTGTGTTTATGATATGCCTTTGCTTATTGTTTAAATAACATAAGTATAACCCTTTCATCCAAATTATACATGATTCCATGGTTTCATAGAGATTTTTGGTAAATCAAAATCTACTACGAAAATGAATGCCACTTTGATGTTTATTTAACAAATGTGTTCTGGGAATTCAAAAGATTTCGTTGAAAGGTGAACTCATACCACCAAAACTCAAATAATAAAGTTAATCTCTTAGCCAAACAAATAATCCAAAAAAATCAAAATTTGTTTCGCATGGAAAAGCAAAGCTTATTGATTCAGATTGCATATTTTTGAAATGAGGAAAGGTCATCTTTGATATGCCTTCACAAAGTCTCAAATATCCCTTGTAGTCCTTATTTGATCCTAATAATCTTTTCTTGACAATTAAGCCCGACAAGGATCACACCCTACACTGGGGGGGCAAGTGCAAAAAAAAATCTACGAAACAGTCCTAAAAAGGGTTTTAGTACACTATAGCAAATTAATTCAACATTTTGGTAGTACTAAAAACCCAACATAGAAAGCCCAAACAAAATACTTGGGGGCATGTCAAGCCAGCATAATGTTATCACCAAAAATGAATGAAAAAGCCCAAACAAAATACTTGGGGGGCATGTCAAGATAAAAGCACAAACAAATACTGGGGGGCATGCTAGGTCACCATGAAAATCAATCATGAGGGCTAAGTGAAGTTCTAAGAGTAAGCACGAAGTGATCTTTAGTCTAAAAAACCCTTAAACACTTCTTTAGCCTATAAATATCTTTTTTTTCATAGCCTACTAACCTAAGCCTACGTTACAAGCCTAATAAAACCATTTTTGGTCAAATACAAGTTATGTGAATTGATAAGCAATGCTTTTCCATTTGAAACAACCCTTACAAATGTTTTACATTACTTGATTGAAGTCTTCCTGACATACGAGACTTGCAAATATCATTTCATATTTTTGTCAAAGTCAACATAAAACCTGACAATGAGATCACTTGAATTCTTTATGGAACAAGTTTGTTACACAAACATCAAAATAGTTTTTGTGCTTGGAATGACTTTGAAATTCCAAGAGTTTTACATGAAAATATTTTTTACGGATAACCATCCCTTTCTTGCAAACACTAGAAGCCTAAAACACTGGTGTGACATAACCTGATTGGGCAATCAAAATGGTTTTTATGTTTAGAATGACTTTGAAATTAAAAAAAATCCCACATGAAAACACAATTTTTGCAAATAACCAACCCTTTCCTAAAAGCGCTTAGAGTCTAAAACACTTGTGGGGCATGACCAAGCTAAGGGCCAATCTACAAATGCAATTGAAGCTGACTCCATCATTCATTTTCAAAAAAAAATCTGGATCAAACTCAGGGGGGCATGTTGATATGGAAAATCTATCATCTCCAGTGGCAAAAATCACAAGTTGTGGCTTGAGTATGCAGAAGCGAGAAGCCGTCAAAGCCAGAGATCCTAACCCTAGGAAAGGAAGGTCAGGAAGAAGAAAGGGGACCTATATCCCTCAGGTAAGTATACATGCATCATCATTCATTGCATCCCCATTGAAAATCTAAAAAATATTTTGGAGGGATCGTAATTTATGAACCTTCATTCATTTTAGATGCACACTTTCAAGCTCCCACCTTTCTCATTTCCTTGAGCATGTTTTTTAACTTTATTTGTTTCTTGATTCTGGGTGTCATCGTGCATTGCATCTCCCTAGGAATCCAAGAAATGTTTTGGAGGAATTGTAATTCACAAACCTCTACTCATCATTTTGGGTGTGCCTTCGAGCCCTCACCATTTTCATTTCCCTAAGATCGCTTACGAGCTTTTCTTCAGAACAGATAGAGTGTTTTTCAATCCTATCTTTTTCCTTATTTAAGTGAGTTTTCTATCCATCAACCAACTTAGATAGAATGCTTTTTAGCCCTAGCTCTTTCCAGAATTTGGGTGAGCTCTCTAGCCATCAATTAAATAGTACACTTTCCAACCCTATCTCTTCCACTCTCGAGTGTGTTTTCCAACCCTTAACCATCAATTAGGATCGTTCACTTCTTAGCCATTCCTTTTCTCTCATTTGAGTGTGTTTTCCAACCCTCAACTATCAATTAGGATCGTGTGCTTCTTAGCCATTCCTTTCCTTGTTTAAGTGCATTTTCTAACCCTTAACCGTAAGAAAAAATAATGTGTTTTTCAACCCTATGTTTCTTCCTTCCCGTGTGTGTTTTCAAACCACCAATTAAGATAGTGCGTTTTCCATCCTTATCCTCCTTGTTTAAGTATGTTTTCCAACCCTTAACCATAAGCTAAAATAGTTGTTTTCCAACCCTATTTTTCTTCCTTCTCGTGTATGTTTTCAAACCACCAATTAAGGTAGTGCATTTTTCATCCCTATCCTCCTTGTCGAGTGTGTTTTCCAACTTTGACCATCAATTAAGATAGTGCGCCTTCTAGCCCTATGTTCCCTTCTCTTTGAGTGTGTTTTCCAACTCTTGACCATAGATCCTAGATAGTGAGCTTTCTAGCCCTATATTCCATCCCATGAAATCTTCACTTTTTGCTTCCATCTAGGCAGGTTGCCCATCACAACAAGACCATCTCTTTGTTTTTACCATCTTCACCATTCTCACTTGGTTCGGTCATTAGTTACAATGAGACTATTTTCCTGTGTCATTCACAAAAATCATCTTCTATAATCCTTTAAGTGTCCTTCTTAGGCCTCAATCCTTAGGTAGTGCACTTTCTAGCCCTATCTTACCATTCCTTTTTGAGTGCGCTTTATAGCCCTCATTCTCATTTTTGGATGGATCAACTATTTCTTGTTCTAGTACATCCACCTTTCATTTTCTTTACAACGCTTACTATCTAAAGTTTTTTCCAAGACTTTAGTCTTAAGCATTGTAAAGAGGGAGGCAACAGTCATCACTCAATTTTTGGGTTACTCCACAAAATCAATCCAAAAATAAAATAAAAGAGGTCGGCGTTGGTAGAAAAATCAATGTGCAAATTTTGGTTGTTTTCGAAAGTCTAATTGTATCTCTTTTGTCCCCAAAAATAGAGGCAAATACAAATTTTAAGACAAAAAGAATTTATCATCGGATAAATCTGTGTAAAACCTAAGTTGGGAGATATAATTATATTCTTATGGGCCAATTTGATTTAATCATCGGCCAATTGAAAAGTATAATTATGTTTGGGAATTAATTTAGGGTCCAATTAAAGGATTTAATTAAGTGCAAGGACTTAATTATACTTTAAGTTGGTCAAATTAATTTTATTAAGGGCTTAATCGGTAAAAAACCAGGTTTGGAGCTTAATTTGGGTTTAATTGAGAAGTTGGGAATTTTCAGAGACTAAATTGAATTTTTCAAAGCCAATTATGCAAAATCAGGGGTCAATTGGAAACAATTGAGAGTTTAATGGTCAATTGAGGGTCAAGTAGCATAAATTGGAAGTCAGGGACCAAAATAAAAAAAGGCGCGCAATTTTAAGGCTAACATTGAATTTTTCATGGGGACGCAATCGCACAAAATTAAAAGTTTAAAACCAATTAGGGATGCAATTGAACAAATTAAAAATTGAGGACCAAATTGTATTTTACATTCTCTCCAAAATTATCTCGCGTGACTGCACTGTTCAGTCACCTGAACAGTGCAGACACGCCTCTGCCTCTGCCTCTTCACTTTCAGGGGAAGAGGCAACCCATCGGTGCACGCAATGGGCAACTGAAGGGTTGCCTCTTGCCTATAAATTCATGTTTGAAAATGTATGCAGGGAGGGGGGAGCAGGGGAGAAAAAAAGAAAAAAAAAACTGGGCAGGAACTTGGATAAAAACCAGAGAAGACATAGAAGAAAACTGGCGGAAAGCTGGGCAAAAGAGTAGAAAAGAAACAAAAAAAACAAAAAAAGTGAAGGAAGATTTACGTAAAAAATCATAGCATCTTCATCCCTCTCGGTGCAACTCTCTCTCTCTCGGTCTCGGCTTCTCTCTCTAGAACCAGAAACAACTCTCTCCTTCATCCCTCTTGGCCTGCCGACTTGGACCACCGTTCATCCATCTATATCTACCCTCATCACCTCCGATAGCCTCCACTCCACGACAGACATATCAACAGCTGCTCATGCGAGGAAACGGTGACAGCCCCGACGACAACAAGCAAAACCGTGCATCTTCCGACGTCTTTTCCGGTCACCGCAGGCCACTTTTGACGACGCCACCACTATATAAATCATCACCTCGATCTTCTCTACCCAACGGTGCTAACAGGTACACCTCTCGTCACACTCAAAAAATAACTGTACAGAATTGTCTTCCTCTCGGCGCTGCATGCAGTGGGATGAAATTTATCCCACAATGCACTGATTGAGTTGGGAAGGACTTCATGCCCGACCCACATGCGTTAAGGAAGGTGGGCTTACAACCCACCTGGACTGGAGGCCTAGTCCATGAGAGGTGGGTTGTCTAGGCTCTTATCTCAGCCTATTAAATTTGGGCTTTTGGCCCATCTTGGCTAGCCGACCCGTTTAGTTGGGTCCGAAATATTAAAAAAATTTCATTTTAAAAAAATAAAAATGTGTTGTTTCGTGCATACGGCCGAATTCCAAAATCTTTTCATCATATTGTTTTATAAAAAAAATATATTTTGCATCTTCCTCATGTTTTAAAACAAAAATTGGATATCGTAACCGGTTCATGATTATCAGTTTGAATTTGGCCAAAATATCAAAAATAATTTTAAATATTTTTGTTTTATCTATTAGGGTGTAAATTTACATTGTAAAGTACATCCGTAGATAAAAAAAAATTTTTACTACGGTGTAGTATTACATTGTAAAGTACATCAGTAGATAAAAAAGTTTGTAGCTACGGTGTAAAATTACATTATAAAGTACACCCGTAGATAAAAAAGTTTGTAGTTGCGGTGTAAAATTACATTGTAAAGTAAACCCACAGACAAAAAATGGTTTTTGAAAATGCAGTGCAAAATTTTTAACTTAGAAAAACAATCAAACAACAATGCAACTTATCTTAGGTAGGGTGCAATGGAGGTGATGCGTCTTTCCCTTGCACAATAAGTCCCCTTACCCAAGACTCCCGTAGACCATTAGGTTCCTAGTAACTTTAATACTAGGTGGCGACTCCTTAGATTTATAGTTGTAAATTTTACGACTATAAATACCCTTTATTTTCACCGCGCGCCGTTGTCTCCCTCGAATACAGGGGAGACGGCGAGGCGCGTCCAAAAATCGTCATCGCGACATATAAGATGTGTTTTATAAGTATTTAAGGAATCCTTTCCATCATATCCTTTTCAATTTATATAATCAGACATGTATCTTTAAAGAGACTTCTATGTAAAATTGTTAAGTACATTTTATTGGATTATTCCATGCAAGATTATTTTAACATTTTATCTATATGTGTGTATTAAGACGATCCAAGCCAAAGTATAAGGAATCCTTTCCATCGTATCTCTTTCATTTTATGCATGAAGACATATATCTTTAAAAGGACATATTCCATGTTAAATTGATAATTATGTTTTCTTGGATTTTTCCATGCTATATTGTTTTAACATATTGTATCAAAAGAATAAAAATAACCTTTTGATCTATATATTAAATACTTATTCTCTATATAAAATTTGTTTCTCACATATCTTTAATAAAGCAATTCTTAGACAACAAAATATTTACCAACTAAAACAAAATACGTCATTATATATAATATTATAAAAACTCCTCTCTTAGTAACCTTCTTATTGGCCTATAAGTATTTTTGATGAAATCAAACTATTTAATGATCTCATTAAAAATAAATATTTCAATTCCTTGAAGTTATTTTAAGTCTATAAATGGATATTTTATAGCTAAAACAAATGGATATTTTATAGCTTATATACTATAAATATGTTTGTTGACTATATTTAAGTATTTTTATATTCAATTAACAAATATGGATATGACACTATTACAAACATTTAAAGATAGATCACAAACTCCTAACTTAGATGAAATTTGTGTTAAACAATGAAGGTGATTGAGTTACAAGAGAACAAACGAGAGTTCATGTTGATGAAGAACATGAAAAGGAACAACAATAGCTTGTTAGTTGTAATGATGAGTTCCCATAACTTCCTCATAAAAAATATATATGCACATGATATTGGTGATCAAGAATGAATGGCCCATTAGAGCATATTAGAAATGAGGTGCATCATAATCAACTGAATATATATGATATCAAAGACATGATGACTAGTCAAATATGTCTATATCCAACACCTTAGGTGATTAAACTATTAGCATCTTCATGTTTTTCTTGTTTTTGCATTTTATATTTGTTTTATGTCTGTAAAGTTTTCTACCTGCATTGTTGTTATGATATATCTTTTGAGCATAATGCAATAGTTTTATGTCTTTTTCAATACAAATATTATACTTCTCTTCACTAAAATTGATGACAAAGGTGAAGAAAATTGGAATATATATATATTAATTGTCATTACTAAAAAGAAGCATTGTTGACTTATGGTTCACATATTAATATTTTTTGCATTTTGATGATACTAAGTAAATGCAGGTAGACTAATAATATACTTGAATGAGATTAAGTTCAAATAGGTCTATATATAAGGAAATTCATCAATAAGTCAATGATACAAAATAAATAAAAACTAGTTATTAAGAATTTATTTTAATGCTTATTGTTAAATATTTATCTCTTACTCAATTGAAAGCTAAAGTAAAAACATGTACTTCATATTGCATACATAAATATTATTTATATACATTTAATCAGTTTAAGTTTCACCAGGTTTGAAACTACAAAAACCAATTTTTACGATGAATTGGTCGACTATTTGAGCATACCAAGTTAACTAGTTAATCGTTGTTCATATGTGATGAACAACTATGACTTTTAGGAATCAGTCAACCAAATAATATTTTTATTTCAATCGATCAATCGCTTTATCCCTCAAAGACATTCCATTTGCTATAAACAACTAGTTTCTTTTGGAAACACACAAATATATATATATATATATATATATATAGGTCTTTTTGTATGCAAAATTAATGAGAGATTCTAAAAATACATGATATAAAAACAATTAGAAGAGAAAAATAAACTAGAAATCATCAATCCTAATATACTCTAGGTTGTGCTAGATTAAATCATTATATTGAATAATATAAAATCTCACACTCATTACATTTACACACCTTCTATCATCATAAGTGCTATGGAGTGAGGTTCAGAGATTATAGTTTTCAATTGTATTATCTACTCTTTGAGAGAGTGAATCTTGTTTTAAGCAAATCATAATTATCAACACTTGAGAGTTAGGATAGACTTTTGGCATAGTGATATATTGTCACCAAGAAAAAAATCTTGAAGCGAAAACATCTTCAAATGATGTAGATATATATATTTTTAGTTTGGATTAATCAAGGACAATACTCAAGTATGGTTAGCGCTTGAGATGTGAATATAGGTTTGCCAAACTACATAAAAAAAACTAGGTTTTTTAATTTCTCCTCCTTTATTTCTTGATTTTATGCACTTAAATTATATTGTCAATTATTGTTTTATATGTGATTAGTGTGTTTATTTGCATTATTCGACATAATTATTGGAATCAATTCGTAATTTCAATATTGGGTTCTCCATGCCCATCTCCTCATGCTTTTTCGTGAAATAATTCTTAAAATTTATTCACAAGAATGGTAGCTTCTCAATCGTTATTGTCACTGGAAAGCAGTTACTCAACACCATTTCAGTTGCTTGAATCTCATAGAAGATTAATTAGATATCTTATAAATAATAAATCATAGAGTTAGAGTCCACCATTTTAAAGTCAAAAAACTTACCAACCATAAATATTTTATTGTCAACATCCTTAATCAAAAGAATGTATCATGATTTAGCCTGGTTCGATTCTCAACAACTAATTTTTTTAATGTAGTTAAAATAAAAAATAAATCTTCATGATGTTTCAAAAGTTAAAGCTTAGTAACAAAAATGTTTTTGAGAAAATTGGAAATTTTTATATTGTTCTTGTTTTTTTAGTGTTTGTAGATTGTTTTAATATGGTGATGCAAAAGAAAAAAAAATTTAAAAAAAATATTGTTTTGATATACTTTTAAATACAAAAATAATTTTAAAAGTAATTACTACTATAATATTAAACAAGCTATTATTGCCGTAATTAATTTGACGTCACAAATCATTTTACGAAGTTTTGCCAATAAAATAGAATTAACCAGTGTCAGCCCACCTAAAAATAAGTGATCCTCCCTATCTCCTACCCTCATTTTGACACTTGCCGCCTCTCCTATGGAAAACTTCAATTCTCCAATCCACATGCACAACCCTCGGCCTCCTTAACACCACACCTCATTTTCCAATGACGGAGCAGGTCCCAACATTCCCATATTCTGATGCAATCCCTGAAATTCATGACCCTGTTGCCACCCCGAACCTGCCCATTTTTTATCCAAATTCCTAGAGATCAAGTTTATCGTCTCCACAACCTGAAAATACCAAAGAAATCCATGTCGAAAGAAGCACAAGTCGTGTTGTTTTATTGCCATTGCCATTGTTATTGCAGTTGTTGATACCACTGCAGGACTCTCTTTTACTTTACTCAAGCCTCAGGATCCCAAATTTCGAGCTCAACGCTTTTTGGAACAAGTTTCCAAAAATAAATACTCGAACTTTGACAGCAGGCTGAATGTTCATAACTCAAACCGGAGATCAAGCACTGTGTAGCAGCATGGTGGTGCTGTTACACTTTCATTTAAGTAAAAAAATGTTAAAAGTTTCCAACAAGGGTCCATGTGTTAACCTAACAGGCTAAACACCAATTGCTAATCACCCACCACTTGGTAATTTTCTTAGCCTGCTGCTGGTGTTTAAAAATATCTCACTTGTCATTTTTATGATGTGCATATATAGCATTCTTAAAGTTAGATTGATTGATTTTTCAAAATAATAATAAAAAAAGTATAGAAATATGAATCCACCATCAAGCTTCAGCATCTTCTTCCAGAGACAGGATGACTAAGTTCTTAATAACAAAAGCCCACTAGCCAGAGAAGCCCACAACACTCCACCAGACCAGGAAATGTGACAAATCTTTGAATCCAAGAGATCGAGATGGTTCAAGAAGATAGCGCCCCGACAAAGCAGGATCATGCTCTGAAGCCAGGGAGTTCGCGTCTACAGGCATGATTATTCCTTGTGATCCAAACATAATGTTATTTTACTTTAGAGACAAGAATAATAATAATAATATATTCAATCATTACATCTCATTTTAGGACGACAAATTTCCTGCCTAGGAACGCACTTCACTCCCAACCAAATAAACCATACAAGTGCCAATCAGGTGTTTGTAAAAAAGCATCCGTACGTACCAGAAAATAATAAAAAAAAAACAGCTGTTGAAATGACATAGCTGTCCATCAGGCTGGCTGGCTCACTAAAGTATTTTTTTTTTGGCTCTTTGATTCTATCTAGCATCACGTGGAAGATGGGTATACTTTCCAAAGAAGCAAGACTTTGTCCAAGGAAAAATAACTGATCCCAGGAACTAAAATTATTGAAAAAGTAAATTACATTTTAATTTCGTTGAAAAACAAAAGAACTGGTTGGAAATTGATCTATTAATTGAATTAAAAAAATCTGATGGTCAATTGAGATCGATTGACTAGGGAAATTTTTTCTAATGAGATTAGAATTAGTTTTCTTGTTTAGTTTAAATCCTAGATTGTTTAGGACTTGAGACCTATAAGTAAATTTATAATCACATGTATAACTCATACGAGTTTAGAAAGGAATACAGTAGCGGAAACAATCAATAATATACTTATCTCTCAATATTTTTAATGTTTAGTTATGCATTGTTGTCCAAAAGATTTTACTACATTTATGTTCTTCCAAAAGCGTATCAAAATTTGTTTCTGATTATTTCACATGATCAATTAAAACTTTTAACTCCAATGTCCTCTTTTGATAAAGAAAAACTATGAAACTTGATGTATTGGTTCCCAAGACATAAGAGAAATAGTTGGAAAAAAAATAATCTCTGAAGAGCCTATAAAAGGAGTAACGTTGATTTCATCCTAAAGAGAGGGCATGTAAAATGAACAAATGAATGATCAACACACACTCCCAATTATCCACCAATATTTGGTGATAGTGACTTTCAAGCAAGAAGTTAATAATGTAAGAAATGCCTACACAAGTCACATGTGACTTTGAAGAATTATGCATACTTGAATCAATGAATATTTTAGATCATTTTGCTAGAGCATTAGCCAAATATAATCAAATGAAGAGATAGATCCTACACTCGCTCTAAAAGGATTTTGATTATGTTATGGTCGCGATAAAAGAGTTATAAGATACGAACTTTCTAACAATTCAAAGACTCATGGGAAAATTACAAGTCCATGAAGAAAAAGTCAATGAAATTCAAGAATGTTCAAACACTCTTTTCAATAAGCCAACCATTTGACCAAATAGATCAAATCACTCAACTGGTTCTACTGACAGTGGCACTCAAATTTGACAAAATAGAAGTTAAGTATTATAGTTATTAGAAAATAGATCACTATGCCAGGGATTGTTTGAATCCAACCAAAGTATTCCACTCTTGTAGTAAAAGAGAATGAAATAAATTGTGATATTACTAGTCCATGATGAACAAATACAAAACGAAGAAAATATATGATATCTTGATAATGGTGACAACATTCACATGTGTGGAGGTAAAGCAAGTTTATGAAGCTTGATGAATCAATTAATCATAATGTTACCTTTGTGTATCATTAAAGTATTTTTTTTTAATAAAATTCAAAGTGGATTAAAAAAGGGGAATGGTGTATCATTAAAGTTGCAATAAGGAGAAACAATAATTACCATTAGATTAGAAAATTATAGTCATCATTTTATTGGTGATGCTTATTATATCTCAATTATAAAAAACAATAAATTGAGTTTGAGATAATTATTGAAGAAGGATTTGAAATTTAGATGAAAGATCATACATTGACATTAATTGATACTTGTGGACTTATAATTGAAAAGGTAATCATGACAAATAATATGAGGCTCTTACTAAATATAAAGATGAATTTTCCTAAATGCTGAAAGTCATATGTAAAGGATGACACTTAGCTTTGACATACAAGACTTGCACATGTAAACTTCGATAGTTTAAAGATGATGGTGCAAAAAGATATATTGAAAGGTCTACCATCAACTAGGTAACCAAATTAGTTGTAAAAAGAACTTTTAGTGGGTGAACAATTCCATAAGATCATTCCAAAGAAGTCTATATCAACCCTATAAGAGATACATGCAAATGTATGTGTTCCTATTTAACCAAGTTTGTTTAGTAAAAAAAAATGTAATTTCTACTTTTAATTGATGATCGTAGTATAAAGCTTTTAGCCATATCATCGAAAGAAACACCCTATGTAATGCCATCATTGTTTTTATTTTTCTATTGTAATATTGAATGTTCGAATTACATATCATTAACATAATTCCATTTGTAATGTTGTAAGGTGATTAAATAACAGTGGTGATATTTTTTGTAATTGTTTTCAACTCTCTAGAATGTCCCAACAAACTTATTTTATCAGTTAGTTAACATAAGCATTGATATTTGCTGAAACTCTTTTCCAACTATCGATTATGTCATCTTTGATTATTTTAAAATATATTGCAAATAAGTAGAAAATTAATATAAAAAATTATCTTAATATAAAAATAAAATATTTATTACAAATTTAACTATTTGTATGTTCAAATATAATAAAACTAAAATAGAGTCAACGTTGGAGGAGAATAGAAGAAAAAAGAGGTTAGTCCTTGTCGGGACCTTGAAGCCAATTCAGGGGTTCATATGAACCACCCATATATGATCTCATTTTCATTACCACTTGGCAGGGTTCTTGATAATCAATATCAAGTCGTTCATATTATTCATTTAGATGGGTCGTATTATCCTGCACTCCTTGATAAAACATGGTCGCGAGCTCTAGTTTTTGAGTGCTTAAAGCTAATCATGAGCATCTAACAATTGAAAAACTACAGTTCTTCTGTAAGTTCTGACTATAGTGTTGAGAGTTTTATACACTCAATTTCTATCGAGTCCACTAGACAATCTTGCTTCTATCCATAAATCTAGATTGATATTTGAGCACATGTTAATCTTGTGGCATCCTAGATTGAGGGGTTTCATGATAGACTTTGAAAAATAGAAGTTCTTTTTTAGTTTGTTCCCTTCAAGTAAAATGCTTCTTGTCCATTTGAAAATTGTATCATAATTGGTCTCATTTAATCAATGATCTGAATTGATGATGAACACCTATGTGATGATTGGTAATTTATTATGATTTGTACAACTATCCCATGATGGTTTGTTAGAATATCTAAAAAGATTAAGAAACATGGTAGAGTCTATATTAAGTTCAGTTCTTTATATATGATTAGAGATTGACTGACATAATCCTTAGTCATTCTCACTACAACCATAATCATACTCCTATAAGAATTATATTGTCATCTATAACTTCATGCATATTGTTAACATTAGAATTTAACCCAACATCATTTTTATCATGGTATCATGAGGAACACAGGATTCTTCATGTGCATACCAACACAAATATTTCTCCATAAATTTTTCTATAGAAGATGCAACATTACAACATTTGGATAAAAAAACTTTTTATTTTACACCTCTTCCATGAATATCTAATATCTTCTCCACTAATATTTCTCAGATTGAACCCCATTACAATAATTTATCATCCATAACCCTTGGGATGAATCTTAATACATCCATAAATGATCATTCATTACTATATCAAACCTATAAAAAATAATGTTGACAACATGTATTAATTAACTACGTTAACTAAACAAATTTGCAAAAGAATTGGTTTACCTCAAGTTTATTCAATCTATTTTAATAGTTATCTTAATTCATTATCAATGATCTATATAAATTAAAATTTATACACATTTCTGGAAATTACAACTCAACAATAAAATTGAAAAAAAAATTAAAATGATCATTTTAAATAAGACATTATTTATTTCATAAAAAAAGCCTATATCAAATATTTGACATAAATTTCATCAATTTACAAAAATAAAATTTCAAACAAATCTTAACATGTAGAAATTATAAATCCATACAACAAATTTATTTGAGAAAAAACTATAAAAGAAGAAAACGCCTAAACAAAGAAATCTACTATAAAAATATGAAAAAATTAACATTTAAATTTTTTGTTCAAATTAAAAAAAGTAGATTTACTTTAATGTAAAATTTTTAGATTTTCCAAGTCATTCCAAGATAAAAAACCCATTAAGATGGGTGGGTGGGGGATGCATAAGGAAGAAGAAAAATAGGGGAGAAGGAAGGAAGATCTACTATCAAGTCATAAATTAAATCTTCTTAATGGGATTACTGATGACATTTAATGGTAACGTTGCTGACCATTGATTTGCCTCATTGAACCCCACTATAATATACTTTTGTAATGTCATTGGTATATACTGACAAAAGCTTTTCACCGACATATTTGCAAAAAAATTGTATTATTAGGTTAATTGCATTGATGACACCGTCTATTAAATTTACACATCATCATATTGTTTCATTTTTGTATTCCTTATTTTTCAATTATAATTCTCTTGATATATACCATGACAATATTCATGTAAGTGTTTACTGGTAGATTTAGCGATGGAAAAATTTTATGGTAAATATCATCTCAAATATTATAGTAATATTTGTGATATTTGACATGAACCAGAGCATATATTTAACATGCACTTTGGAGTAAAATACCACCTATAACACATTTTAAAGCTTTGAAGTGAATTATTCCATGACAGAATTAAGCACATCAACATAACATTTCATTACCTATGAGATTGCGTTATGGACAAGGAAGTTGAAGTCAAGTATGTCAATAATCAATATCAAGTTGCATAAATTTTCACAGTAATTTAAACACGATATTTTTATTAAGATAAGAGATATGCTGAGAGTTATAAAAAATCAAGTTTAAGGGGGATGTTGAAAATTAATTTAGATTTTGGTTTCTTTGAAAAATAAAGGAACTGGTCAACTAATTTAAATAAACCTGATGACTAGCTGAGAAATCATCAACCAACAAAGTTGACATAATATTTTTCTAATCAAATTAGAAATTAATTTTATTATTTAGTTTAAACCTTGACTGTCTAGGAATTCACACCTATAATACATTTATAATCAAAAGTATAATTCATAAGAGTGTAGAGATGAATATATTAGAGAAAATAATTAAAAAGATTATCTTCCTCTAAGATTTTCTTCTTGTTCTTTAATTTTATAACTTTGCATTGTTGTCCATAAGTTTCTACTACAACTATTTTCCTCCCATAAAAATGTTGCAGGTGGTAATTATCAAAAGGAAGATAAGATTAGAGATTAAGGAGAGAAGTTCAAAGTAAACCTACCACTACCATTTTAAAACAAAAAGCTTCTTTACTTCCTGCCAAGACACACCCACACATCTAGTGACATTTATGATTTCTTAATTACAAAAAGTTTAATTCTTGAATAAACTACGAGCATGTGTGTGTGTGTCTATATATATATATATATATGAACACGTACGAAAGCAGTGATATATTTAGTAGAGTCTACAGGTACCATATAGCTTACCACTTCTGTCTTTGTTTAACGTATTGCTTGTTATATTCGAAAATAATCTATGATCGGCGGTCGCGGATTCCTTATTGTAAGGTGCTATTATTATTTTTGCACTCATAAAATGAACAGGTACGATTGAAGCAGCAACCCTAATATACGAACACATTAGTCATTTGTTCCCTGTGACATGGTCATATGGGTCACATGGGAAATGAATTATACAATGCTGAAAAAAGCCCTACCACTGCCATATACCGTACCTTTTATATTTGATAATTCCTGTGTAAACTTCGCCAACTTACCTTGCTGGCTACAGCTCGGCCTTCTAAGCGGGGACCAGTTTGGGAGGACTCGTACGATGAGTGTGTTCATCTATTATTGAGGATCTCCGAAGCAAAATCAAACTTGGCCTTAGGACCGCTCTCAAAGAGACCAAACAATGTCAAATCAGAAAGCTTTGGTTTCCGTTTCTCAGCATGTACGCTTCATCTGGATGCAAGAGATTGGCTTCTTTTTTGAGTGATAGGCGTGGGGCATCAATGGTTTTAAGCTGTACTTTCGAGCGCTCAAGACTAAAACTAGGTTTTTATATTTCTTAGTCGTACTTCGTTTGTTGGGCGAGTCAAGAAATTAAACAAAGCACACTATGATCAGTAACATAGATTTATATATAGAACAGCTAATAAATTCTTCGATTGAATGATTTGTCTGAAATATTCTGTTGAATCTGTGTTAGTGATCATGGTAGTTGGTGGTTCAAGAAAAGCGCCTCTCCCGCGCCAATAATTAGGGTTTCTAGTAGTTTAGTTTAAGGCGTCCAATAATGGATCGAATCCAGTGGAACCTTTTCTTTACACGTTAGATCGAGCAAGAGAGGTATTTTCCATTGTTTGGAAGCATGCTGGATGCCCCCAATAAAAAAATATTATGTCCTCTTCAAACCAAGCACTTAGAGTGGATTCCAACTCCTCTGCAACCATGGATATCCCCTTCACCGCTTAGTGGGTCTCCCTTTCACGACCTAATCCTTGAAAATAACCAACCATTAAACTAGAATTTCGATCTATCAAAAAAAACAAAAAACAAAAAAAAACCCATCCCCACTTCCTTAAATATCCTACTGAAGGTGGGATCTCGCAAATCTAATTGCCCAATGGTTTAGTTCGATATTTCTGTTTGCGAGCAATCGTCTGGTTTCTACTGATTCTGGACTAATATCTGCGTATTTTTCTTGTCCTTTCTTTTTAAGGGTTACTAGGAACATATGTTATCCTTCAGCCAAAAAAAAAAAGAAAATAAAGAAGAAAATCTTTTCTTTCAAATGACTGTCTTAAATAAATACCTGGTCAAGATGTATGATCTAAGTTCTATCAATTATTTTGGCCGTTACTGCCTATAAACAATCGCAACTCTTTCCTTCTCCTTCTTTAGCTTATTAATTTTTTTTGTAATCGCAATATAAAATAAAAGTAATTTCGTTAAAGTGTAAAGATTAATCAAGAATAAAATACACTAATAGTAAATTATAAAAGAAAAGGTTTAAGCAAGGCTGACACTTAGTAAAAAGGCTAATGGAGATTTTTTAATAATAATATATAAAGCGGGGAAAAAAAATAAACGGGTGTAATACAAGAAAAGTTTTTTTTTCCTTGGGTAATGGGTATAGAAATTACTATCCATGATAATTTAAATGACAAGTTTGATATCCAAACAATAAAATTCAATGAATGAAACGATAATACATTTTACTATCAAGGTTGCTTGGTGGGAAGATGGAAGAAGTTGTTGCTGTTGATGTGGTGAAGAATGAGGGCATGCCATTGCTGGCTGGAAATAATTAATGGATATGTGTGGATAATATGTTTAACTTACGTGCTTGATAGATATATCTAAGGAAATTGTTGCTTCAGTTATTGCTCTTAATTAAAGACAATACCGAAAGGCAACAAGTTTGTGTGAATTGAAGAATGAGATCATTATCATCAATAATTAAGGATTATCTGTTACGATATATGAAGATTGAGGAATCCCCATGCCTAGTTGTGGTGTCTAGTCTTATTTATTTTAAATTTATATCATAAAGTTACAGATAAAGAGAAAAGCATTCAAGTAAATACAAATTCAATCCTAGTTATCTATTGTAATCTTCTATATTTAAGGAATTATTGTTAACATTATCTGATGACAATTTTATGGATAGTATTATAACAAATCCTCTTATAATGATATCATCTCTTCACAAGCCTTATATGTGAGAGTGTTAAGCACATAACTTGGAAAGAAGAAAGATGGGTGTTGAGCAACCATAATGTTTCATAAACATGTGTACTAGTTCGAGATGAGATGGAACATGAGAAAAAAGAAAAAATGATGTTCAATTAGCAAGTTAGAAACTAGAGCAAACACTGAAGCAATGCAGTTATACCTATTTGATGTTTGTTATGAATAAAAAAAAAATAGAGTTAGATGCATGACTTGAACAAGCATGCAAGACATTAAAAGAACCTCTTATACAATTATCATAAATGAAAGAATGATGTTCTTGTTGAAGAACATATAGCCTATTTTCTCACTAACCGGTTCTCACTACTTTTCTTATGACTCGATTTTGTATGACAAAATATTTTAAAAAAGGTCTACCTATAATAGCGAATTGATCATATGTAGTCTAAAATTCATGAGAAAATTCAATAACACTACATAATTGTTTTTAATGTTATGCAAATCATCCTTTAAATGGATTTCATGAGATATGGAACGATGACTAAAGGTGCTCTCTAGTGTGGACCAGACATTGTGTGAGAAAGATAATCCAATCACGATAGACATAGTATTTTTAGCTAAATAAAATAGTATAAACTTAACACCAAGTGATTCGGCTGTTACCATTCATCAAGTTTTGGATTTTCAAAACCAGAATCATAGATGTAGAAGTATTAGGAATAAAACTATCAACATATCAAAGTAAATATTGAGATTGTAACAATGGAAGCACCTGTTGAAAATTGAAGATTGTTTCCAAGACTACTTTAGTGTTAGGATTAGACTAAATCTCTATTAGTGTTTTTTTTTATCTTGAATAAGATCATGGTGATCAATTTAATTCAATATTTCAGTTTCAGTATAAGTCTCAGTCTTTTAGTTTCAATTAGATTATATAACAAGGAAGCGTAGTAGCAAGAGTTCTATTTTGATTGTAACACTTTAATTTTGCTATAAATAAAGGAAATAGATAGCAGTAACCTCACTTCCAATTTTGCTCATTCCTCTGTTCTTTGTGTTCTTTATTTGGCTAGTTTTCCAGAATTGAATTCGAACAATAGTTGTTTGAATTCAATAAAACATGAACTTTTGTTGACTTTTATTGACTTAGTGAATCTTTGATTTTTCCAACATCACCGACTATGATAAGAAAAAGATAGTTGGAAGAGGATAGTTTAATGTTTGGAAGGTATACCAAAGTATTGAAGGACAATGAGGTGAATGGTTGATGGAAGCCATGGAATTAAATAATGTAAATTATAAAGGTAGCTCTAATACCATGTGAAGATCATGGAATCATCATGCTTAGATGCGGTGTTGTAATTTTATTTATATTAGAGTTATATTATAGAGTTACAAATAAATTAAAATACATTTAAATAAATAGAAATCAAATCCTTGCTATTATTGATATCTCATATATTCAAGGAATTGTCATCAATATGAACTGGTGGCAATTTTGTCGATTGTATGATAGTAGATCCTCTTCTAAGACTATTATGTACGTGCTATATAATTAGGTGGCAAGAGTGGAAACTACTACTTCTAGTTCAATAATGGATCGATGGAGCAAACACAACTAGTAGTTGAAAATGAAGAATCAAAGGAAAAGGCTTATAATTAGAAGATAACAATCCGACAAACTCTCTCAGTTTCAACATTAGAGTCACATCCATAATTATCTGTTTGTTTTCTTTCTTTTTTTTCAAAAACAACTTCTTATAGTTGACATTATCGCCGACCATGCATGATTTGAATTTTTCTCATTCCCGAGCTAGCTCAAAGATGTAAAATATCCCGTTACATATGGGCTGGTGTAATTATATGCATGATGCATTCTTGGTAAAAGTGGGTTACATGTGCAATGATGAAGGGCTGTATAGTCTTCTGCTTTTTTATGCAAATTAGAAAGGTAGACTCTATTTTTGAGTGGAAGGCATCCACTCGAATACAAATGATTATTTCTAGACCACCCAATATATTCGAAACGACACAGGACTCCGACTAATCTAGATTCGACCGGTAGGACCATAAGGGCGTAAAAGCTCTCCCAACCAAATATTTGATGCAGCTGCATTTTCAAGTCTTGAACAAAAAAGTTTAGTTAAGTTAGAGCCGCCCGTGCTATGCACTCGGTGGTTAATTACAGATGATTGAAACAAAGTGTTTGCACAGCCTGTTTATGCTCGAGGGAGTTGGTGCTCAAGTGAAGGCTAGCTAGTGATGGGGGGCAACTCCCTAGGGTTTGTTGGGTTTTATACTAAAAACAAAAGTAACAAAACCTATGCATCTTTGTTGGCCTAAATTTACTCCAATCTAATTTCCAAAAGAGTGAAATGACGTTGGCTCGCTCGCTCGATATCCTTACTACTGTTATAGATGCTCTCCATTATTGAGTTTTCAACACGATGTGTGTTGGCGTGGACACCACGGTGGTGAGAACACTAAGTTCAAGAACTCATTTCACGTTGCGTTTGACTGCCCACCATTCCATCTGCCTATTTCTTGGCGTCGGGGAAATAAACAAGAGACCACAGATCTCACAGAGAACACACACACACACATATATAAATATATATATATATATATGTATATGTATATATATATATATATATATGTATACGTGAGGGGTTGCAAAAATATTGGAGCACGAAGCACATGGCATACGGGGCGACGTCATGCACTGCAGAACAGCATGACTTAATTAGTATGGACTCGAAGAAAGCACAGTAATTAATAAATGAAGTCCAGGTCTGGTGTTCACGAGTCCTTAGTCCTTCGATAACGAATAGAAAGCCAGCATGTTTTGCCAGTTCAGGTATACGTGCCATTAAACAAATTATAACTCACTGATTATCGAGCCCAGCGGTTCTTGAGAGGACGATCGATTTGGTGAAAAAATGTTCTTCCAACTAATAGCTGACAATTCTTGTCCTCGCAGGCACTTCAAAGCTCAAAAAATATTGCATACAGCTGGAAATGGTTGTTGTCGGTTTGTTCACTTAATCAGTGGGAAACTAATTATCTGACAAGAGTCTGCTGCCAGCTCAATAGTTTTTTTTTTCAATTTTCTTTTTAATAATATTTAGTTATTTTAAGTTATGAATCCTAATTATAAATATAAAACTAGACAAGAATATAATTTAATAAATTTAAAACTATCTGTGTTAATAAATACAAAAACATTATTAGCACGTTTATTAAACTGACCGTACTGTAGGTTAACAAATATTTTTCTAATTAAAATATTTAATGTGTTATTTCTATTAACATGATTTTTTTAAATCAAGTAAAAAATATAACTGTGAATAAAAAAAAATGTTGCATTTCTACTTTGAAATGCAATTTTCGTAGTCTTTATATGATAATTAAAAACAATCCATTTTAAAAAGAAACTAAAAATTATTATAAAAAAAGATGGTGATAAATATGCCAAATATAAAATGATAAGGATTCCAAGTATAAATATAAAAAAAAAACTCTTTTCCAAAAAAAAAATATAGATTTGTTACTGCTAAAGCTACAATAAAAGAATTAGCAAAATCTATAATTATATCATTTCTACAATAAAGAACTCAATTTTTTAGTAAATATATATATAATATAATATAATATAATTTTGTCATGGTTATGTTAATATATACTCAAACTATTCTCGGTTCTTCAAATATATAGTGTGTTTCAAGTTATATCGATTTTCTTAGGACCACTGTCTAAAAAGTAAATAGCTAGCTCTTAATTGTTATGCTGAACTCGTTGTGTGCTGTGAACCAAACGAATATTGGGAGCCACACCTCTTGTTCCAATAAGTAAACGCTTCATATATATCATAAGACATCTCACAGAAGACAGTGGGCATGCTCGAGAAGAAAGAGAGAGAGATCCCACAATAGTATGGAATTTCTTGTATTCCACCTTTTTTTTTTACTTCCCCAACAATTTATAATGTTTAAATAAACAATAAAATTACATATTTTAATCCCATCCTTGACCAGCTTCTAGGTGGGATGGAATCAACTTCATCTGCTGTAGTCTTACACTCTACATTGTCCTTGTAACGTCGATCGCTTCCACTCAACCAAACGCAGTAAAAAGTCTTTGACCTGTTGAAAATCATCCATAATTAGCACCGGAAACTAAACAAAAACCTTTTTGCTAGCAAAATCAAGGTGCTTGCCTCTGTTGGCTCCTGTAGAGAATAAGAGGCATTTGTTTCCTTGGGAACTTTAGAAACAAGAATTCCAATCCCTTGTCCCCTGCTTCTAAGGACCTGTTTAGTGCATGCATATAACCAGTTGCTTAGAAGAAGAATTGAAATTTGGAGATAATGAATTAATGAATGTAATATGATATATATGAACCTTGAATGCATCCTCATCAGTTCGATCATCTCCAATATAAACTGGCAAAACATCAGTAGAATTGGCATATCCTGAGAAAAAAGCAATCAGCTTCTGTTAATCTAACATTGTATGAGAGATTAAGAAGAGCGTAATCATGGGACAAAAGTATATATCATCACCTAATGATTCTAACAGGAATTCAAGAGCTTTTCCCTTGTCCCATTTGATGGCGGGTCGGATCTCTAAAACCTGTTTCAGTTAATAAAAGATGGTTACGCAGAGCACTCACGTAGTATAATCAATTTTATGACGATAAAAACAAGGAAGCAGGTTCTTGTAAGAAAATACCTTCCTCCCTTGGGTTAATCTAAGTTTTGGATATCCATTCAGAACTGATCTAACTCGCTCTACTAATGTAGCCCACATCTGTCGGGGGGAAGTCGAGACAGCTATTAGTAATCATCACCTTATCCATCGAAGCAAATGAAGGTGAAAATAAAATATGAAAATGTACCTTCTCCTCAACACAGCGAAAGTGTACGGATATGCAAAATTTGTTGTCTTCTACTTTAGCTCCCGGGATACATTTTGTTCTCTCCAGCAAAACATTGTACACCTGAAAAATAAATAAATAAATAAACGTAGAAATTTAGATCCTTTTTTGTAAATCAAGTACTTACTTATATTTGACAGAAGGTAGAAGGAAACAAACCTCATCAATCATGCGTAAAAACTCGCTGGCAGGTTGAAAGAGTACATCTTGAAAATCCTGAATATTACGAAATTATTTGGTTAATATATACGACTAAAACAAATTGTAATAGGAAGCACCAGGCTGAAAGACATCGTTGCTCACTTTTTTGTTTCTGCAAATATTCTTGGATGGTCCCTTGATGTCCATGCCATGGCTACCAGCGTAGTAAAGCCCTGCCAATCTTACAAAGCTGTACACCTGCAAGAATTTTACAAGGAGAGGAAAACAACATTATTGATTACAGTACAGTTTAAAACCTCCATAAACACCCATCTTGTTTCAAAAAACAACAATAATAATAACAACAAAAGGATACCTTATCGCGACACCTTCCCGTCACTATAGCTGTTGGAAAGTATCTACCGACGTCCCTAACAGCTTCTCTCATCTAAAATTTTGGAGGAAAACAAGAGTTATTGTAGAGAAATTAGAAAAAATCCGTAAGACTAAGGGATTGAATAGTACGTATATGAATGCTACACTAACCTCGTTGGTCATGAATGCCCTGTCAGGATCATCAACAATGGGTGACAGTGTACCGTCATAATCTAGAAACATTACAATCTGCTTTCCCTTTGAGCCATTCACTATTTGCTCAAACATGTTCAAAGCAGAAGGATGATTTACCTGTTTTATATTTAATTAAAATCACAAACTATCAGCGAAGTTGGAGGAAGAAAAATAAAGAACGAGTTTACAGAATGATAGTGTGAGAGTACTACTAGGAGGTGTCTGGTCATCGAAAACTTACAATCCAAGTATTTTTCTCCTCAGTTTCTGATAATGAAGTGGTGGGTTTGGCACGGGTAGGTGAAGAATCTCTCATAGAATCGACCCAGGAATTGGTTTTGCCTCCAGTTTCAGTCTTCTTTGAGAACATCTTTCGGGATATCGTGAAACACCCATCAGGAGCAGCTGGTAATAGCTTCGGCAAAAATGGTGAAAGCAGAGACTTGGACAGGGCCATTGCGATGGTGATTCCAATACCTTTTCTGGCATCGGGCACAACCACATTCTGTTTTGTCATCTCTGTTTGTATAATTAAACTAAACTCTGCGTCCACATTAACATAAAATCAATTTAAAAAGAATATTAGAAGAGGTAAGAAATATTAAAAGAAACTAATAAGAGGTTGGTTGATGTAAAGAGTACCTGAAAGGCTTGAGAAGATTGTGGAATAACAAGAGGAAGAGGCAGAGAATATAAAAAAGATGAGAAAACAAAGACAAGTAATGAAAGTTATTTTGGTCTTAGGATTCAAAGGAAAGAGATAAAGAAGTTCAGGATAACAACGTCCTCAAAAAGGTGAAAATTATACGCGCACTAAACACTCGCAAACAAACGCAGACACTGACACAGACACAAACACAAATGGGGCTGTGTTCTGTCAATTTATAAACTTGGTTTTCACTGCACTAACTGACTAAACAAACAAAACCCCACTCCCTCACTACCCTTTCTGCACTTCTTTTTTTGCCATAAATATATTTAGCTATGTTTATTTACTGCAAATTATTTTTTTCACAGTAAAATTATGAAATATATTTTTTTTATTTAGTATTGTCCTATAAAATTAGTAATAAAAACTTTTTTAATGTTTGGATAGGCTATAGAAAATAATCTAGAAAATAATTTATTAATATTTTTTACTCTCAAATTTATTAAAAGAATAAGGACCAAATCTATCATATATAAAATATTAAAGTAGGATGAAATTAAAAATATATAAATTATAATAAATTATTGCAAATAAATTAAATAGCAGTAAGAATAATGGTGACTAAATATGATTGATAAAAAAAAATAATGAGAAAAAAATAGAAATAAAATTAATAAGGACTAAAATTCATAGAAAAGCTAAATTATAGCAAGTTCTAAGGGATGAAATAAAAAAAATAGAAACAAATTCAAAACAAAACATGTTCCTGTAATCAAGTTTGATATGATGAATAAATAATATGGTATTTTTTTTAACTTTTTTAACTTTTAAAAAGTATATTCCCCCAAAATAAATAAAATATTTTTTACAGGAAACCAAGCCATTTTGTTATAGACAATGTTTTAATTGAATGATTTTTTTAATGGTAAGTAAATATAAAAAATGTTTGAAAAATAATTTTTTAAAACTTGGAATCAACATCTCCAGGACCACTGTAATCCCACTTTACATATTATTTCTTGCTCCTATGAAAGCGAAGTACAGTATCTTATATCATATTTGCTATCTTGTGTGGCCTTCATTTTTAAATTGTTTGGGCTTCCATAATT
>CM063592.1:12159540-12221226 GCA_032356905.1 Salix exigua
TCAGTCAATGTCCTCGCGTCTCGCCGCGGGCGGCACTATATTTTTTTCAATAAAAAAATATTAATTGTATTTTTTTGTTATAATATGAATTTAGGAAAAATAATAAATATGTGCAGAATTCTTGTGAAATGCAAGTTTTCTATAAAATATATGAATTTTAAATTGATATAAATTTATCTGTTTATTAGGTTTTAACGAAGTAGCTAGCATAAAATTATCATCATCATTAAAAAAAGCAAAAAGATTTGGATATTTGAACTATTAAACTCATTATATTAAGATTATTTCATTTTATAATATTAATTCAAATCACATTTAAAAACAAAATATAATGTCAATGCCTACTTGCGGGCGACACCATATTTTTTTCAATGAAAAAAAATTAATTGTGTTTGTTATGATATAAATTTAGTCAAAATAATAAATTTATGCAGAATTCCTGTGAAAGTGCAAGTTTTCTATAAAATATATTAATTTTAAATTGATATAAATTTAATTTTTAGTAGATTTCAACGAAATAACCAGTATAAAATTATCATCATCATCACTAAAAAAACAAGAAGATTTGGATATTTGAATTATTGAATTCATTGTATTAAAATTAGTTTATTTGATAATTCAATTTAAATCACATTTAAAAACAAAATATAAATTGTAAAAAGAACTACAATAATCAAATAGCAAAATTAAGTAGTTAATTTTCTATTCATAAATGAACAAAACCATAAATTGAAAATTCATCCCTACATTAGTGTGATTTTTATTACTATAATAGTTAAAATTATTATCAACATTATTGTCCAAACAATTAAAATCATTAAATTGCACAAAAAACAAAACATTTTAAAAAAAAGAATCACTAAAAGTATCATTATTATTGCATAAACAATAAAATCATAAAATGATCTGATCTGAAAAACATATAAAATACTATAAAACACAAAAAATGGGCAATATTAATTTTTAAATTATCACCAACATAAATTAAAATTTCATAACATAATTTAATAAAAATAAAACCCTAACAGAAAAATAAATATAAATTATTTTTTAAAAATAAATCAATCAAGCAAAATAAAACTTTGCTTACATAAGATTCAAACCCATGCCCACCTCCAGAATTTTAAAGTCACGCCTCATAAACCAACTCAGCTACCTCAACATTTGGTTCTTAATTCACGCCAATATATATTAATAGTAATGTTTACTGTGGATTCACACAGTAAAACCACGACACGTTTTATTGTATAGTTATTATATATATATATATATAAGAAAAAAATCTTAATGGAAGGAAGATGGTATTTCTTTAGTTTAAGACTCAACAATAGAATACAAGGAACATGTTTAATCTAGATTTTATTATTAAACTACCGTTGTGCTAGTCGAGACGATGTTTTTTTTCGCGCGTCGCGCCCCACCATCTCCCGTTAGATTGGGAGGAGACCGGCGCACAGTGAGATTGAGGGTTTATTTTATAGTAATAAAATTTACAATTATAAATACTAGGAGTCACCACCTAGTATTAAGGTCACTAGGAACCTATTGGTCTGCAAGAATCCTGGGTAAGGGACTTGTTGTGCAAGAGGAAGACACATCACCCCAAGTGCACCCTACATGAGATGTGCTGCATCATTGTCTGATTTTTTTAAGTTAGAAATTTTTACACTACATTTTTTGAAACCCATTTTTATCTGTGGGTGTACTTTTACACCGTAGTTACAAACCTGCTTTATCTACGGATGTAAGTTATAATATAAATTTACACTGTAATTAAAAACCCCTTGTTTTTTTTATCTATGGATGTACTTTACTATGTAAATTTACACCCCAATAGATAATCGTAAACCGATTACGATATCCGATTTTCATTTTAAAACATGAGAAAGATGCAATATATTTTTTTATGAAAAATATGATGGAAAAATCTTGAAATTCATCCATATATATGAAAACAAACCTTTTTATGCTTTTTTAGAAATTTTTATATTTAATATTTTTTTCTATTTTTTAAAATAAAACAAAAAAAAATAAAAAATAAAAATTTGTGGGCTCCCTGTCCCGCCTTGATAAGCTAGACTACCAGCCCACCTCTTGTGAACTGGGCCTCAGTCCAATGGGATGGTAGCCCACTCCTAATGTGTTTGGGCTTGCCACAAAGCCTGGTCCGACTCAAGCCCGGCCTGCATGAATAGGGGGCGCAAATTGTGTCCCCCTACATGCTGCGGGATGTAAAAGATGATGAATAGGGGGATTTTTCAACCATGATGAAAGGTGTACCTGTTAGTATCGTTGGGTAGAGGAGGTACAGGTGATGATTTCTATGGTGGTAGCATTGTCGACGGTGGCCTGTGGTGGCCAGAGGAAGCGTTGGAAGTTGCTGATCTGTTGTTGTTGTGCTCTATCGTTGCAGGAGGTCTCACCGGAGCTAGAGAAGAAGGCCTAGCTCGATGTTAGGGAGCTTCTATAGGTCGCATGGAACTGGATGGAGAAGAAAAGGGCTGTTTAATGTGGTGGGTTTTAAAGATAGAGAGAGGCAACATCGGGGAGAGAGAGAGAGCACTGCAACGGGCTGTCAACCGAGAGAGAGGCAGATGGTTGTTGCGTGCTCTATCGGAGATGGAGAAGACGAGATGAGGGAGATGAAGGGATGGCTGTCGTGTGCAAGTTTTTTTGGTCACGGTGCCTGAATTTTTGCTTTGTTTCTCCTCTGTAAACCTCCTCTATTTTTCTACGTTTTTCTTCTAGTCTCTTTTTCTTTTCTTTCTCTTTCACATAATTATATGTTTTTCTCTCCGGTTTACTCTTAGTTTTTCTCTTCTCTGCATAAAACTATCCTTTCTTTTGTTTGTTTTTTTTCCTTTTTTCCCTCTAATCTTCTACATAAAACCCTGGTTTTTCTGTCTTTTTTCCTCCGTCCTCCTCTATCTCTTATTCCCTTATGTTCATGCTGCGAATGGGTATTTATAGGGAAATAGACATGCATTTTGTGTGTGTGTGACGTGGCCTCTGTATTTTTGCAGAGGGCTGAAGGGATGCAGGTTTGTCCGTGCACTGTTCAGGTGCCGGAACATGCCAAATTTATGTTGGAAAAATATAATTTGGTCCCTCAATGTTTGATTGGTTCAATCGCACTCCTGATTAGTTTTAAACTGTAAACACCCAAGAAAAAGAAAAAAAAGAAACAAAACGGTTCATGAATAAAAATACAAGAAGAGAGAGGGAGTAGGGATTTTTTTATTCTTTCCCATCATCTCCACTTCCTCATTTTTTCCCAGCTAGCCGAACCTCTCCTCTCTTTTTCCCAGCTGAAATCTCCTCTCTTCCTTTCTCAACCGAACCACTCTCCTCTCTTCCTTTCCAACCGAACCACTCTCCTCTCTTCCTTTCTTAACCGAACCTTTCTCTTCTTTTTCCTTTTCCACCGAACCCTCTCTTCCTTTCCCTTCTCAACAGACCATCACCACCTTTTCTCTTCCTCACAGTCGAACCTTAAATCAAATTAAAGGAGAGGAGTTGGTGAATGTGGAGAAATGTGGACTTTTGCCGAGAGGAAGAAAAAGGGAAGAAGTAGGAAGTAGAGCAAACAAGACAAAAAGAGGAAAAGTTTCAAATCTTTCAAAAAATTGTGAGATACGAGAGGTAAGAGTCATGAAATCCTCTTCCTTTTTCCTTTTAGGATATGAAACAAAAATGGAGAAGAGAACCCTAGGAAAATTAATCTAATATTCAAGCTAGATGTAAAGTAAACAAATGAAAAATAAATGTGTATTTTATTGGAATTTTGTTGGTGGATTATGGACTGAAATTTATGGTTACAATGGATAATTTTGTTGGAATTTTATTGATGGATTATGTGTTAAAATTTATGGGTTCAATGTGTATTTCCTGTTGATATTTTGTTGATAGATTTGTGATGAAAATAGATGCATAATTTTGTTGAGAATTTTATGCATGTTTCAGCTAAGATTGTTGAAATAAGTATGGTGACGAATGTGAAATTAGAAATAAGTGGGGATTGAACCATCGTCCAGACAAGAACAACCCCGAAATAGAGCAGGTAGGTGATTTACACCTCTCCTTTTATTTGACAAGTAATAGGTATTGACATATAATGTCATACTTTGTATGCTTTATATATTTTGATGATAACAATAAAAAGAATATGGGCTAATAATATGCTTGGATGAGATTAAGCTATAAACAGGTTTTATTCAAAGAATACATCAACAAGCATAATGGAGTTCAAGAAGAAATCACTCCAAGAAGTCCAAGATGCAAGCAAGTGAAGACTTAGAATAAGTGTTCATTTTAGGGCTTTGTGTAAATCTCAATTTCTATCTTGATAGCACAAATTAAAATGAACTCACACACTTCACAGTGCATGCATTAAAAGGATTTGATGATTAAAAGGTTTAAGTCATAATCAATCGGTTCAAGAAATTCAGAAAACATAATTTGTCTGCATGAACCGGTCGACCGCTTGAGGTATCCGTTGTGAACCGGTCGACCGCTTGGAAGACAAATTGTTTTATCCGTTGTGAACCGGTCGACCGCTTGGTTTTGTCCGTTGTGAACCGGTCGACCGCTTGATATGGCAGTTGCACTAAAACGGCTAGAAACGGCTAGTTTCTTTTAGAAACTTATAAATAGGCCTCTTAATTGCAAAACTAAATACACATAACTTTCATATCTTATAGTGAGGCAATTATAAGTGCATAAACACCTTCATATCATCATTCCTTATTAATACTCATATTTGTGTTTAAACCTTCATATCTTAACACAAAGAGTATTTCTCATTCTCACTACACTTAAACACCTTCAAATATCCTAAGTGCTATTAAGTGAGAGAAAGAGATTTTAGATCTTCATTTGTAATATCTACACTATTAAGAGTGTATTGTTGTTTTACTAAAAACAACCATTGTGAAACTCTTGAGAGTTGAGTATAAAACTCTTGGTATTGGTGAGGGAACATCACCAAGGAAAAATCTTGAAGAGGGGACATCTTCAAGTGGAAAGGGAAAATCTTGAAGAGGGCATATCTTCAAGTGGTGTAAAGTCTTGGTGTGGATTCATCAAGCAAGAAATTGTAATCTTGTTACTTGGTTTAGTAAGAGAGTACAATACTCAAGTACGGGTTGGTACTTGAGTCGTGGACGTAGGCTTGCCGAACCACGTTAAAAACCCGAGTTAGCAATCTCTTTCCCTTATCTCTTTACTTTCAAGTAATTGATTTTAGAATTGCTATAATTATTGTATTTGCACCAATTCCGCTTTTAGGTACATAGTTGCTTTAATCCGTGAATTTCAACAATAGGTATTTTAAATAGAATATTATACGAATACAATGGTGTAGATATTAGTGTCAAATGCTTAAATGAAAATAATGATTAGCTTCGGCTAATGGCATCCGAAAGGATGACCGGGATAAATGATTGATTAGCTTCGGCTAATGGCATCCGAAAGGATGACCAGGATAAACGATTGATTAGCTTCTGCTACTGGCATCCGAAAAGATGACCGGGATAAACGATTGATTAGTTTCGGCTAGTGGCATCCGAAAGGATGACCAGGATAAACAATTGATTAGCTTCTGCTACTGGCATCCGAAAAGATGACCGGGATAAAGGATTGATTAGCTTTGGCTAGTGGCATCCAAAAAGATGACTGGGATAAACGATTAATTAGCTTAGGTTATTGGCATCCGAAAGGATGACCGGGATAAACGATTGATTAGCTTCGGATAATGGCATCCGAAAGGATGGCCGGGATAAACGATTGATTAGCTTCGGCTAATGGCATCTGAAAGGATGGTCGGGATAAACGATTGATTAGTTTCGGCTAATGGCATCCGAAAGAATGGCCGGAACAAAAAAATAGTAGACCTCAGATGTGAGTGCCTTATATGAGTATTCGGAGTAATGATATTTGTTGCTCGAAAATGAGAAATGAAGTTCTTATATTTCTATAATCGAATTGCTTTATGTCTATGCAGAAGTTTCAACTTGCCAGCGTAACTTTTAATCGATATGTCATTTGGTCAAAATTATTTTAATATTATATTTAAGTAATTGCATTTTATTAAATACTTGTATTGCTGCAGGAACGTCACAACCACGTGGGGGCTAGGGAATCTAATAAAAAGGGAACCTACTTTTGTAAAGAACCGTGTAGATTGCATGCTAATTTAGGATGTGTTTGAATTGTTGCAATGTACTGAATGTTTAATTTGTTATCAGACCCTTTTGTGAACTCTTGTAAATGCCACTAGTAGGTTAAGAACGTAAGACAATATCCATGTATGAATATTTCTAAACTAAATCTTTAGTTGTGAAAACTGTAGTATTGTACGCTTATGAGAACTTTATTTTCTTTAATGGAATGTTTATTGAATGGATTACATTTTTTCGAGTTGAATGGTTACGGATCGTTGTGTAACGACATTATGAAAAAAAAAATCACGGGTTTTTACATCAACTTTTAATTTTATGCAATTGTATCCCCATTAAAATTTCAACAGCAACCTTAAATGTGCGCGCCTTTTTTATTTTGGTCTCTGTTTTCTGATTTGCGCGATTTAACTCTCAATTGACCATTAGATTCTCAATTCATTCAATTTGGCCTCTGATTTCGTATAATTAACTTTGAAAATCAAATCGGTCTCCGAAAATTCAATTCTCATCAATTGAGCCCGAATTAAATTCAAGAAATTGATTTCTCATTGACTAAGCATTAATAAAATTAATTTGACTAATTTAAAGTATAATTAAGTCCTTACACTTATTTTAAACCTTCAAATGGATCTTAATTTAATTTCCGATCATAATTAAACTTTAAATTTGTCAACAATTAAATTGAATCAATTCATAAAAATATAATTATGTTATTTAACTTAAGTTTTACACAGATTCATCCAATGATAAATTACTTTTGCCTTAAATCTATATTTTTCTCTATTTTTGGAACCAAAGAGATACGATTGGAATTGCGAAAACAATTAAAATTTCCTCATTGATTTTTTCTACCCACATAGGCTTCTGTTATTTTATTTTTTCATTTTTATTTTATTTTGGGGAGTAACCCAAAAATTAGGTTACAACAGTTGTCCCCGTCTTTACAATACTTACAACTAAAGTCTTGTAAAAGACTTAAAATAGTATGCGTTGTGAGAAAAAGAAAAGTAGATTTATAAGACTGAGAAATGGATGATCCATCTAGAAATGAGAATGAGGACTATAAAGCTCACTCAGAAAGGAATGATAAGATAGGGTTAGAAAGCGCACTACCTGAGAATTAGGGCTTAAGGAGGACACTCAAAAAGGATGGAAGATGGTGATGTTTGCGAATGAAACAGGAACATGGTCTCATTGTAATGGTGACCTACCTAGGTGAAAAATGGTGAAGATGGTCTCATTGTAATGGGTGACCTACCCGGGTAAGAAAAATGAAGATAGTGGAAAGGGTCTCATTATAATGGGTGACCTACCCGAGTCAGAAAGATGAAGATGGTAAAGAGGGTCTCATTGTAATGGGTGACCTACCTGGGTGACAATAGTGAAGATAGTCTCGTTGTAATGGGTGACCTACCCAGGTGAAAGATAGAGATTTCATGGGATGAAAGATAGGGTTAGAAAGTGTACTATCTTATTTGATGCTCGAGGGTTGGTAAATGCACTCGAAGATGAAGGAAAAATAGAGATGGAAAACACAATCTTAGTTGATGGTTGAGGGTTGGAAAACACACTCAAAGATTAAAAAAAATAGGGCTGAAAACACACTATTTAAATTGATGGTCAAGGGTTGGAAAATGCACTCGAAGATAAGGGAAATAGGGTTGGAAAGTGAACTATTTAAATTGATGGTCGAGGGTTGGAAAATGCACTTGAAGATAGGGGAAAATAGGGTTGGAAAGCGCAGTATTTTAATTGATGGCCGAGGATTGGAAAACACACTCGAAGATGAGGGGAAAATATGGCTGGAAAGCGCACTATTTAAATTCATGGTCAAGTGTTGGAAAATGCACTTGAAGATAGGGGAAAATAGGGTTGGAAAGCGCACTCGAAGATGGGGGGAAAATATAGATGGAAAGCGCACTATTTAAATTGATGGTCAAGGGTTGGAAAATTCACTCGAAGATGAAGGGAAAATAGGGCTATAAAACGCACTATTTAAATTGATGGATCGAGTTTTGGAAAACACACTCGAAGATTAAGGGAAAACAGGGCTAGAAACCACGTTATTTTAATTGATGGTCAAGGGTTGGAAAAACACTCGAAGATGAAGGGAAAATAGGGCTAGAAAGCGAATTATTTTAATTGATGGTGACTAGCAAGCACACTCAAATAAGGAAAGAGATAGAGTTGAAAAATGCTCTATTTGCTTAATGAAAGGCTCGTAAACGCATTTAAGGAAGTGCAAACGATGAGGGCTCAAAAGTGCACATAAAAATAATGAAGGTTTGTAAATTACAATCCCTTCTAAACATTTTATATATTATTAGTGGGGAGATGCAGTGCATGATGACATCCAAAATCAAGAAAGAAATAGAGTTGAAAAGCATGTTCATGAAAATGAAAGAGGTGAGAGCTTCAAAGCATGCACACAAAATGATGAATGAAGGTTTGTAAATTACGGTCCCTCCAAAGCATTTTCGATATTCCAAATGGGGATGAAATATATGATGATGCATGTATACTTACCTAAGAGATATAGGTCCTCTTTCTTCTTCCTGGCCTTCCTTTCCTAGGGTTTGGATTTCTGACTTTGATGGTTTCTCGCTTCTGCTTACTCGAGCTGTAACTTAAGATTTTGACCTTTGGAGATGATAGATTTTCCATATCAACGTGCCCCCTTGAGTTTGTTCCAGATTCTTTGAAAAGAATGATGGAATTAACTTCAACCGCTTTCTTGATTGCCCCCAGTCTTGTCATGCCCCAAAAGTATTTTAGACTTCAATTGTTTGCAGGAAGAGGTTGGTTATTTGCAAAGACGGTGTTTCCATGTGGGATTTTTGGAATTTCAAAGTCATTCTAAGCACGAAAACCACTTTGATTGCCCAGACGGATCATGTCACACCAGTGTTTTAGGCTTCAAGTGTTTGCAAAAAAGGGATGGTTCTTTGCAAAAATTATTTTCATGTAAAACTTTTGGAATTTCAAAGTCATTTCAAGTACAAAAACCATTTTGATGTTTGTTTAAAAAAACTTCTTCTTGAAAGAATTCAAGTGATCTCATTGTGAGGTTTTATGTTGTTTATGATGAGAGTGTTAAATGATATTTGCATGTCTTGTATGTCAGGAAGGCTTCGATAAAGTCATTTGAAATATTTGTAAGGATTGTTTTGAATGGAAAAACATTGTCTACTAATGTAACCATATTATTCAATAGTTTCACCAACATCTACCTAATGTTTTGTCCATGTTTTATATATAAAATACCTTGATATTCTTTTTTTTATGTTTTGAAGGCATTTTTGGATGAAAGATGCAAAAAGGAGTAAATTGGAGGTAATTGGTAGATCTGATGTTCAGTCGATGTTTTGTGCAAAGCGTGAGTTAAAGAGATCAAAATAAAGTGATTCTAGTGGAAATAAAAATATAACATACATACCTTTCTGGAAATATAATCCAAGAAAAATAAAAGGAGAAAGATCATGGAAATCGCATCCTACAAAGTCAAATTTTGCATTCTGCCAGTGTTGACCTTTGGCCATTCAAAATTTAATATCTAGAGCTATAGAAGTACAATTGATGGAAACTCAACTGTATTGGATTACTTATTTATGGACCTATCTACTCTCCAAATTTCAAAAAAAAATAATGTCATATGAGGGAGATATGATTTTCCAAAGATGATAACTGAATTCTGCCAGCAAATAGGTTTCGTGAAGAAACGAGTCCAAATTACATTCTAAAGCATCTAAACCGATATCCAAGTTTTTATATCAGCAATATAGGTCCTCTAAGTCATATTTTGAAGATTTCATGCAAGTATATTTCTCCATTTTAGGAAAAATAGTTATTGAAGTACTTAAATGTAAATTGTCAAGTTAAGGAAGGACTATTTTGTAAAATAGAGACTAGGAATTCTTAGCATATAAAAAGAAAGAGAGAAGGGGCAGCAGCCAACAAAGAAAAGAGAGGGAGAGAAGAAGAGGTGGCATCTAGCAAAGAATAAACACAAATTCTTTCCTCTACAAACCCAAAAAATCATGCTCTATTCAATGTTTAGAAGTAGTTGTTCAATAGTTATGCAAGGCTAAGCTCTTTTCTTGGTTGCAAATACACAAAAACCTTCGGATTTCAAGAACCGTGAGATTTATTCTTCCTTCTAATTTCATTTTATATTATGAATGAATATGATTATTTTCCTATGTATATTTCCTATAATTGTTGTTGATGATTGCTAGAGCGGACTCTAAGTTATTGTTGTGAACAATCTATTGTTTAGTTTAATATCAAAACTGGAGTTGTGATATATAAACTTGTGAAGCAACTAAGCTTGATAATTGTGGCGGAACTACGTAATTGAACTTAGGGAGAACATTTGAATAAATTGACACAAGGTTTGTTTTCTTGATAAGTTTTGGTTTTAATTGATTTTGTTTGCTAGTTTAATTCATGCCATAGTTTAGATAATCAACCAAATCCTCCCAATCACATAACGTACAACATAAAAATCTAACTTGAAACTTTCTCGTGCGATCAACCCCTTTCTTGCTCTATACTATCTTGTGTGTTTTAAACTAGGGTCATTAATTTGTGCGACTACGACATCGCAACATCTTCCGATCCAGATTGCACGTATTTGATCAAAAAGAGCTTTATCAGGCTTGTAAAAGGTTTAGGTTTATCAGCACTCGTGATCCGTAGGTTTAGGTTACTGGCTATGAAAAAAGATATTTGTAGACTCAAAAGGTTTTTGAGAGTTTTCTAGACTGAGGATCACAAGTGCTTACTGTTAAAACTCTTTTTAGTCCTTATAGTTGAATTGTATAATGACCTGACATGCCCCCGACATTTTATTTGGGCTTTCTATCATGAGTTTTTCAACAGTGCTGTCATGTTGACCTAACATGCCCCCAATTTTTTTTTTTGGTTTTTTGTCATGGGTTTTTTTACTAACGTCATGTGCACTTGACATGCCCCTAATTATTTTGTTTGGGTTCTTATCATGACATGCCCCCCAATATTTTGTTTGGGCTTTCTATGTTGGGTTTTTAGTACTATCAAAATGTTGAATTGATTGGCTATAGCATATTAAAACCATTTTTATGTTTATGCCCTCCAGTTTTTGTTAGGGCGTCACTTGTCGTTGAGAACTACTTTGTAAATTGAGTTTTGAAGTTTGCATGTAAACAAATTCATGAAGATTTATGTTCTTTATCCTTCTTGATTGTATTCTTATTTATAATGCTTGAATTTTTGGATATTGATGGGAGATTAAGAGATTGGTCATGGTTATTTTTTTAATATTAAAATTTGTTTTTTTACCTATCCTTTCTCGAGGACGGGCAAGAGCTAAGTGTGGGAGTATTTGATGCGACCATATTATTTAACAGTTTCATCCATATTTACCTAGTGCTTTGCATATGTTTTATGTATAAAATACCTTGATGTTATTTGTTTTATATTTTGAAGGTATTTTTGGATGAAAGATATAAAAAGGAAGTAATTGGAGGTGATTGAAAGATTTGACCTTCAGTCGGTGTTTTGTGCAGAGTAGAAGCTCTAAAGATCGAAATAAAGTGATTCTAGTGACATTCAAAAGCTAGTTTAATTGTTGCCATAGTTAAGATAATCACAAACCAAATCCCCCCAATCTCATAACGTACAACATAAAAATCTGACTTGAAACTTTCTCGTGGGATATACCCTTTGCTTGCTCTATACTATCTTGTGTGTTTTACGGTAGGGTAATTAATTTGTGCGACCGTGACATCGCAACAAATTCCCATAACACATTTTTTAAATAAAAATCAAATTAGCATTTCTTTTCATACTAGAATTTGATTTGCCAAAAATCTTGATGAAATCATGAGATCATGTATGATTTGGATGAAAGGAATATAATGTGTGCTTGTGTTATTTAAATAATAAGCAAGAACACATCGTAAACACAAGCAAATACATGATCACTGAAGAGAAATGTTTGCTTAACAAAAGTCTTGTTGCATTACAAGCAAAATTGCCGACAAGTCAAAACAGGATTATAATGTGCGGACATGAACAAAACAAAATAAATCATGGAAGTAGATTTCATCTCCTGATATCGGCACACTCCCTTTCAAAAGCTTTTGTCAACGTCACTTTAATAGTGCGAGCACTTGATACCCTTTTTCATTGAAGCCTAAATAGATGTAGGACCTGGATTTTCTTCGAATGTTATCCACCCCGCTATAATCAATTGCATGAGCTTCTTATTGAAAGCACCACAGGTTTGAATGCTATGCCTAGTAGCTCCAGCATGGTATTCGCAGGTGAGATTGGATTTGTACCAATCAGGGTAAGGTGGTTGTAAAGGTGTCTGAGGTTCAGGAGCTACTTGCTTAATACTTACCAATTTTCGATACGTCTCAGTCAAAGGCAATGGTAGCGGAGGTAGTTGTTCTTGAGTTTTCTAGTAATTTGTTTTTGGGAGATTTTTAGGTGGATCTTTGGCTTGAAGATTGATGTTGGCAAGTTTAGATGAAGTTTTATGGTAGTTTTGGAATTGGTTGTTCCTTCCCTTATAGTCGTCTTCAAAACGCTCTACATCTTTTCTCTTGCATTCAAAGCCCCTTTTCTCCATAGGTGCAAAAATTCTACCACTTATGATTCCTTGCTCTATTAGCATTGCCACAGCCACAACATCCGTGAATTGCTATGCTAAACTACCCATCACATGTTCATAATAGGGTGTTCTTAGCATGTTAGCGTATAATGTCACCATCTCTTTATGTGGATGCGGAGGATGTACCTGTGCTGCGAGATCTCTCCATCTTTGAGCATATTCTATTATGCTTTCTTTGTCTTTCTTCTCCAAGTTGGACAGACTTGTTCTGTCAAGAGTAATGTCCATGTTGTACTTGTATTGCTTGATGAAAGCATCTACCAGATTTTTCCAACTACGAATTCTAATGTTGTCTAGTCTCATGTACCAATTCAAGGCTGCCCCACTCAAACTGTCTTGGAATAAATGCATTAGTAGTTTTTCATCATGCACTACTTCCATTTTATTATAGTATAATTTTAGGTGAGTGGCAGGGCATTGTGTCCCGGTTTATTTGATAAATTTAGGAACACGAAACTTCTTCGGTATTATAACATTCAGGACTAGACACATATCTGCAGCTTGTACTGGGTCATATAAATTTACCCCTTCAATGACCCTTATTCTGGCTTCTAGCGTTGCCATCTTATCTTGGTCGATAACCTCTTATGCTTCTATAACTGTTAGGGTTGGTGTAGGTATCAGCACCGCTGATTGTACAAAAACTAGGTTTTGTTGCGGATCCTGAACTCTCTCTCCTGTCACCTCTTCATGATGGTACATTGCTTGCGTTTGATTAACCATTATGGTCTAGCTGAAGGACCCTCACCGGAGGCATTTCTCTGTACTTGCTAGAGTAAGCTGGTAAGACTATCCACGCTAGCTTTCAGAGCATCCAATTCTTCTTGAAAATGAGCATCACGGTGTGCACATTCTTCGTCCTTCATATTTCTTTGTTGAGTCGAGTAGTAGAAGCTCTTTGGGACCTATATTTGAATCTGCTAATGATAATGCACAATGATAGGTACATATGGATGCTAATTTATGTACATGCATATCAAGTGAATTATTGGAGAGCTTGTACCTAAAAACAAATTTTATACCATTATAATGAGGGGTAAGCTTTCTGCCTAGTCTCAAAGGTCTATGAACTGCCCAATGACTGCCTTACGTGAAGGTAGTATAGGGGTTCACAAGAAATGGTTGGGGCACAATATGACTGCCATTATCAAGTAAGCATTAGTTTATAGTTGGAAGTTTCACGAATCTGAACCCCGATTGAAAGTCATGAGGCGGACCATTAATCCCCCCCCTAACTTAGAATTGGATTTAATCAAGAAATTAAAATGCATGATGACATTAATTCAAACCCAATGACATGCATTAACTGAAATTAAATTGTATGCTAAAGAAGTAAAAATGTGAGTTAAAAATACACTAAGGAATAAACAATCAATCAAACAAAGCTTAGTCCAGCTATGTCCCAGTGGACTCGCCATTTGTCGCGACGATGTCGTTTTATAGTCAACTCCCACTAGATCGGGAGGAGACAACGTCGTGCGTTGAAAATGGGGGTTTGTTTTATAGTCTTAAAATTTACAGCTATAAATATCAGGAGTCGCCACCTAGTATTAAGGTCACTAGGAACCTATTGGTCTACGAGAGTCTTGGGTAATGGGACTTGTTGTGCAAGGAAAAGACGCATCACCCCCGGTACACCCTACATAAGATAGGCTGCATCGTTGTCTGAATATTTATTCTAAGTTAGAAATTTTTACACTGCATTTTTTGAAACCTATTTTTATCCGCAGGTGTACTTTACAATGTAATTTCCCCTTCACTTACAAACCTGCTTTATCTACGAATGTATTTTACAATATAAATTTACATCGTAGTTAAAACCCTTTTTTTATCATTGGATGTACTTTACAATGTAAATTTACACCCCAATAGATAAAGCAAAAATAATTCTAATTCTAATTATTTTTGCTATTTTGGCCAAATTCCAATAGATAATCGTAAACCGATTACGATATCCGATTTTTGTTTTAAAACATGAGAAAGATGGAATATATTTTATTACGAAAAATATGATGGAAAAATCTTGAAATCCGGCCGTATGCATGAAAACAAAACCTTTTATGCTTTTTTTGAAATTTTTGTATTTTTAAATTTAATATGTTCTTGCTATTTTTTTAAATAAAACAAAAAAAATTGTGGGCTACCGTCTAGCCTTGATGGGTCATACTGAAAGCCTACCTCTTGTGGACTAGGCCTCACTCCTAGTGTGTTTGGGCCGGGCACAAAGTCCAGCCTGCATGAACAGGGGGCGCAAATTGTGTCCCCCTCATGCAACAGGAGGTAGAAGATGATGAATAGGGGGATTTTTCAACTGTGATGAAAGGTGTACCTGTTAGTACCATTGGGTAAAGGAGGTTAAGGTGATGATTTTTATGGTGGTGGTGGCGTCAACGGTGGCCAAAGATGGAGAAGACGTTGGAAGCCGCCGATCTGTTGTTGTTGTGCTTTATCGCTGCAAGAGCTCTCGCCAGAGCTGGAGAAGATGGCCTAGCTCGATGTTGGAGAGCTTCTGGAGGTCACAGGGAACTGGACAGAGGAGAAAATAGTTGCTTATTATGCTGGTTTTTAAAGAGAGAGAGGCAACGTTGGGGAGGGAGAGAGAGCACTACAACGGGCTACGAACCAAGAGGGAGGGAGATGGTGGCTACATGCTCTATCGGAGATGGAGAAGACGAGTTGAGGGAGATGAAGGGGTGGCTATCGTATGTAAGTATTTTTTGGGTCTATTACACATAAAATTTATATCGTATGAGTATGTTTTTCTCTTTGGTTTACTCTCAGTTTTCCTCTTCTCTACGTAAAACTATCCCTTCTTTTCTTTATTTTTTTCCTCTGTTCTTCTACATAAAACCCTGGTTTTTCTCCTTTTTTTCTCCCCGTCTTCTGTCTCTTTTCCCTTTTGTTCATGCTGGGGACGAGTATTTATAGGGAAATAGGCATGCATTTTGTGCACCCGCGCTATGACCTTTGCATTTTTGCAGAGGGTTGAGCGGATGCAGGTCTATTCATGCACAGTTCAGGTGTCGGAACAGTGCAGGGACATGCCAAAGTTGTGTTGGAAAAATATAATTTGGTCCTTCAATGTTTGATTGGTTCAATCGCACCCACGATTAGTTTTAAACTTTTAATTTTATACAATTGTATCCCCGTCAAAATTTCATCAACAACCTTAAATGTGCGCGTCTTTTTTTATTTTGGTCTCTGGTTTTCTATTTGCGCGATTTAACCCTCAATTGACAATTAGATTCTCAATTCGTTCAATTTTGCCCCTGATTTCGCATTATTGACTTAAAAATTCAAATCGGTCTTCGAAAATTCCATTCTCATCAATTGAGCCCGAATTAAATTCATGAAATTGATTTTTTATGGAATAAGCTCTTAATAAAATTAATTTCACCAATTTAAATTATAATTAATTCCTTAGATTTAATTCAATCCTTCAATTGGATCTTAAATTAATTCCCGATCATAATTAAACTTTAAATTTATTGACGATTAAATCGAATCAACCCATAAAAATATAATGATGTTATTTAACTTAATTTTTACACAAATTCATCCAACGATAAATTATTTTTTCCTTATATCTGTATTTTTCTCTATTTTTTGGAACCAAAGAGATATGATTGGACTTGCGAAAACAACCAAAATTTCCTGATTGATTTTTCCTACCCACGCCGGCTCCTTTTATTTTATTTATTTTTATTTTTATTTTATTTTGGGGAGTAACCAAAAAATTGGGTTACAATAGTATTAATGCCCTTTCTGTTTTTTCTTGATCCACTTTTTTTTGTAATTCTAACACCCTTTGGCTATAGGTTTATTAGTATCTATAGTTACATTTTATTGAATATAGAATAATACGATTAGTTTAATACTAAAAAATAACAACAAGAAAAACATTGATTGGTTGTTTACATATATTAGGTGCTAGATAGACCCTACCCTCAAAGAAAAAGAGTCTCTTGTAGGGGCCAAATGAACTTGAGAGTAGCTAGGATATTAACCCTTAGCTTAACCAAACCAGATCGAATCAACTCAAAACTATCCTTGCAAAAATCTTAATGAAGTGATATATCTATTGAAAGACTCTATTACTCCTATTATATCAAAAAAAGTAAACCAAAACTGAGAGGATTAATCAAACACATATATGTTTGAACTCTTTTATCTACTCAAGTGTGTGCATGTCCACTGAAGCAGCGAACACCATGTCAAAGAAAGCTAGTCAATAAGATTCTTGCTTGTGATAGCACCCCCAAAATATGGTAGATAAAGGGAAATAAAAGAGTAAATGGTTATATGTCTCAACCTGTAACACACAAAGGACTCATAAAAAAAATGTTTTGAAAAAATTACAGTAAGATGATCAATAAAACCAAATCATATGATGAAGGAGTGCCTCATGATGAAACATGAAAACCAAAATGATGGTAAATTTATGGGTGTGGAATCTCTAAGGACCTAATGGAGAATCTACCACAATAATGACCATTCCAATATATTAGAAACATATATGTTTATTTATGGATATAATTTTTGAAAATTCGCAACTAAAAGGTTTGGAAAGAAACAAACTTTAAAATTGTTAGAAAAAAAAAAGAGTTTACTCATATGATTATAATTACAAATACCATCATAAATAATATATTATAACAAATAATTTGTAATTATAATTATTGATATGATGTGTTGTCTATTATTGGTGATTCTGTAATCTTATTTGTTATAGGAACTACATGAAATCTTGTATACATAGTAATTATAAGAATTTGATTTATAATAAAAATCAGATCAAATCTTGTGTAATATTATAGTAGTTCCTTTGAATAGGATTATTGCCAATTATGAGAATTGCCTAAATATTTCCTCCTAAACAAGCAGAAGAAATAAACGAATAATTCAGTTTGTAGACGCCATTGTCTTCTACATGGTATAAAAACAATAATTGTAAAACTTCGCAAACACAAATCTCATACTCACATGTTTTTTTCTTTCTGAAACTAATATATGCTAATTACATGGAAAATCTCAACCCTATTGTACCCGTTCCATAAAATAACCAAACATCACCCATTATTATCAACCAAGACAATTATGCATTCCCTACCAATATCATATTGGATGAAAGTAATTATCCACTATGGTCTCAACTTATAGAGATGTGCATTGGCACTCATAATGAAACCAGATATCTTACTAGTGAAGCGAAAAAACCTAAACCTGAAAATCCCATGTTTGCAACATGGATCACCAAAATTCAAAAGGTCGAAAGTTGGCTTATTGATTCAATAGGGCAGTTACTGATGCAATGACTTATTCATTAGCCCACAACCAAGAAAAAATGAGAGGTTATGTCGAAGACCCTCTATGATGGCTTAAATGAAACTCGTGTGTTTAAACTAAATCAAAAGTCTTTCTCTTTAAAAAAGAAATGGTAGATCTATGTCAACATATTACAATATACTAATTTCTCTATTCAAGGAAATTGATCACATAACTACTTCCCAATGAGAAAGAGTTGAAGGTGTGGTCCAATTACATTCAACAATAATATTTTATGAGCGGACATGGTTCTGAGTTTGATCAAGTCCATGAAGAAATCTTACGAAGAGATCTAGAACTGGACTTGGAGAGCACATACACTTGTGTAAGGAGGGAGTTTCAACAAAGATAAACAATGGGAGGTTATCGCTTACTTACTAAGCACTATGTGCACTCTTTCATGATCACAAACCAATCCTGACAGGGGTTAGAGTCTAGAATATTGAAGAACCACGATAATCCATCCGCTAAAAAGTATACAAGTCTGGTATTTTTGTGAATTGGATCATTCAAAGCAAGAGTGTTGTCATAACCCAATTTTAGGTCATTCCCTAAAACTTCCCAAAAAATAACAAAAAATAAAATAAAATAAAAGGGGTTGGTGTCGGTAGGAAAATCAAGGTGAAATTTTGGATATTTTTGAGGGTTTGATCATTTTTTTGTGTGCCAAAATGAAGGAAATTGCATATTTAAGGCTAAAGTATTTATTATCAGATAAATATAGGTAAAAATTAAGTTGACAAATATGATTATATTTTTTATGGGTTAGTTTGATTTAATCGTTGGTCGATTTAAAAGTATAATTATATTTGAAAATTAATTTTGGGTCCAATTGAAAAATAATTAAGTGCAAGGATTTCATTATATTTTAAATTGACCAAATTATTTCTATTAAGGGTTTAATCGATGAGAGATCAAGTTTTTCAATTTTTATTCTGGTTCAATTGATGAGATTGGAATTTTCGGAGACCGATTTGAATATTTCCAAGTCAATTATGCGAAATCGGAGGCAGAATTGAATAAATTAAGAGTTTAATGGTCGATTGAGGGTTAAAATCACGACAGGTTTCACCAAGGACCAAATTAAAAGGGCCACGCAAAGCTAATATTGATATAGAAATTATGACGGGGTATAATTGCACATAATCATAAATTTAAATCCAATTAGGGTTGCAATTGAACCAATTAAAAATTGAGAGACCAAATTGTATTTTTTTCTCTCCCTCCCCAAATCATTACGCGTGACTGCACTGTTCAGTCACCTGAACAGTGCAGACACGCCACTTACGAGCATGCACGCCGCCTAAGCAATGCAGAGGCAACAACCCTCGGCTACACGCCATGGGTAGCCGAAGGGGTTGTTTCCCTACTATAAATTTGGAGGTACAGGGATGAGCAAAGGGGGAGAAGAAATAAAGACAAAAGAGATTTTTATGTGGAAAATATATAGAAAAAAACACATAAAAAATAGAGATTTGCATAGCCATTTACAGAAAAACTTTGAGATAATCATCTTCCTACCTTCCCCTGTATTTTTTTCTCGTTTTCCTCTGCCTCTCTCTCTCTAAAACCAGATCACCAATCTCTCTCTCCTTCTCGGTGCAACGAATCTGGCAACCAATTCCAGCCATCTAACTCCACCCCGTCATCACCAAGCTCTCCACTGCCCCCCAACAGCTCATCCATCATCTCAGGAAAAGATAGCAGAGGAAGCAACAACATTTGCAACATGACCAGTCGCCATTCCGACATAATTTTTGGCCACCACAGGCTACCATTTCCGACGCCACCACGACTAGAAGAATCACCTCGATCTCCTCTACCCAAAGGTGTTAACAGGTACGTTGTTCATCACACTTGAAAATTTGCCTTTACTGAATATCTTCTTCCTCTGCATGCGCGCGGGGAGTGAATTGATTCACTCCCTGCCAGGTCTGTTGGGCCAGGTCTTTATGCCTGGCCCGAACTTGAAAAAGCCTAGACCAATGTCAGTGGGCTTAAGCCCACATGATTGAAGCCCGACCTAACAATACATGGATCTGAAGCCAAGCCCAATATCTTGAAGCTTTAAGAGAAACTGTGTTTTAGCATGGATTTCGCAAAGAAAAATTATTTCTTACATCTTAAGATTTTACAACATGTTTGTAAAAATTCAAAGGGTATTGGCCAATATTTCAAAAAATATAAAAATCTTATTTTTTTGGGGACTTTATTATTCATTGTCGGTATTCGGATAAATAAATCCTAAGGGGTTAGTATCAAAAATATTTGGCGAGAATGATGTGCTATTATTCTATGTCAGTGTTTGGATAAATAAATCTTAAGGGGTTAATATCCAAAATATTCGATGGGAATGATATGCTATTATTCATTGTCGGTATTTGGATAAATAAATTCTAAGGGGTTCATATACAAAATATTCGGCGGGAATAATATGTTATTTTTCACTGTCGGTGTTTGGATAAATAAATTATAAGGGATTAATATCCAAAATATTCGGCGGGAATGATATGCTATTATTCATTGTTGGTGTTTGGATAAATAAATCCTAAAGGGGTTATTATCCAAAATATTTGGCAGGGTAATATCCCATCACCACTTAACCAACATATGCTTTGAAAGATCAAAACCATAACAAATCATAAGCAAACAAAAACACCAAGCAACTTACCTTAGGTAGGGTGTACTAAGGGTGCTAAAACCTTCCCTTTACGCAACCAGCTCCTTATCCTAGAATATCTGGAAGACCAGTTTAGGTTTTCTAGTAACCATAATACTAGGTGGCGACTATCTTTTCCTCATAAATAAAGATAAAAACTTGACATTAAATCCCCTCACGGGGACGGTCGTCACAACGCCGCGCTCTCTCGATTGGGGTGTGACAAGTGTTATGAGATTATTGGTTATCTTGGGTGATGGGGTTTCTCAAAGAAACCAAGAAAAAAGTTTGTAGGAAAGGTCATGATGACACTACAATCAAAGCTCAACCTATTGTTGAAGATAAATTATAGCTTACTAATAATGTTGCACAACTAAGTATTATTGATAAGGCAAATTATTCTCTACTACTTGTAAGAATAATACTTGGATTATTGATATAGGTGTATCACATCATATGGTCAGAGATATCATTCAATTAAAATCCTTTCATTCATTTGCACATTCCTTTATTTCTACAGCTAATTGCAATATAACTCTACTATTGGTAAAGGCACTATCATACTGATTCAATCTCTCACTTTGAACTCAATCCTAGTTGTCCTATCTCTTGAATATAATCAATTGTCATTTGGCGAAATTCCTTCTGCTCTTATGTATTGTAACCTTCTGACCTTAATTCTATGTTTTTTATGATATTCTGACCTACAAGATTCTTAGTTATGGTATTAAAAGAGGTGAACTCTATATTTAGAACTTATAAAAAATTTAGCCATACATATCATACTAAAGTTCTATACAAATCAAGCAAAAAAATGGTTATGCATCAACGATTGGGACATGTTTCTTTTGGGTATCTTAAAAATTACAACCGCATCTTTTGACATAATTCATAATTCTGAGTTTCATTGCAATATTTGGTAATTCGATAAAATTCATCATATTTCTTTCACTTGAAAATCTAGTTACTTTGTCACAATTATCGGTGAAATGTACTCGAATGACTTAGATGTCTTTGCTCCATAAAAAGAGATGTTTTTATAGCGGTTAAAGAATTTCATTGTACATTTGGTACTCAGTATCAAAAACAAATTCGTAGTTAGCAAACTGATAATGCCATGGAATTTTTTCATATGTTGGTTTAGAAGTATCTACACTAGTATGGAATTCAACTTCAAATTTCATGTACTTATAATCCACAACAAAATGGATTGGAAAAAAGAAAAAATAGACAAATATTAGAGGTGGTTCGTGCTTAACTTTATTGCATGCACATGTCTCAGTTCTACTAGGAAAAAGCTATGAAGTCTATCATTTATCTACACAAGTGGACACCCTCTAGTGTGATAGATTTTTAGACACCTTAACAGCGTATACAATCTTTATTTCCCATCCTACACCTTCCAAATATTGAACCTAAAGTGTTTGTATGTATTGCCTACATCTATATCCAAAATGTTTTGTGGACTAAACTTGATCTTTTTGTTTTCATTGGATATTCAGACTTGCAGAAAGTATATAGATGTTATGATCCTCACACTCAAAAACTATACATAACCTTGGACGTCTCCTTCCATGAATCCTGCAATTTTATTTAGAAGGGTGTTCAACCACTTTTTCTTGGGGGGGGGCCTCCTAGCAAACAATATTTGATGCAACAGAGCAACATTAATGAATTTTTTGAGCTAGAAGAAGTAAAAGCTTAGGTGTAGAAGCACTAATGATGAGTCACTAATAAATATAGAGTTGCCTTTGTTAACACCATCAAGCTATGAATCCCCTTAAAGCAAGGTTGTCAATACTGTTTCGGAGCATTTCAACGCGTCGTTTTGTGGTTGTACTATTCATATATAATTAATTAATTATATATATATGTGAAAAAACTTTAAAAAATGTAATTTTTATTTTTTATAAAATTAAAGCTGACGATAATTTTATTTTTTTATAATATATATTTTTTTAAAAATTTATTGTTTTAATTTTGGTTTACATATATATATATATATATAAATATATATACACGATTCATTTATGTCCATGGGTGGGTTGTTCGGTTTGTCACTTTATTGAGCACTTTGTCATTCCAAACAATCCCACATTGGATAAATAAAAGATGAGACAAAGGGATGTGTATATAAATATAAAGGAAGAAACAACACTGGAACTTTGTTGGAATGTGGTTGGCTTAAGGTCTCCCCAAGAGGGAGATCTTATGGTTGTGGTAAAGGGTGGTGGGAGTTGAAAAGTAAGATGAATTTTTTTCTGTAGCCGAAATAGCACAAACAAAGTAATACTAGTATGTTTCAGCCGATATTTGGTCAATAAGTCTGGAACAAACTGAAATTTAAATCAAGATAAAAATGATGTTTTTTATCTTGTTTTTTTAACTAGAATGAAACGTTTCAGTCGAAACAAAATGGTATTGACAACTCTGCCTTAAAGTGTTGAATCTCATGTACTCTTCCAACCAATATATGATGAGTCCAATGTATTTACTGATAATTCTCTTTTTCTTCTAGATAATATAGACCCAAGATGTTCACAAAGATCAAAGTCAATGTTTAATATTTATTCAATAATTATGTCTATAAACTAGGTTGTTTGAATCATTAATCATATGCACTAACTCTTAATCAATTATTCAATATATCAATTCCATGTCATGTGAAGGAAGTTTTGATAGATTTACCTTAAGCCAAGGCAATAAATGAAGAAATGTGTGTTTTACAAAAGAACTTTCCATGGGAACTTTTCTCACTAACCAAAGGAAAGAAGACCATTTGATGTTGATGGGTGTACACTATGAAGCTTAAAACAGATGGGAACATTGATGGAAACTTTCAAAAAACAAATTTTAAAAAAATGCATGTAGTTTTAATCTCTCTATCTATCTATCTATATCAAGGTTGTCTATTTTGTTACATTTCATCTAGAATGACTTTTATATCTCGTTTTAATTTTAAAACAAAACAAACCAAAAACAAATAACATCTCGCTAAGAAACTTATCCCATTTCATTCCCCTCAAATTCCATTCGGATCATTCTGATTCTATTGAAATCAAATAGTGTTTTTTATAAGTATTACCTAGTTTCATGATGTCAAACGTATCTCACAATCTGGTCACTAGATCAAGTTGAAAATTTACGATCAATCCATGATATATTTTTATATCTCAAGTTAAACATTTAAGGCAATCAAAATCAGAAAGGCCTTTCAAGATTTCATATGGTATTTGTATAATGTTGTTTCAAAAGTTTTGTTTCCATTTTTTAGATTGGTTTTTCCCAATTATATTTTTCAACAATATGTTTATTCATAATTGAGCTTTCTAATTTATTTTGATTTACATTATTTAGAGTTGTTATGATCTCATAAGTGAATCCAATATGTTGTCATCTCAATAGTTATTTTAAAAATATGTCATCTTGATTTTTTGAAGTCAAATTATATGGGTACTAGTTGGTCAGGTTATCATTAGAATCATTGATTCAATTGATATTGATATAAATCCTACTTTTTTACTTATGTTTGACATTTGAATTTTATATTGACACGAAGATGGGTTTTTTTTTTTCTCCCCTTGCGCGCTACCATCCCAGAGAGGGGAGATGACATGCAAGAAGGGTGGGTTTCTTATAATCATAAAATAACAAATATAATTTTTAGGAGTCATCACCTAGCATTAATGTTACTAGAAAACCTAATAGTCTGTGAGAGTCAAGGAGACATGTTATGCAAAGAGAAGATGCATCACCCCTAGCGCACGCTACCTAAGCTAAGTTGCATTGTTGTGTGATTGTTTTTCTAAGTCATATTTTTTATTTGTTGGTCTTTTCTAAGACTCTAAAATATCTCTCTTTGTAAGGGAGTCTCTACCTCATTAGGTCAAAAATATAATTGTTCTAAAGTTTGAATTTTAACATTGTATTTATTATACTTTAGTATTGATAGTATATTTTATAATGTAATTTTACACCCCAATAATTAAATTTTATAACTAAAAAATGATGAAAAAAATTATGTAAATATTTTTGATATTTTGTCTAAAATCTAATGGATAATCATAAACTAGTTATGATACCCCATTTTGTTTTAAAAATATGAGAAAAAAGTATTTGTTTTTATAGAAAATATGCTTAGGAAATTTTTAAAATTTGGTTGTATAACAATACATTTTTTTTAGAAAAAGACAATTTGTTTATATTTTTATTTTTAAAAATATTCAAATTGTACTAGGCTCAATGATGGGTCGGTCTAACCATGGTGGGTCATTTCAATATCACTTAGGTCGAGCTGGACATAATGTCTAGCCCTTCCTATTATTCACTTACACAGTGAACAATAACTAACGGGGAGAAGGAAGAGGTTATCGATTGCTGCCTCTATGTATAAGAGGTGGAGTCAATGTCGGAGATGGTGAGAATGGTGATCAGTGGCACTTGTAAAGGGAGGTAAAGTTTGCTATAGTGGAGAGAAAAATCAATGTTGTTGACATTAAAGGAGTCGCCACGGTTGTTGCTACTATTATAGAAGAAGAAGAAGAGTAGTTGTTGACAAAAGAAAAGGTGCAACTGTTGTTATGTTGCCAAAAAAAAGGTGCAGTTATTGCTGGAAGGGATGAAGAAGCAGCTACCGGAGAAGAAGACTGGATCACTATCGATAGTAGAGAAGAAGAGGACTAAGGTTGTCGGTGTTACTACCACCGAAAGTGAAGAAAAAGAGGTTGTTGCTGATAATGAGGAGAAAAAACTGGTGGTGTCGAGTGGGTATTAGTAGATTTTTGTGCTATATTTTCTTTCTTCGTTTGTTATTGTTCTGTGTTTTTTTTTCATCGTTATCATTCTCTGTTTTTTCCTTTCGTTATCGTTCTCTGTTTTTTCCTTTCTTGGTTCTCTCCTCTATTCTCTACTCCTTTGTTCTTCATCCTCGGTATTTATAAGAGGAAAATTGTCCTTAGACTGCTTATTGCGTGCAACGATGGTTTGTGTAGCTTGTCTCTATCACTTCAACAATGGCGTGCCTACATTGTTCAGACCACTGAAAAGTGCAACCATGCCTGTAGATTTCTCAAAAATACTCAAATGCACTTTGGTCCCTTGATTTACAATTGTTTTAATAATACCCAAATGGACCTCATGCTCTTAAATTTATGTATTTTTATCCCCATCAAAACTTCAATTACAACCTTAAATTTACGTGCTTTTTTTACTTCAATCCTTGGTTTTGGAATGATACAAATTAACTATCAATCGTCCATTAAACTTTCAATTGTCTTCGATTTTGACCCTAATTTCAACCAATTGACTTGGAAAAAAATTCAATTTGATTTATCTTTCATATTACATTATTTTCTATATCTCTATATCTACCAATGATGGATAATGTATAGCAAAAGATTAGGTATATGAAATGTGAGATCAAAATGTTCTTAACATATGCTAAATATTTTACAAGTAATATGACATTTTGTAAACATAAATTCATTCATATTAAAAAAATTCTAAAAGGCACAAATGAAACACTATAGCGTGTTAGGACAAGTACAATTTATTCAACTAAAATTTTTCTTCTCGTTTTTAGGATTTGTGTGCATTTGGTTCCCTAATTTCTTTCTCTTATTTTACCCTTAACATTAGTTTGATTCTCCTAAAAAAAGATTTATGCCATGTATGGGATCTCGAGGTGCTTAGAAAATGTTATGTTCTTGGTTAAAACTCGATTTTATTAAACAAAATTGAATTTTATTTCTTTTAAATAATGAAAACTTTAAGTTTTAAATCTCAAGCCTTACACAATGCTCAATCTCTCCTTTTTGCCAAATTAGGGAATAATTTGCATGGCAAAGGAAAAAAGTTCATGTTTCTCTTTCAATTTAGCCTTCACATTGGCTTTATTTGAGATTTATTTGGTAGGTGGTTTTTGATGTCATGATACAAGGTTATCACAATATTAAGGAAAGTCTTATATGATGTTTGATTGATGTTTACTTTTGTAAACTAAACTAAATTTAATCTAATTTGGAGAAATTTAGTATAAAGAAAGTAAAATTTAAACTAAAACAAGTATGGAGACTACGGTAAACAGGCATGAGAAATCTGTTGGGGACCTGCAATGTATGTGACATCGAGTGAGGAAATGTCATTGTGTTCAAATAGAGCGTGTAAATTTTCTAGACAGTTAAACAACATCATTTGTGGTGACATTGGAAGTATTGTGTCTAGCTCTTTAGTTTGCCCGACACGTGATGCCAGAGGAGCAGTGGTGAGCCTCTAAAGATTTTGTTTTTCTCCTCTTTCTTATTTTCTCTCTCCTCTTTTTAGGATTCGCGTAAGCTTGACAATATTAAAGGTTCCCTCTCATTTAGGTTTTTGATTCTCATTCTTTTGCTACTTCTTTTGTTTTAATTTTTTTAATTGATTTTCTTTTTAATTTTGTTCCTAAGCATTCATTTCATCTAGTTTGTATATTAAATTTGACTCTCATTCTCTTTATTGCTATTTGTTTTATTTCAATTTCATTCCTCAGTATTAAGTTGATTGGGGATTTGACTTTGTAATTTTTTTAGATTTGCCTTTTATAAAGTAATCTCAACCTCATGATTCAGTTCATAAGTTTCAAAGATTATCTTATGTTGACTTCATTTAAAAAAATACATCCTTCGACATTAAATTAGTTAGGAATTATGCATTTTTTTCACTTTTTTATTTGAGATTATCTAGATTTTATTTTTAGGTCATGGGCATGACATGTTAACTTCTTTTTTTTTCATTTCTTTTAAAATTGATTTTTTTCTAGTTTTCCTTTTAATATTGGATTAATGTAATAATTGAGTTTTCTTTTTAAGCTTTATCCTAGTATTACGCCTAGATCTTGGATTTTTTTAGGCTAACATGATTTGACTTGGGTAAGTTTTTTCATTATTTTCTTATTGATTTTATTTTCAATTTTTTTCTTCTTTATTTTATTTTTTGGGAATTGAGCTTTAAATTATTTTTATTTTGTTTTCTATGGAGGTTTTATGTTATTGGTTATCAAATAAGGTCATATTTACTATCATTATTTGTTTTGCTCTAATCATATTATTAGATTAACTAGGTTTATCAAACCCTATTAAGTTAATAACCTAAGTTTTTTTATAGTTTTTTTAACATTACAAAATAATCTTTTATTCAAATTAAAAAAGTTGACCTCGCCTCGAATTTAGCGCATGCTAGCCATCTAAGAGGGTGTTTGGCATTGTGGTGCGATTCAAAAAAATCGCAGATCACGCCATAATTTGGTGTTTGGTTAACAAAAAAAATATTTTTTTGTGTGGGACCCACACCAAATTATGTCCAAAACGCCGATTCAAAAAAAGCTGGAAATTAATGTTTTTTTTAGTGCGATTGTGATTGCGTTTCAAAGTTCTTATCGTGCCAAAATACATCAAAATAATGTTTTTTTTTATTTTTAAAATTTATTTTTGAAATCAGCACATCAAAATGATCTAAAAACACCAAACCATCGGTCTTTAAAATGTAAAAAAAAAACAAATTTTAGCCAAAAGCCGGTGGGATCGCAATGCGATTCATCTGCATCAAAACCAGGATCCATATTTGAACTTTCCTTTTTTAAATGCTGGTTCGTGCGGGCATGGGTCTGTGTGGAATAAATACCTGTTATGAATTTTGTTTTATAAAATATGTTTTATTTAAAAATATATTATAATATTATTTTTTATTAAAAAAATAATTTTAATATCAGTTTTAAAACAATAAAAAAATTTATTTTTTAAAAAATACTTTTAAAACAAAATGTGAAATAAGCACGAAAGGTATTGGGGTTTTTCTTTATTACTATTCAGAATTTTCCATCTTGAATTTTATTATTATTTTTCAGGCTATTATTTTCCATATATTTTGTTTTTCTCTCTCATATACGTTAGTTGGATTGTTTTTTATTTCAGTAAAACCATTAAATCATGTTTTCTCTAAATTTGATTATTCAATTTAATGTAGTCAAATTCCTATAAAAATGACATATGCAAATTAAATTCATTAATAATAATAATAATAATAATAATAATAATAATAATAATAATAATAATTGTCGTAATAAAGTTAACGCAATCTTAACATTAACACAATCTCATCTTTATTATTCGTTCAACTTTTAATTGAGTGTGATTCTAAAAGGGTTGTCTGTGAGAAGTTTTTGAAAAAAAATAATTTTTTTTTATTTTTTATTTTAAATTTTTTTTTTGTTTTTAGATAAATTTGATGTGTTGATGTCAAAAAATATTATATTTACAAAAATTATATATATATATATATATATATATATATTATTTTAATATAATTTCACAAGTTAAAATCAATATGAAAAGCTTAGTAACCAAACACCCAAAACTGTTTTTTTTTCAACCTCCAACTCAACCACAGTTTTAACTAAACACTTCACTGCTTATTTTGAACCACAGTAAAAACATTTTTTTTGAAACTGTTTTTTTTCAACCTCAATCGCAAAAGCAAAAACAATGTCAAACACATTCTAAGTCAATACCATGTGATTTACCTAGCCTTGGAGCACTAATTGCTTCTTTTGGGGGGATTTGTAGTTCAATCATCATCATCATTAACCTTGTAATCTAGTTAGGAAAACATGGCATCAAATCAAATAATGCAAGCTTCACGTGGTGCGCCCCTTGTAATCGAAGATGAAACTAGCAGCTATGAGGCGTAAAACCAGTGGCATTTTGGGCCTGTCACTTAATCTAGCATTCGATTCTGTGCACTATGTTGTGCAACTTGATCTGCCAGCCTATTCTGCATCACAGTGTAGCTTTTCCGTTCCTGTAAATTGGTCGGCAGTAAAAACCTGTTGATTGTAATTCAATGGCCATCATTTGAAATACAATCATGCTTAGATTGTATTCTGCGTTATTTTGACTACACAAGTAATCTCCATTTAATTATGTATCTTGACCAAAACATATCGTTTAGCACGATTATAATTCTAGTTTAAACGATGTTGATTTAGTAACCTAGTTCTTACATGGAAATTTAAAAAGAATCTTGTTAGTGAATTAAGCTCGCATGATTCCATGTACAGATACAATTGAAATTTTTGAAGTGTTCAATATTCCGTTTGGGACTGCCCCTTTAAGAATGTCAAAAAAAATCAACCAGTCAAACTTATTATAAAGTCATAACTTATTATCCAAGTAATAAGACCTTGATAACACAATAGGACAAAGAATAAAAAAAATTCAAACTCAATTCTCAATTAATTAATCCAATATTAAGGTACACAAATGAGACAAATATTAGACCAAAATAATTAACCCAATATAAAGCAAATAAAAAATTTGTAAACCTTAATTACCAATTAAATCAAAGTTAAAGGATAAAATTTAAGAAATAGTGTTTTAAAAAATATACAAAAAACAAATTTAAGTCAACCGACCATACTTGTGAATAAAGTCTTGAGACCAAGTTAACCTCACACAACACAAAATAAAATAAATTATAAAATTTAATTCTCAATCAACCCTCTACGAATAAATTGAAGAAAAATATTTCATTTAAAAAAAAGAATAAAAAATACCTTGGTAAACTTAGCTAATCTACAAAACTTGCGAATCAGGTCATAAGACCATAATTACACTATAAAAAAATTGAAGCTCAATTATCATTCAAATTAATATTAAAGGATGGAGTTGAGAAACAACTAATTAAAAAAACAATAAAAATAACCCAAGTCAGCACAACTAATTATAAAATTCATGGCCCGAGTAATGATACCAAAAATCTTCAATAACAATTTAAGTCAAATAAATTATAAAGTCCAATGTCTAATAAACTCAATATTGAAAAATAAAATAAAATAAAATAATACATTTGATATGAAAAACATTCCTCGCAAATATAAGGATTAAATAAAAAAACAAACTTCACTTTGCAATGTTTATCGCTACAATGAAAAACATAATGCCCATTGAATATTGAATTGACAATGCTCTCAAGCCGAATCCATAAACACACACAAAAAAATCCTTAATTCTAAACATAAAAAACCTACACAATTCTTATCATGTTAATAGTAAACATTCATCAGTCATTTTTAATAGATTTGGAAGCATGAAAGACCTTTTATCTCAAATAAACTTTCAAAGGTAGGAAGGTGTTTTGTTTTGTTAGGTTAGAATTGAATCTTGCTTTTGATGATCTTCTTATCTTTCTCAATAAAAAAATTGTTTGACAAGGATGCAATTTTGATGATCTTTTTACCTTTCACAATTAAATTTAGTTTGACAAGGATGCAAGAAGTCTTATAACATGCATTTTTATGTTAACATATATAACTTTTGATTCAACCATTTGATCATGTTCAAATTTTTCTATAACATTTTATAAATTTTATCCCATATAGGGTTAACATTATATAGTAATCTATGTTAGTAAAGCATTTAAATAAGGTATAGTACTTATTATTCAATATTTATCATATTTTTCTAGTTGTATCAGGATTCTTTTTAATATTTGATTTAGATGTGACATATTATTTTTAGCTTTATTTAGGATGTTTTACCTAGTATATAATTAGCCTAGAAGAACTATAACATTGACTTTTAATTTCAGAAAATATTTTGTAATAAAATTCTAACTTAGGTTTTTTATGGTGACCTCATTTGAAACAAATTGTGTTACTTATGTTTGCAAATTCTCTTATATCCTTTCCATGTGTGTTAGTTGGTATACGAGTCCAATAATTCTTGGTAGTTGTTCATTTTGTATTATTGAATAATCATAACTCGAAATGATGGTCAAAATAAAATGTACTCGTGTAGAAAATGGTGATAGGGTTATTCGTTGGAAAATAGATGTTTAGAAACTAATAATAAAAGACATGCAAAGACATATTGCAAAATTGAACCATCAATTATTAGATAAAACTGAAAAGGCAAGTTAAAATATTATCTTGTTAATTAGCAGAGATAAATAAGAAAAACATTTGAGTGGCATGAAAAGAATGATCATAAATTTATGACTAGTTTTGAGAAATTATTTAAGAGGCATGAATAAATGATGTAACTTCTTGATTGATATGAATATGATGTTGAAACAAGAATCTTTTTTAGTTTGTTTTTTAAATTTTAGTCCACCTCTGAATTTCAAAGAGAATTAAGAGTATGATGTTGAATAAAAATATTTTAATGCAAAATTTTTGATAACCTTAGGTATATAAAAAGATTTTTATGCTAATGAGAAAGTTGACTATAATCTTAATAGTAAAATCATCAATAAGAAAGGAACCAAAATAAACATGGTTTTTTAAGTGATTTGTTATAAAGCATATTGTGTGTTATAACTTAGTTTTTTACCCTTCTAAATAAACACAAATATTTCAGAAAAAAGGAAAAAATGATTAAAAACATAAAAAGAAGAAGAAAAGAGAAAATAAAAGAAAAATGCAATTAGGGATGAAAATGAAAAGAAATATTGACAATTGGAAATTGGAAAGACAAATAGTTTTCAAAAATGAAACAACATATAAGGACCATTTTAATATAAATAGGGACAAGATTAAGAATAAATATTTATAAAAATGTTGAGATTTGTTACAAATAGAAATATAAAAAATCCAAGGACTAAAAAAATGGAGAAATTGAGGGACTTATTTGAGAAAATAAAAATTCTTTCTCATTTATAATTGTTAGGTTAATGTGGGTTCTAAAGATAGGAGATAGAGAGAGAGAGAGATCCAATTGTTATCGAACCACTACAAATCATTATGAGCCTGTTTAGCACAGTTGTTGTTGTTGTTGTTGTGGTTTAAGATTGAAAAAAAATAGTTTCATGAAAAATTCTTTTAGCTGGGGTTCAAAATTGAAATTGAAGTGGTTCAAAATTGAAATTGAAGTGTTTGGTTAAAACTGTGGTTGAGTTTGAGATTTAATGAAAAGCAGTTTGGGTGTTTGATTACCATGCTTTTCATATTGTTATCAACTGGTGAAATTAATTTAAAGGACACACACATATATTTTTTAAAAATAGTGTAGATTTAATTATCATAATAATAAAATATAATTAATAATTGAAGTAAGATTACACTCGTTTTTATTCTCAATTAATTAAAAAGCAACAGGGTTGTAGAGTAAAATGAAGTGACGCACCTTTCCATTTCATCAGGGTTGATCTCAATGTACATAATTATTATTTTTTAAAACATATTTTTTTTATATTTTTTAAAAATCAGACCAGGTTTGTCCCAAATTAAATGGGTCGGCCTAGTCAAGTTGGGCCAAAAGGGCCCAACTCTACTGGACTTGGGCTAGGATGAGCCCAGCCCAACCCAAGAGTTAAAAAAAGACACAAAACTCACCGTTTTTCCTTTCTTCCTTTCATTCTCAATTATTCAGACGTGGTTACTATTCACGTAAACAGTATTATAGCCAATTGTGACGAGAGGGTCAATGGCCGATATCGATGGGTAGAGGAGGCTGAGGTGGTTTTTTCTGTAGTGGTGGCATCGTAAATGGTGTTGTATGGTGGCCGATAGATGTTTTGGAAGGTTGTAACACCAGTTGATGCCACTACTAATGTTGGGGCTTGCTATCTCTGGTGCTGCTTGAGAGATGATAAGAGAAGGAGTTGTCGTGGAGGAGAGAGAGGGAGTTGTGGTCGTGGTTGTGGATGAGAGAGGGAGAGTTGCCAAGATTGCATGTGGAGAGAGAGAGAGAGAGAGGGGAAGTGGCTGTGGAGGAGAGACGATGGTAATGAGAGGAAGCCAACGGTAAGGAAGGCAACGATGATGGTGAGGAAGGGAACGATGACTATGAGGAATGCTTCATTCCATTTGTGAACTAGCTCATGTACGTGATTATGTTAGTGCTCTTTCTATTTTCAACATTTACTTTAGTTTATTTTCACCTATATTTGTTTTGAAAAATATGAAAAAGATGTTTTTCAAAACGCGGTCGAACCGCTGGAATTTAGTGAGACCCATAGAAAAATTTTGGGGTCTCGTTTGGTATTATTAGAGTTCAACTTAGTGGTTCACCGCAAAGTAGCGTGAACCATGGAGCCAAACGGCCACTATGTATGCATAATGGTTGATACTTCAGATGAAACAATGGTTAATCATTTTTAGCTGTTATGAGGTATCATACATGTCACTCAAAGAGCTTAGAATTGTCTCACATGTTATGCATGCATTACCAATTTTTGTTTTTAATAATATTTTTCATAAAAAATGAATATATATATATATATATATATATATATATATATATATATATAATGGAAAGAAAATCCTTAAATGAAAAATTATGAAAATTTGATTTTAAATATAATATTTGAAATTAAAAAAAATACCCTAGACAAGTTAAATCAAATTTCCTTTTAAGGTCTATTTTATAATTTTACTTTTTAATGAAAATAGGTGATGACTTATATGTGTTGGGTTCCTTAATTTTATACATGTAGTGAGAATTATAAGATAAGATTATTTGCAAGTCCTTAAAGTCTCTTTGTTAAGCGATTTATTACCTAAAACTATGATCTTCTTTGACTTTGAATATTTTTTTAAAAAAGGTTAGGTTGTTGCAAATCACAAATTATCAAATTATTTACAATGATAATCAACACAAACCACTCTTAAAAAATATTTTAAATCCCTATCAAGGAGATAGGAATCAGTATGTTTAGAATGTTAGCTCTTTATTATGTGACATGCATAATTTTTATATCTAATAGACAATCCTTCATAAAATAAGATGCATCACTTATTATTTATACAAAAAAAACCTATATATTATAAAAATATTAATTTTTCCTTGAATAATATTTATATATTAATCCAAAATCATTTTAAAAATTAATTCAATCAAGTATTTGATTGATTTTTCTAAGTCTATAAATCTAATTCTTGTTTAATGTATATTGTAGTCTTTTATAAAATATATTTTAATCTAATCATCTCACATGAATTTCTAACTAATAATTTATAATATATTTGACTCCTTAGGTTCTAAATATGTTAGTCCAAATATGAATTATAATTAAATAGAGTCAAATAAATTAAACAAATTAATTTAATTTATTATCAATTCATCTATTAATTAATTTATATTTGAAGATCAAATGCATTGTCTAGCAAAATGTTAAGATCCTTGAAATATTTGAAAAATCATTAGTGGTTTGACTTTAAACTTTCAGGAAATAGTTTGTGAATATAATTATTACTCTTTCAGCATGAAATATGAAGTATGTTTGTCATGTTAAATTTTTTTCTCCGCATAATATTCATAAATCATTTGAATAAGATTTGATTTTTTTTCAATTCTCATTTCATCTTTGACCGAGGATTTATCAGTTAATATTATTTGATAACATATAGGGTATTTTTTGTAATTCATCTAGGGTAATGGAACCTCTCTTAATCACTTAAATAACTTCATTTAATTCATATTATACATAATGTTAACTCCTTTGTTACCTTAATTAAGATAATTTATAATATGATCAAAGCATAACATTCTCTATATAAAAAAAATATAAAACATAATGATCTCAAGTCTAAGTACAATTACAGAGTAATTATGTGAGTTTTTCCATAAACACATGATCTTTCCATGCGTAATTGTCATGTGAGTCAGTTCAATATACATGTTTTATGGCAAACTCCTACATATGAGTTCTAATTATCATTTATACCTTAACTTATAAGAGTAATTGCTTCCTTTCATAAAGAAGAAAACATAGTATGTATCAATTTCTATTATTTTAATAAATATTTAGTATTTGAGAGTGCGTTGATAGGAACATTTTATAAACAATGTTTTGATGCAATAAAAAATTTATGATTAAAACAGTTATATAATTTTCTTTGCAAAACATTTTTATTTCATGGACGTTTGTACAATGAATATATATTGGGAGTTTATTTAATACTTGTGGGATAGCAAAATAAATTAAACTGATGTCATGGCGAGTCATCTAATTAATGTCATAGGTGGCTTGAATTGAACTCCAATAACGTGGAAAGTGATTGCTATAATTGATTCTTTTAAGAGGCAAACAAAATCCCTCGTATGCTACGGGGAATTATTGAAAGTGAACGTTGGTAGTGGGAAAATGAGAATCATCAACTCGCAATCGACCGACTGTCCACTGAGTTTTCTAACATTGTTTCAAAAATATTTTCGAAAAAAATTCAAAACTTTTACTTTTAGTTTTTATAAAAAAAATATTTTTCTTAGATATATTTAAATTAGTTTGAAATATAAATATTAGATTTTTTTTTAATAAAAAACACAACCCGCACACCCTTTATCTCCTCCAAGATTTATATAGCGTCTCAAATACTATGATGATTGCCGGAGCAGTAAAAAAATATATAGTTGCTGATTTATATGCATGTTTTATGTTTTATAAAAAAAACAGATTATTATAGTAAAAAGAAACAACAATATAAATTGTTCCGACAAAAAAAATAAAAATGGAATCCTAAAGTCAATTTACCATAGTTATAAGGTAAGTTATACTAGTTTACAACCTATAAAGCTAAATATAATGGACTCAAAAGCTTCTTGTTTCTAACTAGGAAACTCTTTTTTTTTAATAAATAAAGTTTCCTCTACCATGCATAGTCGGAAATGAAAATGTAATCTGTTTGTTGTTTTCAATAGTTTTTTCATGGGAGGGTATACCCAACTAAGACTCTTTTAAACGTGTATTTTATGGATGATCTTGGAGGTTTAGTAATAAAAGCATTCTTCTCTTCTCAAACTTGAAGACATTGAGTAACTCTTTCGTTTTAGTCAACTTTGTGCTAACTACTTTGGGACCATTGTTTGCTATTTAGGAAATATGGAATACAAGGCACGCTTTAATCTCTTATGTGTGCAGTCACCAATTCCAGCACAAAAGTGTCCAAGAATATTCATCCAAATAACTATTTCATTGCCAGTGTTCTGCAGTAACCTAAAATGGGTGTAGCCCTTCTCTCCGGAGTTATCTAATTATGCCACTCGCAGATCACAGGTTTCAATGGACTCCGCCCAAGTCTGTACCTTTGTATGGGCCATTATATGATATGTTTATCTATACACAAAATGGTCCAGACTGTATACGAACATGCCTCTCTTCCTGGGCCTCGGTTTTTCCGTCACCGAGACTCAGCTAAATTGTCCATGCCAATAAATGCCACGCCACTAGACTAGTAATTTGCAGGACTATTACGGCTCCGTTTTGTTTTACCGTCTATAGTAATTACACAGAAGATGGATTAGGGTCCCACCTCATTCAAATCATATTATATAATATAGATATTACGAGATATATGTTCTGATCGTTTCAACAACATAGATCTTGCATATCAAAACCTCACCTTACCTTGAGCCTTAATTTTAACTTTTCTCTTAAAGGTGAATACTTGCATGTCATTAAACAAATGTTTTGATTAATGCATAATGACAATGCAATGGTAATTCTTATACAAGTGATTCCTAACCTCTCCAATGAATACATCCATCAATATTGGATTGAGACTTCAAAATCTTTTTATACGACAAATGTATAGATAAATGCTTTATCGAGTAAAAATATTATTAAAAAAACATCTCAAATTTATAGAATGTCTAGATGATATTGATTTCAATCCTCTTTAAATATTATATTTGTAACATGTTGGCATATATATCTTTAAAGAAGCGAATGATCTTTGTGAATGCATCTTATATCTTTTTTGACAATTAATTCTAGTAAACTAACTGAATGTGTGTTTGCATAAACACGTGGCAATCATGGCTCTTCATTCCTTTTATAATTTGTAATCCTCTTATTTCATCAACCTTGATATATTTGAAGCATGTTCATCAGGAAAACATATACTTTTAAGTTATCTATAGACTAATAGATATGAATTCTTGTCTAATACAAAACTAACTTTGGACTTCACAACCTGGGAAACATCATAAACCAACTTCAATATTTTTATGGTGAAAAATCCATGTCCTATCCATTATGTTTTTGTTGTTGTCCTTTGTAATTCACTTTTATGGCCATAACCATGTTAAAAATGTTCTCAACATGAATTTTTTTTTTTATGTTTATGACATCAGGGTTATGACAAAAGAGATTGCATGTGCTTTGTGTAACACACTCATTGATTATTATGTATGTTTTATTTGATTGATGAATTATTTTATTAGTAAATAGTAAAATTACAATTGATGAATTTTACCACAGATGAGTAATTTGTTTTACGCAACAAACAATTTGATAGGTGGTTTTGTTTTAACTACTTGGGTAATAATTTAATTAGTAGATAGCAAAAATGCAATTGATCAAATTTACTAAAGATGAGTTATTTTTTTACCTACAACATATTAATTGTTTGTTGGGTATATTTTAATTATTTCATGAATAATTTATTTGACATATAGCAAAAATATAACTACTAAAATTTATTAAAGATTATTTTTTCAGTTTTTTCTTCATATTATTATATTAAAAGTAGTTTATAACATTGAGATTAAATTAATATGAGATTTATTAAAAAAAGTTAATTTATTTTTATTTATATATTTTAATCTCAAAAAATATCACAATATATAATTAGTCTCACCTATTTTTCAGGGAAAAAGTCCTCATAATAATTATTATCATTATTCTAAGTGTCTTATCAATAGTAAAATAAATACATATAAAAACTATATAATTATAAAAATTTTAAGTTGATTATTTAACTCAAATATATAGCATTATAAAAAGTATAGGACCTGTCATAACCCAATTTTTGGGTTACTCCCCAAAATCTACCAAAAATAAAATAAAAGGGGTCGGCATGGGTAGAAAAATCAATGTGCAAATTTTGGTTCTTTTTGAGAGTCTAATTGTATATCTTTTGTTCTAAAAAATGAGAGAAAATATAGATTCGAGATAAAAATTAAGTCAAAAATCATAATTATATTTTTTATAGGCCAATTTGATTTAATCATGGGCTAATTCAAAATATCATTATGTTTGAGAATTAATCTAGGGTCCAATTGAAGAATTTAATTAAGTGCAAGGACTTAATTATGCCTTAAATTGATCAAATTAATTTTATTAAGGGCTTAATTGATGAAAAATGAAATTCTTGAATTTTATTCGGGTTCAATTGATAATTTTGGAATTTTTGGAGACCTAATTGAATTTTTTCCAAGCTAATTGTGCAAAATTAAGGGTCAAATTGAAGTTTAATTGCCAATTGAGGGTCAAAATGCACAAATCAAAAGAGAAGGACTAAAATGAAAAAGGCGCGTAAAAGTTAAGGTTAAGTTGAAATTTGGCTAGGGGTATAATTGCACATAATTACAAATTTAAATTCAATTGAGGATGCAAGTAATACAATTACAAATTAGAGGATCAAAGTGTATTTATCCATTTATCATTGTCAATGACACGTCGCCGACCAGCCACCGGCAAGCTGCCAACAGCTTGACTTTTTCTTTTGCCATTAACTATACCCACCGAAAGCAAGTCTCCATTGTTGACATATAATGTCACACTTATATGTTTTATATATTTTGATGATAACAATAAAAAGAAAATGGACTAATAATATGCTTGGATGAGATTAAGCGATAAACAGGTATTATACAAAGAATACATCAACAAGCATAACGGAGTACACGAAGAAATCACTCCAAGAAGTCCAAGAAGCAAGCAAGTGAAGACAAAGAAGAAGTTTTCATTTTAGTGCTTTAATAATGTAAATCTCAAATGTCTAACTTGATAGCACAATTTAAAATGAACTCACACACTTCACATTGCATGCATTAAAAGAGTTTGATGATTAGAGGATTAAGTCATAATCAATCGGTTCAAAAATTCAGAAAAGATAATTTGTCACAATTGCCTTTCTGCATGAACCGGTCGACCGCTTGGTGTATACCAAGTGAACCGGTCGACCGCTTGAAGACAAATTGTCTTTTGAGCTGAACCGGTCGACCGCTAGGTCTATCCGTTGTGAACCGGTCGACCGCTTGAAGACAAAATGTCTTTCAAGCCGAACCGGTCGACCGCTTGGGTTATCCGTTGTGAACCGGTCGACCGCTTGAAGACGAATTGTCTTTTGAACTGAACCGGTCGACCACTTTATTTGTCCGTTGTGAACCGGTCGACCGCTTGATATGACAGTTGCAAACGGCTAGTTTCTTTTAGAAACTTATAAATAGCCCTCCTAATTGCAAAAATAAATACACAAGAACTTTCATATCTTATATTGAGGCAATTAGAGTGCAAAAACATCTTCATATCATCAATCTTTATTAATACTCATATTTGTGTTTAAATCTTCATATCTTAACACGTAGTATTTTTCATTCTCACTACACTTAAACCCCTTCAAATATTCTAAGTGTTATCAAGTGAGATAAAGAGATCATAGATCTTCATTTGTAATATCTACACTATTAAGAGTGTATTGTTGTTTTACAAAAACAACCATTGTATTATTCTTGAGAGTTGAAGTATAAAACTCTTTGATATTGGTGAGGGAATATCACCAAGGAAAAATCTTGAAGAGGGTACATCTTCAAGTGGGAAGAAGGAAAATCTTGAAGAGGGCATATCTTCAAGTGGTGTAAAAGTCTTGGTGTGGATTCATCAAGCAAGATTTGTAATCTTGTTACTTGGACTAGTAAGAGAGTACAATACTCAAGTACGGATTTGTACTTGAATCGTGGACGTAGGCTTGCCGAACCACGTTAAAAACCGAGTTAGCAATCTCTCTCTTATCTCTTTACTTTAAAGTAATTGATTTTAGAATTGCTATAATTATTGTATTTACACCTAATTCCCCCCCTTTAGGTGTATAGTTGCCTTAATCCTTGAATAACAATTGGTATCAGAGCTTAGTTCTCAATTATTAAGTTTGCTTAGACTTTGAGTAGAATGGCAACTACAAGTTACAATCTCCAAAATGAAGGTGCCTCAACAACTAGACCACCATTTTTTGATGGTAATGACTATGCATATTGGAAAGCTAGAATGACTATATATCTTCAATCTATAGATTTTGATTTATGGCTTTCTATTGAAAATGGACCTCATAGACCACTCAAAATCGAAAATGGTGTTGAGTTTCCCAAAAGCATGATAGAATATACGAGACTTGGATAAAAGATTACTTTCTATGGATGCTAAAGCCATGAACACCTTATACTGTGCATTAAATAGAAGCGAATTCAATAGAATATCTTCGTGTAAAAATGCTAGAGATATATGGCATACATTAGAAGTAACTCATGAAGGAACAAATCAAGTAAAAGAATCTAAAATTGATATGTTAGTTCATCAATATGAGTTATTTAAAATGTTACAAAATGAATCCATAACAAGCATGTTCACTCGTATGACTAGTATTACAAACAGTTTACATGCTCTTGGTAGAACTTATTCAAATACAGAAATTGTAAGCAAGATTCTCAGATCTCTACCAAAAGCTTGGGAAGCTAAAGTGACAGCTATACGAGAAGCAAAAGATCTTACAAAATTACCATTAGAAGAACTCATCGGTTCTCTAATGACTCATGAGATCACTATGGAAAAACAAGATCAGGAAGAAAGGCCAAAGAAAAATTTGGCATTTAAAACTGTTCATCAAGTTAAAGACAAGGATAATAGCGATGATGAAGACAGTAACGACGATCTTGTGGAAGATGTAGCATTGATCACAAGACAGTTTCGAAACTTTCTTAGAAAGAAAAATGATAAGAGAAAGTTTTCGAACTACAGAAAGGAAGAAAGCAAAGGAGAATTTAGCAAAGAAACTCCAAGGTGCTACAAGTGCAACAAAGTGGGACATATCAAAACCGATTGTCCCCTTCTTCAAATGAAAAAGAAAAATCGCTTTCAAAAGAAAGCTTTGAAAGCAACATGGAGCGATGACTCAGACTCAAGCTCCAATGATGAAGAAGAACATGTGGCGAACATGTGCTTTATGGCAATTGAAAGCGAAAATGAGGAACCAAGGGAACATGGGGAGTGGTTTTTGGATAGTGCTTGTTCAAGACACATGACCGGAGACGGCACCCTTTTTTCAAGTCTTTCCAAAACTAAAGGAGGAAAAGTGACTTTTGGGGACAACTCAAAAGGAAAAATTGTTGGAATTGGCAACATTGGAGGTATGTCTTCAACCTCCATTGAAAATGTATTTCTTGTTGATAATCTTAAGCATAACTTACTTAGTATAAGTCAATTATGTGACAAAGGATATAAAATCTTATTTGATCATACATGTTGCTTAATACTTGAAAATGACAAAATTATTTTTATCGGTAATAGAATTGGAAACATCTATAAGATCAAAATAGATGCATGTATGAGTAGTGAAAATTGTCTTGTTGCTAGTATAAATGATAGTTTTCTATGGCATAGAAGACTAGGTCACATAAGCATGGACATTCTTTCAAAATTGACCAAAAATGATTTAGTTAAAGGTCTTCCTCATATTTCATATGAAAAGGAAAAGCTATGTGACGCTTGCCAAATGGGTAAACAATTCAAAACATCTTTTAAAAGTAAGAATCACATTTCAACCGAAAGACCTTTAGAATTACTTCACATAGATCTATTTGGACCAACTAGAACAAGAAGTTTAAGTGGTAATAGATATGTGTTTGTAATTGTTGATGACTTTACTAGATATACATGGGTTATATTTTTGAAATCAAAAGATGAAACAATTCATGAATTTATAAAGTTTTCAAAGAAAATCGAAAATGAGAAAGGATTTTCTATAATTAACATAAGGAGCGATCATGGTGGTGAATTCACAAGTGATTTATTTGAAATGTTTTGTGAAGAAAAAGGATACCACCACAACTTTTCAACTCCTAGAACTCCCCAACAAAATGGGGTTGTGGAAAGGAAAAATCGGTCTCTTCAAGAAATGGCAAGAACTATGATAAATGAATTTAATACCCATAAATATTTTCAGGCGAAGCCAGTAAATACTTCTTGCTATGTTTTAAATCGTGTTACCTTGAGACCTGAGTTGAAAAAGACTCCTTATGAGCTTTGGAAAGGGAGGAAGCCCAACATCTCTTATTTTAAAGTCTTTGGTTCAAAATGCTTTATTCTAAACACTAAAGACAACCTTGACAAATTTGATTCAAAATCCGATGGTGGAATTTTTCTTGGATACTCCTCCTCTAGCAAAGCTTACAGAGTTTACAATAATAGAACACTTTGTCTTGAGGAATCCATGCATGTAGCCTTTGAGGAAACTCAAAATGACAAAATTGTTGAGATTCCAGATGACTTAAATAAAAATGTTCAACATTTGAATCTTCATGATAAAAATCCAAATGAAATATCAATTGAAGATACAACCAAGGACCAACCTAGCTCAAGCAATCAACAAGAGTTGGTAAGTAACTCCTTTGAGCCGCCAAAGGAGCTAAGGTATGTAAGTTCTCATCCTCCAGAATTAATTATCGGTAATCCGTTTGAGGGAACTAAAACTAGAGCATCCCTTAGAAATATTAGTGGTCATTATGCATTTGTTTCTCAAATAGAACCTAAAACCTTTCTTGAAGCTGAAAATGATGAAAAATGGATTTTAGCCATGCAAGATGAGCTAAATCAGTTTGAGAGAAATGATGTTTGGGAACTAGTCCCTAGACCAAAAGATTTATCAATAATTGGTACTAAATGGGTCTTTAGAAACAAAGTTGATGAACATGGGACTATTGTTAGAAACAAAGCAAGACTAGTTGCTAAAGGTTATAATCAAGAAGAAGGAATAGATTATGAAGAAACCTTTGCACCGGTAGCTAGACTTGAATCTATAAGAATGCTATTAGCCTATGCATGTCATGCAAATTTTACGCTCTTCCAAATGGATGTTAAAAGTGCATTTTTAAATGGCTTTATAATGGAAGAAGTATATGTTGAACAACCTCAAGGCTTTGAAAATTTTGAATTTCCTAATCATGTGTTTAAACTCAAAAGGCCTTGTATGGTTTGAAACAAGCACCTAGGGCATGGTATGATAGATTAAAAACATTTCTTATTGAAAATGATTTTAACATTGGCAAAATTGACACCACCCTTATAATGTCACACTTATATGTTTTATATATTTTGATGATAACAATAAAAAGAAAATGGACTAATAATATGCTTGGATGAGATTAAGCGATAAACAGGTATTATACAAAGAATACATCAACAAGCATAACGGAGTACACGAAGAAATCACTCCAAGAAGTCCAAGAAGCAAGCAAGTGAAGACAAAGAAGAAGTTTTCATTTTAGTGCTTTAATAATGTAAATCTCAAATGTCTAACTTGATAGCACAATTTAAAATGAACTCACACACTTCACATTGCATGCATTAAAAGAGTTTGATGATTAGAGGATTAAGTCATAATCAATCGGTTCAAAAATTCAGAAAAGATAATTTGTCACAATTGCCTTTCTGCATGAACCGGTCGACCGCTTGGTGTATACCAAGTGAACCGGTCGACCGCTTGAAGACAAATTGTCTTTTGAGCTGAACCGGTCGACCGCTAGGTTTATCCGCTATGAACCGGTCGACCGCTTGAAGACAAAATGTCTTTCAAGCCGAACCGGTCGACCGCTTGGGTTATCCGTCGTGAACCGGTCGACCGCTTGAAGACGAATTGTCTTTTGAACTGAACCGGTCGACCACTTTATTTGTCCGTTGTGAACCGGTCGACCGCTTGATATGACAGTTGCATTAAAACGACTATAAACGGCTAGTTTCTTTTAGAAACTTATAAATAGCCCTCCTAATTGCAAAAATAAATACACAAGAACTTTCATATCTTATATTGAGGCAATTAGAGTGCAAAAACATCTTCATATCATCAATCTTTATTAATACTCATATTTGTGTTTAAATCTTCATATCTTAACACAAAGAGTATTTTTCATTCTCACTACACTTAAACACCTTCAAATATTCTAAGTGTTATCAAGTGAGATAAAGAGATCATAGATCTTCATTTGTAATATCTACACTATTAAGAGTGTATTGTTGTATTACAAAAACAACCATTGTATTATTCTTGAGAGTTGAAGTATAAAACTCTTTGATATTGGTGAGGGAATATCACCAAGGAAAAATCTTGAAGAGGGTACATCTTCAAGTGGGAAGAAGGAAAATCTTGAAGAGGGCATATCTTCAAGTGGTGTAAAAGTCTTGGTGTGGATTCATCAAGCAAGATTTGTAATCTTGTTACTTGGACTAGTAAGAGAGTACAATACTCAAGTACGGATTTGTACTTGAATCGTGGACGTAGGCTTGCCGAACCACGTTAAAAACCGAGTTAGCAATCTCTCTCTTATCTCTTTACTTTAAAGTAATTGATTTTAGAATTGCTATAATTATTGTATTTACACCTAATTCCCCCTTTGGTGTATAGTTGCCTTAATCCTTGAATAACATCCATAACCCCTATAAATAAAAGAGAAAAATCGAGAAGGGGCCAGGAAAAAAAAGGAGAAAAAACCTGCAAAATAGAAGAGGAAATAACCAAGAAAATAGGTTCAGAGAAGGAGAAAAACGGGAAGGAACAAAGAGGAAACTGAGGAGAACAAAAATAGAAGAAAAACGAGGAAATCTGGAGAATACAATGAATTTTCCACGAAAATTTTGAACTTTCTATTTTCCTCTCATCTGTTCCCCTTCACTCTCCCTCTCTGCCTTCACTTTCTCTTCTTCTCCCTCCCTGCCTTCATTTCTTTTTTTCTTCTTCTTCTCCTTCTCGGTCGACAAACCTTCACTCTCCCTCTCTGCCTTCACTTTCTCTTCTTCTCCCTCCCTGCCTTCATTTCTTTTTTTTCTTCTTCTCCTTCTCGGTCAACAGACCTCTGTCTCTCTTCTCTCTCTAAAACAGCCCCCGTCTTCTCTCTCTCTCCACCGTGGAGGGCCATACAACCACCCAACACCTCCCTATTCACCACCTCAAGCTTCGGCCAGCCACCTTCCCCAGCTCCGGCGACGCCACAACAGCACATGGCAGCCACAGGTCAGCCCCTTCCGACGCCTATTCCGGCCGCCACAGACCTCCGTTTCCAAAACCACGACGACAGGAAAGACCACCTTGATCCCCTCTACACGTCTGTATAATCAGGTAACTCTCTCATTGATGTTGGACACTTCACATGAACAGTGCACATGCACTATTCTTCTTCTGTGTTTTTTTTTCTCTGGATCGGGCTGGGTTGGCCTGACCCAGGCCGAAGACACGCGGGCTTCCATCCCACGATGGTTGGAAGCCCAGACCATCATAACTAGGCTTTCAGCCCTAGTGGGCTGACAGCCCAGCCACAGACATGTGGGCTTCCGACCACAATGGTCGGAAGCCCGAGCCACAATGTTGTGGAAGCCCAGCCCGTGAGGGTGGAAGCTCAACCTGCTCAGGGTGGGCCGACAACTCACCTCAATAATAATAAAATCATAAAAAATAATAAAATAAAAAATAAAAAATATTTTTTTAATACTTTTGAGAGACATATATATATATATATATATATATATATTATTACAAAAAAATCAAAATACAAATGTTTTTGTGCATACGGCCGAATCCCAAAACTTTTCTCATTGTATTTTTCGTAAAAATATGTTGCATATTTTTTCATATTTTTAAAACAAAAATTTGGATATCATAACCGGTTTGAGATTATCCATTGGTATTCGGCCAAAATGTCAAAAATAATTCAACAATCTTTCGGTTTTTGTTTTTGTGGTGTAAATTTACATTGTAAAATACACCTGCAAATAAAAATATTTTTACTATGGTGTAAAATTACATTGTATAATACATCCGTAAATTAAAATAATTTTAACTACGGTGTATAATTGCATTGTAAAGTATATTCGTAGATAAAATAAAACTTATAACTGCGGTGTAAAATTACATTGTAAAGTACACCCGCAGACAAAAAAATATATTTTTTTTTAAAATACAGTGTAAAAATTATAACCTAGAAAAAAAACAATCAAACAACAATGCAACTTACCTTAGGTAGGGTGCACTGGGGGTGATGTGTCTTCCCCTTGCACAAGAAGTCTCTTTACCCTAGACTCTCGCAGACCAATAGGTTCCTAGTGACCTTAATACTAGGTGACGACTCCCAATATTTATAGTTGTAAATTTTACGACTATTAAACCCCACATTTTCACCGCGCGCCGTTGTCACCTGAATCCAGGGGTGAAGGCGGGGCACGAAGCGTGTACAAAAATCGTCGTCGCGACAGGACCATTAAAATTTTGTTACATGTAAAAACTTTAGTGCTAGTTGTAGCGAAACGCAAGGATATTTTTTTATTATTTAAATAATTTGGCATAATGTTTTTACTTTTTTTGTCTCTCTGTTTCTTCATATATATTTTTTGTTTACATGATATTAAATATAAAATAGCATACATAAAAAAAAAACAGTAAAACTCATTTTTTTCACAAAAATAACATCGACCAATGAATTATTTTGATTATTATTTTGATTGTTACTGTTATGATTGCTATATTATCATAATTATTATAACTGCTGCTATGAGCATTCTTGCAGTAAGTAATATTTTAATTATTAGTGGCAAGAATATTGGTGTCACAATTATTATTGTTATCAAAAGAAATGAAAGTATTTGTTTTTATTTTTTAAGATTCATTTTTTATATTATTATATTTAATGTGATATTAGAACACTAGCATTAAATTAATTTGATATTTCTTCAAATACAAATTAGCTTTTATATATATATATAAAACAAATATCAAAATATATAATTATTCTCAATTTGTCAAAAACAATATCTTTAAAATAAACGTTATTGTTATTTTAGACACATTATCCACAATGAGATGAAAATTCAAAGAACCTCAATAATCGAAAGTTTTGTAGGTTCATTTTTTTGTTAAGATGTATAACATTATTTAAAAACATATTGGACCATTAATATTTTTTCATACGTTAAAAAATTTGGTTCTGAGTGCATCAAAACACAGGGAAAATGACTCATATATTTTTTCATTGTAGATAACTTGGGTAAATTTATTTACCCATTTTGTTTATGTGTTGTCTCATTTTTTTTACGTGATATTAGATTTGAAATATTATACATAAAAATGTTATAAGTGTATTTTTTTAATAAAAGAAATATCAACCAATGAATTATTTGAATTATTATTTTCATTGTTATTATTATAATTGTTAAATTACCACAATTATTATATCTTTCATTATAAATATTATTATAAATAATCAATATTCTAATTACTATTGGTAGTATTATCGTTATCACCATAATTATTGTTATAATCATTGTTATTATTATCATGATAATCATCACGATAATGAACACCCTTATTTTAATTAATGTAATCAAAATTATAATTAGTATTATTATCATAATTATAATTTTTTTTTGTCATCACTAATATTGTTTATATTATTTTATGAGTTATTGTTAGTGTTATCATCAAATCCATAATTATTACCATGAGCACAATAATCATTATAATAAATAACAGTTGCTATCATTATTATGATTAATAATGTCACTATTATTATAATGATTATAATAAATAAAATTATCATTACTATTAATGCTAAAAAATATTAAATTATTTTGTGAAATATAAAAAACTATAAAAAAAAAGAGTAAGCGAAAAAAAACTATTATTATTTCAGTGTAAATAATTGAATGAACTAAATTATATCAAAAAATTAAAAAAACAAAATGACAAAAGAGCAATTCAAAAAAAGTGAAAGAAATCATAAAAAAAAAATATTAGCTTAATAGTTTTTTACTTGAAGGAAAAAAGTAATTTTAAAACTAACAATAAGAAAAAAGAAAAAAAGAAATATTAAATTTCAAATGATCAAAAACACAAACTAAAATAGTATAAGAATTATTTTTTTCTAAGAAATACAACCTAAATAAAAGAGGAAATAATTAAAATTAAAAACCAAAACTGAGAGCGAGTGTATATATATATGGACGATATATATATATATATATATATATATATATATATATAAAGAAATTAAAATAAAGAATTAAAAGTATATGGGAAAAATAAAATAAAATATGTAAATAATTTTAATGAAGGATAAAATTGAAACAATAAAAAGTGTTGTAAGGAAAAAAGGAATCAAAATAAAAAATTAAAAATCTAAGGGCTAAAATGAAAACAAAAAATATAATCAATTTCAGCCAACGGATAAAATTGAAAAATAGAAAACTGTTGTACCAAAAATATTAAGGGACTTAATACGAAACCAAAAATTAAAAGACTAAGTACCGAATTGAAAACTCCATATTTAATCAATTTCCATTCTGTGACACAATTGAAACAAATCAAAACTTTTATAACAAAATCAGACCCATACCGATCAATCCAAAGTTCAGGGATTGACATGAAACAACCATACACTATGGGGGCTTCCATGCACTTTGGTCTGCAGGAGAGAAAAAAGGGGAAAAAACTTGACCCAACCACCGTAATGTCTCTGACCACCTTTCAACTCCACGTGCACAACCGTGAGGTGGAGGACATGGAGGCACATCCGAGAAGACACCAGATGAACATTTTTCATAGCCTAACGATGTTGTACGTGCTTCCCCAAATGGAGCGTGAGGCCGAAAACCGTTGGCTCATCCAAAAGAGGCGTCAACAGTAATCGACGGTAAATAATAATAAAAAATTGTAAATTACTTTCACAACCTTGCGTCTAACCCTTGCATTTTGTCTTATATGGGGGCATGTATGTAGTTACACATTTTCAAAAAAAAAATGCAATTCCTGAACTACCCTTGCAGGAAAAACTTTTATTTTGTCTTATTAGGGGGTAAAAGGGTATTTCATCGTGCAATGAAAATATGTAATTACCAGGATACCCCCTCCGATAATTCTTGTTTTTTTGTTTCATTATGGTGTATAATAGTTATTTTACTATGCGCAAAAATGTAAAAAATCAAAAATACCTCTGATTTCAAGACTAAAATCCAAGCGCAACAAGGGATAAAATAATACTTTCACTATTAAAATCCATAGTGAATTATTTGTGTATCTACAATGAAGGTTAGAGCTCATTTAGCATTTTTTATAATATAATGATAATGAATAAAAAATCTAAAAAATTGATATTACAAGTTAATGTTTCTAAACCTTGTACTATAGTTATATTGTTTTTATATTTAATAGTTTTGAAGATTTAATTTTTATTTTATTTAAAATTAGTTGACTTTTTATCAAATTAATTTGACATAAAAAAATACCTTTATATTTATCAAATTAATAGAGATTTGAATTTAATAGTGGTGTGAATCATAAAAATTAGATCTCATAATGAAGGTGTCATGGCAGTCGTAACCCGTGTTGTAAGTATTTCAATTTGTGGACCCATTATACAATAAACTAAAAGACATCAGTAAAATACTGTGCATTGTGAGTGTTTTACCTGTGGACTGGACATTTGCAATTTGTGCGTCGCGTGAGTACATTTGCCTTTTTTTTCTTTTCCTTCGATGAACAGTAGATTAACAATTTTGCCCTTGCAATTGCAGCAAAAAAACGAACTCGCGCGCATAAAAGAAAAGAGAGAAAAAAAATTCAGAAATCACAATTAAGAACTACAACCAACAGATCACAAACCTCGGAACACAAAAAAAAATAACGAATGAAGTTTGTTTCCATCTATGATACCACCTTTGTTTATAATGACAACTATAAGATTTGTAACAAAAATTAATTAGTCAACGTTATTTTTTTAAAATATAATTTTTATGTTTTTTTATGATATTTCCGCTCTCATATTACATAAAAAAATAAAACCACAAGTTGACAAGACAAGTGAAAAAAATGTGACAAACTATCTACAATAATTTAAAAAAAAATGCCCTATGTTTCGCCATAGCCAGCACCAAATTTTTGAGTATGTAACAGAATTGTTAATGGTTTTTTCTTAAAAAAAAAAACTTATACATCCGAGTTAAATAATCTGAACAATTATAAAAATTATTTACTCCGCCCGCAACGTAGTGCGGGAATTTAACTATTATGTTTTTGGTAATATATATATATATATATATATATATATATATATATATATATATATATATATATATATATATATATATATATTACCAAAAACATAGTAGGCATGCCGAAATCACTGTGCAATCCACTATGCTATATCTCTGAAATCACTGTGGATTGCGACAGTGTGCGCACGGTTCTACCCTTCATGCGTTGGCGTGTGTGTATCTTTTGATGGGGGTGTTTTTGGTTTTTTATTTTTTTTTAATAGTTGCAATGTGCACAGTGGATTAGCGAATTTATCCCCCGAAAACGCCAAAATAGAGCACAGGAGACAGGGGCGACCTCGGTTTTTCACACGTTTTATGCATAGTGTGCTAACGGAAAAAGCCCCCGATAACAACAAAATTGTGCACAGTTAACGGGGGCTGGGACGTCCTTTCCCCTCTGGTATTTTCGTAAATACCAGTGGGGGCATGGCTGTTTGGGTCATTCCCCGGGGGGATAGCTGGCGCGTCGCCTGGCCGCGCCACCGCTGTTCCACGCGCACACGCCCTTTAGGCGGTACATGCGGCGTCTTCTTGTCGTTAGAAATTCCCTTCCGCCTTGCCAGAAGATGCGCCTGAAGATCCTCTATCTTCCGTCGCGGCGCGTGCGGTCATATATGTCCGGTTAATCAGCGGCGAACGTTTATTTGTTGGTTGTCGTTTTTCTCTCTCCTGCCGCAACGCTGTCAACTCTGGTCCCTAATGTTTATGATGAGTTAAGTTTGGTCCCTAGAGTTTTGATTTCGTTTTGATAACTGATTTATTGAAAATAAAGTTTTATGGTTTTCAATTGTGCCCTTCAATTAACATTAATTATATACAAAGTTTTCATTTCAGTCCTTATACTTTGAATTCTTGATTTATTTTTAATTTCTTCAATTTTTCCGGTATGGAAGTTTTGATTTCTGTAATTTGGTCCTCCAATTGAAATTGGTGATATATACAAAGTTTGATTTCAGTCCCTCTTCTTCTAATTTTTCTCTCGAATGACAACAATTGTCATTATTTATTTTTGGTCCTCCAAGTATTTTTTTCATTTTATCCTTCAATTAGAATGATTTTTATATATGCTATTTTTCATTTCGGTCCTTATTCTTTTAATTTTTTATTGGATATTAATTCATTTGTTTTTTTTTTATTCTTTGACAATGTTTATTTTTTATTAGTATTAATGCATTTATGATTTTAGTTTTTGACTTTAGTTTTTATCTTTTTTTCTTGAGGTTTTATTTTTAATCGGTTAAATCCTAGATTTTTAATTTATGTTTGTAATTATTTTAAAATTAATATTGCTCTATATTTCCATTAATTCGTTTTTTTATTCTTTACATTGAATGATTTTTATGATTTTATTATTTATGCAATAATAATGATAATTTTAGTGATTGGTTTTTTATTGTTCTTTTATAAAAATATTTTGCCTTTTTTTTCTTTTTCATTGCAATTTTATTATTTTAATTGTTTTTACAGTAATGTTATTAATAATTTTGGCTTTTATAACAATGATAATAACGATGACGTCAGGATCGATTTTTAATTTATGTTTTCATCGTTTTGTTGATAGAAAAGTAACTGCTTATTTTTTATTTATTTATTATTATAGGTATTTTGACAATTTATATTTTATTTTTTCTTGATTTAAATTGAATTATAAAATTAACTAACCTTAATAAAGTGAACTCAATAATTTATTTTGATTTAAAATTCATATACTTTATAGAAAACTTGCACTTAACAAGAATTCTACAAAGATTTATTATTTCAGCTAAATTTATATTATAATAAAAAAATAAACACGATTAATATTTTTTACCTTGAAAAAAATATTGTGCAGCCCATGGCGAGGCGCGGGGGCATCGTCTAGAATTCTTATTTATATTGGTAATCATTTTAAAATTAATATTACTCCCTGCTTCCCTTTATTCATATTTGTTTTCTGTTTTCTCTTATTTTTATTTCTTATTTCAATTATATGATTTGTTTTTTACTATTTGCGCAATGATAAAAATAATTTTTGTGATTTTTAATTGTTTTCTTAGAAAAATCCTTTCTGTGATTTTTGATAATAATAATGATAATGATTTTAATTGTTATAGCACTAATAATAAAAATAACGTTGGGATTAATTTTCAATTTCTTTTTTTAACTTTTTGTTGGTAGAAAAATAACTATTTATTTTTCTTATTTGATTATTACATGTATTTTCACCATTTATATTTTATTTAGTTTAAATTGAATTATAAAATAAACTAATCTTATTGGTTTTTTTGATGATGATAACAAATTATTGCTGATTATTTCGTTAAAAACTGCTAAACAAATAAATTTATAACTATTGAAAATTTATACATTTTATGGAAAACTTGCAATTCACTGGATTTCTGCACAAATTTATTATTTTGACTCAATTTACAATTTGCACCATTGAGCATCCTCACCAATAGGAGAATTAGTAGAGAGATTAAATGTCTCATTTTAAAGAAAAGTTTTGGCTTCATTCTTCATGTCAACATACATCTTTTTTTCAATGACCCGCAAGTTATATAGTTCGCGCTCTTTTGTGATATTTTATGACGCAGTACCTATATTGTAAAAAATATTATCTATGTTTGCGCAACAAACTCTACTTAAAAATTTATACATTTTATCTCCTGATCTATATTTTTTCTTGATTATATCATATAAATTTATCGTTGTTGATTTAATTATGTTAAATTATATACAAAAAAATACCCACGGCAACGCGCGGGCAATATAGCTAGTGTATATATATATATATAAAGTATTTATATGTATATTAAATGATAAAATGATATGCATTATTTATAAATGTGTGTTTTATATCAATATTAAGATATGTATATATCATATAAAATTAAAACAAATCTAAATATTCTATAAATATAATTATAGAATATAAATATTACCTAATATATAAAACACGTGGGGTTTTCACTGTGCAAATCCACAGTAACTATTATAGAATATAAATATATGTATATTGTCGTTAATCATGAATGAGATATTGAGGTGGCCAAGCTGGTCCAAGGCGTGCTTTGCTTTCCTGGAGTGCACGAGTTCGAATCCCACTCTCCGTGCATTTTTATCTTTCCCCAAATACACATACTATTAATATAACATTGCGCGAAAAATGTACAATATGTTCTGGTAGCCGGGATGGTACAATGCACCCGGAATAATGGGAGGGAGCGGGTTCAAATCCCATTCCTAACGTCATTGTTTTCATTTTTTGCTTTTTTATTATGTTTTTTTTCATTTTGTTTTCATTTTTTCCATTAAATATATTTTTTGTTTTTCACTTATAAATATTATTTTTTATTTGTTTTTTTTCATAATTGGGATATCTAAACTATGTTAAACGCACCACGATTAATCCTCAAAAACTTTTTCCTAATTATGTTTTTTTCTTCATTTTTTTTCCATGAAACATTTTTTATATTTTCTTGAAAATGTGATTGATATTTTTAAAAAAATATTTTTTAGTTAGAAATATATTAAATACAGATATAATGTCTGGACAGTGTTCGTTTTCTATCCGTATTTATTCATTTATGCTTATAGATTATTATTTTTTTCAATTCATTTTTTGTCTTGGTTTTATTGTTATTATGTTCCATTCTGAAATTTTAATTTATATTGGTGATAATTTTATAATTAATATTGATCTTTTTTTCTCTCTTTTTTGTGTTTTCTGTTATTTTATCTATTTTTTGGATCAGATAATTTTATGATTTTATTGATTGCGCAATAATAATGATAATTTTAGTGATTGTTTTTTTATTGTTTTTTTTGTTATTTTTTTATTTTTTGGGTTAATTTAATGATTTTAATTGTTTGAGCAGTAATGTTGATAATAATTTTAACTATTGTAGTAATGAAAATGATGGTAACATAGGGATGAATTTTCAATTTATGTTTTCATCTTTTTATAGATAGAAAATTAACTACTTATTTTTTATTTGATTATTGCAGGTCCTTCACAATTTGTATTTTGTTTTTAAATGTGATTTATAAAATGAACTAATCTTAATACAATGAATTTAATAATTCAAATATCCAAATCTTCTTGCTTTTTTAATGATGGAGATAATTTTATGTTGGTATTTCGTTAAAAACTACTAAACAAATAAATTTATATCAATTTAAAATTTATATATTTTATAAAAAAAAACTTTCACTTAAGAGTAATTCTTTACAGATTTATTATTTTAACTAAATTCATGTTATAACAAAAAATATATATAATTAATATTTTTAACATTAAAAAAATATGTTGTCGCCCGCGACGAGGCGCAGGGAAATTGGCTAGTAAATATATATTTTGGATTAGGTTTAATAATTTCGAGAAGAAGAAAAAAACATTAGACAAAAAAGACAAAACAAAAACCCAAAAATCATTTGATACATGTAGGAAGAGATGCACTAATACGTAGAGCGTAATTATCGCCCGCTGGACATACGTATCTGTATCGGTGAAAGAGGAAGGAAAGGGAAGAGAAAAGAAAAGAAAAGAAAAGAAACAAGAGAGAGATCTCAAAAATCCTTCAACGCGTCGTTAATAAACCAATAAGATCGAAGAGGCGAGGCGTTTGAGCAGCTCATAATTTAGATTTGCACCTTCTCTTCTTTATACCTAAATAAATGAATCTTGGGTTTTTATAGAAAAGAACCCGTAGATTAGGTCACGAATAAGAAAAAAATAACAAAAAGTCTCGATCTAATTATTGAGAAAATGGAGGGGTTGATGAGCAAGGTAAGGAATTTGGATGCGTATCCAAAAATCAATGAGGATTTCTACAGCCGCACGCTTTCCGGTGGCGTTATCACTCTCGCTTCCTCTATCGTTATGTTTCTCCTCTTCTTCTCCGAGCTCCGTATGTTTACTATTTTCGCTTCTTTTTTATTAATGTTTATTATTCGTCTTTGAGCATGGTAGCTTTGATGATTGGTTTCTGAGAAATCGATGGGATGGGGTTCATGTTTTTGTTGGATTTGTATTATTTTATTTTCAATTTTTTCACTGGTTGCTGTGTTTATTGGTGTTCTTATTTTTGTTAAATTTATTTTGGCAGGATTATATCTTCATGCGGTAACTGAAACGAAACTAGTGGTGGATACTTCGAGAGGAGAAACACTACGCATCAATGTAATGTTCTTTTCAATGTGTATCAATTGGCCCTACTACGCTTGATTGGATGAATTGCTCTAGTAATTGATTCATGTGATGCTTGAAACTGCAGTTTGATGTCACGTTTCCCGCTCTTCCGTGCTCTATTCTTAGCCTTGATGCCATGGATATTAGTGGAGAGCAACATCTTGATGTAGTATGTACCATAAAACCTCGTATATACTTTCATGCATATGCTTTGCTTCCCTTCATGCTCTTGACCTGGTTTTTTCCCAAGTTTTAAATTTTCTGTTTTTGATGCTTGCAGAAACATGACATAATTAAGAAAAGACTAGATTCTCATGGCAATGTAATAGAAGCACGACCAGATGGAATTGGTGCCCCTAAGGTTGGTTTTCTGTTTTGCTTAAACTTTCTATGCTGGAGTAAAACCGCTGTTTGTGATCTGTGAATTGAACTGAGTGCCTTGATTGTTTTTCAAGTGCTATTTGCTGTTTTGCTTAAACTTTCTATGCTGGAAAAAAAACCGATGTTTGTGATCTGTGAATTGAACTGAGTTTGAACAGTTGGCCTTGAATTTAAAGTGCTATTTTTTGTTTGAATTCATTATGTAATCAGCAGTATTTTGTTTTCTTAAAGTTCATCTCTGCTAGTTTTAGGGTTATGTTAATATGTGCTATGAATGATGTTAATTGAAGAGAATCTATCTTGATTTTCTGAGTCATTTGAGAGCTGAGCTAGGATTTCAAAATGAAAATAATTTACTAACAAAAAGAACCAATCCCATCCGCTGTAAGCATGTATTGCTTAACACACAGAAAAAAGAAGAAGATAAAAAGCATGCTTGGCATGATAGAAGTAAAGGATTGGTATCATTCATGGGGGTCTCTGTTTTTCTGTTGGCATACTGTAAGCTTGACTGTCTGACATGGGTTTCCTTTGTTGGAAATATAGATAGCTGGTTGTAAGTGCTTTATTATAGTCTTGTAGCTTCGTGTAGTTTAGTTGGATCTAATCATATTTTACAAGCCAGGGGTAGAAAAATAAAAATGTTAGGCCATGCTTTCTTTCAGAGGAGCTTTTTTCCTTCATTTCCTTGATCTTCAAGCAATGTTTATAATTCTCCATTGTTTTCATAAGTGTAATTTGTCACTTATTTCTTTCTTTACTCTGCTGCTAACAATATCATTTTTGGACTCTTAACAACTTGTCTCCCATCCCCTCCCCCTCCCCACTTGTTTGACTCCTTTTCCTGTTTGGCATAGATTGAGAAGCCTTTGCAGAGGCATGGTGGCAGGCTTGAGCACAACGAGACATACTGTGGTTCCTGTTATGGTGCAGAAGCAGTAAGTTTGTATAGCATCAATGCTAAGAAATAAAGGTCTCATCTCATATTTATTATTAAACTGCATTCATATGAGACAATCCACTCAGAACTCTAATATTTTTGTTCACCTGGACACATTTACTTTCTGGAATGCTGTTTTTACTCTGTGCCTTTCCGGAGGTTTTTCTTATATCATGTTTGTTGGCTAAGTGCATCTTATAGAACTTGCTGCTTCTAGTAATAATTACTTAGATGCTTCTGATTTTATTGTGCAACTAGCAGACTGTTGTTTCTCCATAATTATCCACTGTTATTTTCTTGGTTGCAGCCCGTATTTTGTCTTTCTAGAGGATTACTTTTGAATAAAATCAGAATTCATCTCTTGGCAACTAGGAACAGTCACATGTGTATTATATTCTTTATCTTACACATAGTTTACTCCCTATGATATCACTTTTTGCACTGCAGTCAGATGAAGACTGCTGTAATTCTTGTGAGGATGTTCGCGAAGCCTATCGAAAGAAAGGTTGGGCGGTGACGAATCCGGATTTAATGGACCAGGTACTTTAGTGTGTCAATATTAACTTTCTGGTTCTCTTGTTGGTATCTTAATTGGCAATATGCTGGATTGCTAATTCTTCATTTATGGCAATTCATGTCCTCATTTACTTTGTACCTGTAACCAAGAAAAAATAGCATCTAGTTACCATCTTCCTTCCTCCTATTTTGATAATGAATAGTAGTATTGTAGTAGGCAATTCCTGCACAGCCAAAACCACAAACATGTTGAAAATCTCTCTCGATGCTCTGAAAATATTCAATAAATATCCACCTATGAATTTTGAGTACTGGTGTTGCCTGGGAATACTTCCTAGTGTGAGATACAGGCCATGTTTTGTGTTGTGTGGCCGTCTGTATAAATGTTGTCTTGTATTTGTCTGTCTTATGATTTCTCATTCCATACGTGAACTGATGACTTCTGGCGGTGCATCAATCTAAAATCTTAGCACCTGCTCTCCTTGAATAACAACTTACAACATTAATATGTTCATTTATTCTTATTATGGTTTTGTTTTCTGCTTTACATGTAACATTCAGTGCAAAAGAGAGGGATTTCTCCAAAAGATAAAAGATGAAGAGGGTGAAGGATGCAACATTTATGGTTTCTTAGAAGTTAATAAGGTGGCTGGAAATTTTCATTTTGCACCTGGGAAGAGTTTTCAGCAATCTGGTGTTCACGTGCATGATCTGCTGGCTTTTCAGAAGGATAGTTTTAATGTAAGCCATTATTCTACTTCTTCTGCCCATCTCTCTTGAATATCAATTACTGAACTTGTGTCCGCTAAGGAATATGAACTTATCAATCACTTCTTAATTGCTCATCATGCTTTGCTAAACAAAAACCATCTGATTATTGTGAGCAATGTGATACAGATAACTCACAAGATTAATAGGCTGGCTTTTGGAGGATATTTTCCCGGTGTAGTTAATCCTCTCGATGGGTAAATTTCTCCATGCATCCTGGTTTCACCTACACATTTGTTGGGCTTTAAGATTGACTTTTTTACCCTCTTTCCTGTGTATTAAGTTGTATATGCTGGAATATCACACTCACTTTTGTAACTTTCAGAGTGCAATGGACACAAGAAACACCGAGTGGGATGTACCAGTATTTCATCAAGGTTAGTCTTCAGGAAAATTTCCCCTCCTGTTTCTTTTTGTTAATAATTAAGGAAATGCAATCATTTCTCGAACATTTTACCCCACCAGACTCTTTATTTTGCAGGTAGTACCTACTGTATACACAGATGTGAGTGGGCATACTATCCAGTCAAATCAGGTGTGATCACTTGTTCATTTACTGTTCATTGATATGTTGTCTTGAATTATCCAAGTGATATAACAGGTTTTAAAAAAAATCCCAGTTTTCTGTTACCGAACATTTTAGGGGCACAGACATAGGTCGCCTTCAGTCCCTTCCAGGAGTTTTCTTCTTTTATGACCTCTCTCCAATTAAGGTAGGGTTTTTTTAGCCTACTAAGCGAGGTTGAGGTCGTGCAAGTCACTGATTTTTTTTCACTTCAGGGTTTTTTTTGTCTAGTGATCACATCTGATTTGTGTTTTGCAGGTGACTTTCACAGAAGAACATGTTTCGTTCTTGCACTTCCTAACAAATGTGTGTGCCATAGTTGGAGGTAATACTTTATTTCTTCTCATAAAAGCCAATTGATGCCCCCTTTTACTTGTGTTGGTCTTTTTCATAACTCACGTCATAGGTTTGATAGAATCCAAGGTAATGTATAGGAATATGAAAAGGAAAAATAATATCCGAATGTATTCTGAAAGAACAGTGTCAAGAAACAATGATATAAAGTTCTCAGATCTACATTTTTTATTTACTTGTGCATTTATATTGATATAATTCATGATTGGGTGTTAATAATGGTTGATTATTCTTACACTCCAGGTGTTTTCACTGTTTCTGGCATACTGGATTCATTTATATATCATGGTCAAAAGGCAATCAAGAAGAAGATGGAAATCGGTAAATTTAGTTGATGATGAACATATAAACAGGCTTGGGTTGTTGTATTGCCAGTAACTGGTTTCTCATATGGAATTGGGTTTGGACGCCTTTTTTGAACTGGCCAGTTCTTAGAATCATGTTCTTGCGATCAAGTAATTAGATTTATTTCCTAGTTCATTAATTTTCAAAATGGAATGCCCGTTCTTTTTTTCTTTTTTTGTTTTCCCCCCTTTAGTGGAGTTACAACACTGCTGATTTGAACACAAATGTTTCAAAGGTATATTTGCCTTTTCGTGCTTATGCATTGCCCTTTCTTCTGGCCAAGAACTACAGGAACCTTGTCCTGGGAATTAAAGATGTGTTTGGTATTGTTTTTATTTTTATAGTTGAGGTTTTTTAAAAAAAAACAGTTTTATAAGAAGTATTTAACTATGGTTTAAAATAAATTTTAAAATATTTGGTTAAAATTGTAGTTGAATTTGAGATTGTGAGACGCAAAAAGATCCATGGTGTTAATCAAAACAGTAAAAAGTTGAAGACAACAGGGGGAATAAGATCAAGGGCAAACAAATAAAATTCGGGCAATTGAATATATAATATTTAATAAAGATGGTGGGGAAATTCTAGATAATGAAGGGCAATTAAAAATTAAATGAGAGCAAATTCATGAGGGCGTATTGTAATAAACCCTGGAAGCAAGGCGGATGTTTGAATCATAGATGTAAAATTTGTTCTGTTCCAGTCGGAACTCTTCGTTCCACTCATAAATCCAGGACAAAACAACGTCGTTTTTGTCCCGGTTTGAATTCTGGTCTGGTCTGGAAAATCCAGCACAATGTAATAAACCCTGGAAGCAAGGCAGATATCTGAATCATAGATGTAAAATTCGTTATGTTCCAGCCGGAACGCCCGGTACTTTTCGTTCCACTCATAAATCCGAGACAAAACAACGTTATTTTTATCCAAGTTTGAATTCTGGTCCGATCTGGAAAATCCGGCCTAATTCCGGGCGGAACGCCTTGGTACCGTACTAGGCGTTCCGTTCCGGGTCCAGCCAAAACGACATCGTTTAAACAATTAACAAAACACACGGACAAACACCCCAGACCCCGATTCCTTGATTTGCCCAATCAATTCCCAATTTCCCTTACCGTAATCTCAAATTAATCTCAACTCAGCTCACAAATCTCTAGTTTTCAAGCTATAATCCAGTAATCCCTCACTTGAAAAGCTCAATTCATAATTCTCAATCCCTAACTCAGCTCAAATTCTGAAACCCTAAATCAAAAATCAAAATCACCATTGTCTTTTTCTTCCACACGGCGTCACAATTTCTTCCACACAGCGGCCCCTCGCTTGAAAAGCTCAATTCATAATTCTCAATCCCTAACTCAGCTCAAATTCTGAAACCCTAAATCAAAAATCAAAATCACCAATGTCTTTTTCTTCCACACGGCGGCACAATTTCTTCCACACGGCGGCACAAAATCTTCATTGGTTCTTCTTCCCCAAATCTCCAGTGAAAGGTACACATTCGAGGCTCCAAATCCTTTAATTTATTAAAAAAATAAAACTGCCGAAACTTGGCATAAATGATTAAATTGGGCATTTATGTATGGAATGTTTGAATAAACTTGAAATAGGAAGATGTTCATTCATGTTATGTTTGTGATTAAACTGGGCATTCTTGTTAAACTGGGCATAAATGATTGTTGATGAATTGTGGGAAAGAGAGGGAAAACTTGACTGTATTGAAGGAGTGATAT
>CM063592.1:12221726-12259145 GCA_032356905.1 Salix exigua
TGGGTTAGGTTTAATAATTTCGAGAAGAAGAAAAAAACATTAGACAAAAAAGACAAAACAAAACCCAAAAATCATTTGATACATGTAGGAAGAGATGCACTAATACGTAGAGCGTAATTATCGCCCGCTGGACATACGTATCTGTATCGGTGAAAGAGGAAGGAAAGGGAAGAGAAAAGAAAAGAAAAGAAAAGAAAAGAAACAAGAGAGATCTCAAAAATCCTTCAACACGTCGTTAATAAACCAAAAAGATCGAAGAGGCGAGGCGTTCGAGCAGCTCATAATTTAGATTTGCACCTTCTCTTCTTTATACCTAAATAAATGAATCTTGGGTTTTTATAGAAAAGAACCCGTAGATTAGGTCACGAATAAGAAAAAAATAACAAAAAGTCTCGATCTAATTATTGAGAAAATGGAGGGGTTGATGAGCAAGGTAAGGAATTTGGATGCGTATCCAAAAATCAATGAGGATTTCTACAGCCGCACGCTTTCCGGTGGCGTTATCACTCTCGCTTCCTCTATCGTTATGTTTCTCCTCTTCTTCTCCGAGCTCCGTATGTTTACTATTTTCGCTTCTTTTTTATTAATGTTTATTATTCGTCTTTGATCATGGTAGCTTTGATGATTGGTTTCTGAGAAATCGATGGGATGGGGTTCATGTTTTTGTTGGATTTGTATTATTTTATTTTCAAATTTTTCACTGGTTGCTGTGTTTATTGGTGTTCTTATTTTTGTTAAATTTATTTTGGCAGGATTATATCTTCATGCGGTAACTGAAACAAAACTAGTGGTGGATACTTCGAGAGGAGAAACACTACGCATCAATGTAATGTTCTTTTCAATGTGTATCAATTGGCCCTACTACGCTTGATTGGGTGAATTGCTCTAGTAATTGATTCATGTGATGCTTGAAACTGCAGTTTGATGTCACGTTTCCCGCTCTTCCGTGCTCTATTCTTAGCCTTGATGCCATGGATATTAGTGGAGAGCAACATCTTGATGTAGTATGTACCATAAAACCTCGTATATACTTTCATGCATATGCTTAGCTTCCCTTCATGCTCTTGACCTGGTTTTTTCCCAAGTTTTAAATTTTCTGTTTTTGATGCTTGCAGAAACATGACATAATTAAGAAAAGACTAGATTCTCATGGCAATGTAATAGAAGCACGACCAGATGGAATTGGTGCCCCTAAGGTTGGTTTTCTGTTTTGCTTAAACTTTCTATGCTGGAGTAAAACCGCTGTTTGTGATCTGTGAATTGAACTGAGTGCCTTGATTGTTTTTCAAGTGCTATTTGCTGTTTTGCTTAAACTTTCTATGATGGAAAAACCGATGTTTGTGATCTGTGAATTGAACTGAGTTTGAACAGTTGGCCTTGAATTTAAAGTGCTATTTTTTGTTTGAATTCATTATGTAATCAGCAGTATTTTGTTTTCTTAAAGTTCATCTCTGCTAGTTTTAGGGTTATGTTAATATGTGCTATGAATGATGTTAATTGAAGAGAATCTATCTTGATTTTCTGAGTCATTTGAGAGCTGAGCTAGGATTTCAAAATGAAAATAATTTACTAACAAAAAGAACCAATCCCATCCTCTGTAAGCATGTATTGCTTAACACACAGAAAAAAGAAGAAGATAAAAAGCATGCTTGGCATGATAGAAGTAAAGGATTGGTATCATTCATGGGGGTCTCTGTTTTTCTGTTGGCATACTGTAAGCTTGACTGTCTGACATGGGTTTCCTTTGTTGGAAATATAGATAGCTGGTTGTAAGTGCTTTATTATAGTCTTGTGGCTTCGTGTAGTTTAGTTGGATCTAATCATATTTTACAAGCCAGGGGTAGAAAAATAAAAATGTTAGGCCATGCTTTCTTTCAGAGGAGCTTTTTTCCTTCATTTCCTTGATCTTCAAGCAATGTTTATAATTCTCCATTGTTTTCATAAGTGTAATTTGTCACTTATTTCTTTCTTTACTCTGCTGCTAACAATATCATTTTTGGACTCTTGACAACTTGTCTCCCATCCCTCCCCTCCCCACTTGTTTGACTCCTTTTCCTGTTTGGCATAGATTGAGAAGCCTTTGCAGAGGCATGGTGGCAGGCTTGAGCACAACGAGACATACTGTGGTTCCTGTTATGGTGCAGAAGCAGTAAGTTTGTATAGCATCAATGCTAAGAAATAAAGGTCTCATCTCATATTTATTATTAAACTGCATTCATATGAGACAATCCACTCAGAACTCTAATATTTTTGTTCACCTGGACACATTTACTTTCTGGAATGCTGTTTTTACTCGGTGCCTTTCCGGAGGTTTTTCTTATATCATGTTTGTTGGCTAAGTGCATCTTATAGAACTTGCTGCTTCTAGTAATAATTACTTAGATGCTTCTGATTTTATTGTGCAACTAGCAGACTGTTGTTTCTCCATAATTATCCACTGTTATTTTCTTGGTTGCAGCCCGTATTTTGTCTTTCTAGAGGATTACTTTTGAATAAAATCAGAATTCATCTCTTTGCAACTAGGAACAGTCACATGTGTATTATATTCTTTATCTTACACATAGTTTACTCCCTATGATATCACTTTTTGCACTGCAGTCAGATGAAGACTGCTGTAATTCTTGTGAGGATGTTCGCGAAGCCTATCGAAAGAAAGGTTGGGCGGTGACGAATCCGGATTTAATGGACCAGGTACTTTAGTGTGTCAATATTAACTTTCTGGTTCTCTTGTTGGTATCTTAATTGGCAATATGCTGGATTGCTAATTCTTCATTTATGGCAATTCCTGTCCTCATTTACTTTGTACCTGTAACCAAGAAAAAATAGCATCTAGTTACCATCTTCCTTTCTTCCTCCTATTTTGATAATGAATAGTAGTATTGTAGTAGGCAATTCCTGCACAGCCAAAACCACAAACATGTTGAAAATCTCTCTCGATGCTCTGAAAATATTCAATAAATATCCACCTATGAATTTTGAGTACTGGTGTTGCCTGGGAATACTTCCTAGTGTGAGATACAGGCCATGTTTTGTGTTGTGTGGCCGTCTGTATAAATGTTGTCTTGTATTTGTCTGTCTTATGATTTCTCATTCCATACGTGAATTGATGACTTCTGGCGGTGCATCAATCTAAAATCTTAGCACCTGCTCTCCTTGAATAACAACTTACAACATTAATATTTTCATTTATTCTTATTATGGTTTTGTTTTCTGCTTTACATGTAACATTCAGTGCAAAAGAGAGGGATTTCTCCAAAAGATAAAAGATGAAGAGGGTGAAGGATGCAACATTTATGGTTTCTTAGAAGTTAATAAGGTGGCTGGAAATTTTCATTTTGCACCTGGGAAGAGTTTTCAGCAATCTGGTGTTCACGTGCATGATCTGCTGGCTTTTCAGAAGGATAGTTTTAATGTAAGCCATTATTCTACTTCTTCTGCCCATCTCTCTTGAATATCAATTACTGAACTTGTGTCCGCTAAGGAATATGAACTTATCAATCACTTCTTAATTGCTCATCATGCTTTGCTAAACAAAAACCATCTGATTATTGTGAGCAATGTGATACAGATAACTCACAAGATTAATAGGCTGGCTTTTGGAGGATATTTTCCCGGTGTAGTTAATCCTCTCGATGGGTAAATTTCTCCATGCATCCTGGTTTCACCTACACATTTGTTGGGCTTTAAGATTGACTTTTTTACCCTCTTTCCTGTGTATTAAGTTGTATATGCTGGAATATCACACTCACTTTTGTAACTTTCAGAGTGCAATGGACACAAGAAACCCCGAGTGGGATGTACCAGTATTTCATCAAGGTTAGTCTTCAGGAAAATTTCCCTCCTGTTTCTTTTGTTAATAATTAAGGAAATGCAATCATTTCTCGAACATTTTACCCCACCAGACTCTTTATTTTGCAGGTAGTACCTACTGTATACACAGATGTGAGTGGGCATACTATCCAGTCAAATCAGGTGTGATCACTTGTTCATTTACTGTTCATTGATATGTTGTCTTGAATTATCCAAGTGATATAACAGGTTTTAAAAAAAATCCCAGTTTTCTGTTACCGAACATTTTAGGGGCACAGACATAGGTCGCCTACAGTCCCTTCCAGGAGTTTTCTTCTTTATGACCTCTCTCCAATTAAGGTAGGGTTTTTAGCCTACTAAGCGAGGTTGAGGTCGTGCAAGTCACTGATTTTTTTTCACTTCAGGGATTTTTTTGTCTAGTGATCACATCTGATTTGTGTTTTGCAGGTGACCTTCACAGAAGAACATGTTTCGTTCTTGCACTTCCTAACAAATGTGTGTGCCATAGTTGGAGGTAATACTTTATTTCTTCTCAAAAAGCCAATTGATGCCCCTTTTACTTGTGTTGGTCTTTTTCATAACTCAAGTCATAGGTTTGATAGAATCCAAGGTAATGTATAGGAATATGAAAAGGAAAAATAATATCCGAATGTATTCTGAAAGAACAGTGTCAAGAAACAATGATATAAAGTTCTCAGATCTACATTTTTTATTTACTTGTGCATTTATATTGATATAATTCATGATTGGGTGTTAATAATGGTTGATTATTCTTACACTCCAGGTGTTTTCACTGTTTCTGGCATACTGGATTCATTTATATATCATGGTCAAAAGGCAATCAAGAAGAAGATGGAAATCGGTAAATTTAGTTGATGATGAAAATATAAACAGGCTTGGGTTGTTGTATTGCCAGTAACTGGTTTCTCATATGGAATTGGGTTTGGACGCCTTTTTTGAACTGGCCAGTTCTTAGAATCATGTTCTTGCGATCAAGTAATTAGATTTATTTCCTAGTTCATTAATTTTCAAAATGGAATGCCCGTTCTTTTTTTCTTTTTTTGTTTGCCCCCCATTAGTGGAGTTACAACACTGCTGATTTGAACACAAATGTTTCAAAGGTATATTTGCCTTTTCGTGCTTATGCATTGCCCTTTCTTCTGGCCAAGAACTACAGGAACCTTGTCCTGGGAATTAAGGATGTGTTTGGTATTGTTTTTATTTTTATGGTTGAGGTTTTAAAAAAAAACAGTTTTATAAGAAGTATTTAACTATGGTTTAAAATAAATTTTAAAATATTTGATTAAAATTGTAGTTGAATTTGAAATTGACAATGTGAGACGCAAAAAGATCCATGGTGTTAATCAAAACAGTAAAAAGTTGAAGACAGGAGGGGATATAAGATCAAGGGCAAACAAATAAAATTCGGGCAATTGAATATATAATATTTAATAAAGATGGTGGGGAAATTCTAGATAATGAAGGGCAATTAAAAATTAAATGAGAGCAAATACAGGAGGGCGTATTGTAATAAACCCTAGAAGCAAAGCAGATGTCTGAATCATGGATGTAAAATCTGTTCTGTTCTAGCCTGAACTTTTCGTTCCACTCATAAATCCAGGACAAAACGGCGTCGTTTTTGTCCCGGTTTGAATTCTGGTTTGATCTGGAAAATCCGGCCCAATGTAATAAACCCTGGAAGCAAGGCGGATATTTGAATCATAAATGTAAAATTCGTTATGTTCCAGCCGGAATGGCCGATACTTTTCGTTCCAATCATAAATCCGAGACAAAACAACGTTATTTTTATCTAAGTTTGAATTCCGGTCCGATCTGGAAAATCCGGCCCAATTCCGGGCGGAACGCCTTGGTACCGTACTAGGCGTTCCGATTACTGGTGTCCAAGTAACAAAGCGATATCGTTTAAACAATTAACAAAACACACGGACAAACACCCTGCACTCGATTCCCGATTTCCCCAATCAATTCCCAATTTCCCTTACCGTAATCTCAAATTAATCTCAACTCAGCTCACAAATCTCTAGTTTTCAAGCTATAATCCAGTAATCCCTCACTTGAAAAGCTCAATTCATAATTCTCAATCCCTAACTCAGCTCAAATTCTGAAACCCTAAATCAAAAATCAAAATCACCAATGTCTTTTTCTTCCACACGGCGACACAATTTCTTCCACACGCCCTCACTTGAAAAGCTCAATTCATAATTCTCAATCCCTAACTCAGCTCAAATTCTGAAACCCTAAATCAAAAATCAAAATCACCAATGTCTTTTTCTTCCACACGGCGACACAATTTCTTCCACACGGTGGCACAAAATCTTCATTGGTTCTTCTTCCCCAAATCTCCAGTGAAAGGTACACATTCGAGGCTCCAAATCCTTTAATTTATTAAAAAAATGAAATTGCCGAAACTTGGCATAAATGATTAAATTGGGAATTTATGTATGGAATGTTTGAATAAACTTGAAATTGGAAGATGTTCATTCATGTTATGTTCCTGATTAAACTGGGCATTTTTGTTAAACTGGGCATAAATGATTGTTGATGAATTGTGGGAAAGAGAGGGAAAACTTGATTGTATTGAAGGAGTGATATTGGGGTTATTTTGGGTACTATAACGTTGATTCTGGTGTGAATTTGGGGCATTAGCAGAATATATATTGTTGAAGAAGTTGGTTTACGGAGCTTTCTTTAGCTTAATGCTATTAATAATTTGAGTAGTCTATGATATGAGATTTTTCTTCCCACTATCATTTGCATATTTAGTTCAAAACAATATACACTACAGTAGCTTGTACACGCAAGAACACATAATTTACAGGGTAGCTTGCTAGTTAGTATTTGTAAGAAAAAAGTTTGTCGCTTCACTATATAGATGACATGACAACGGAGAAAAAGAAAAGAAAAGGAGTTAGAACTGATATTGAAAATTCTCAATCAGTTTCCAATGATGAAGAAGTACAAGAGGGTGATGCTGCAAATCCTCATTTGTGTGATATACGTTCACAATCAAATAGAAGATCGACAATGCAAGAAACAAGTACAACTAGAAAAAGGATACTTTTATTTGCTCCACGAACTGCCCCAGGCTCACAACCTAGTATTAGAAGTGCAATGGTTTCTAAAGAGATGGAACACAATGCAAGAAAAGCCATAGCAACATGGTGGTTTGATGCTAATATACCATTTAATGGTGCGAAATCATATTATTATCAGCCAATGATAGATGCAGTAACATCAATAGGACCTGGTTTTAAAGGACCATCATATCATGATTTAAGAGGATCATGTTTGAAAGATGTAGTTCATGATGTCCATGAATACATTTTAGGAATCAAGGCTGATTGGAAACTTTATGGATGTTTTATTATGGCTAACGGGTGGTCAAATAGGAGGAATGTATCAATTGTGAATTTCCTTGCTTATTCTCTGAGAGGCACCGTATTCTTGAAGTTTGTTGACACTTCAGGACCTCGAAAAGATAAAGAAACATTGCTTGAGATGTTTGATGAAGTTGTCAAAGAAGTTGGACAAGAAAATATTTTCCAATTTGTTAGTGATAATGAGGCTTCATTTAAGGCTACTGGGAAAGTTTTGCAGCAAAGGTATGACACCTTTTTTTGGTCTCCTTGTGCTGCCCATTGCATTGATTTAATGCTAGAAAATATTTGTGATCCAACATATTTTTTGATCATTGATGAAACCATTAAAATACAAGAAATATAACCAAGTTTATATATAATCATGCATGGGTTTTAGCTTTGATGAGGAAGGAATTCACAAATGGAAATGATTTATGTCGTCTCGACATAACAAGGTTTGCTACACATTTTCTAAGTATCCAATGTTTACTGAAGTTTAAGAATGAGCTTCGACAGATGTTTACTTGCACAAAATGGGTTGAATCAAGTCATGGCAAAAGTCGGGTTGGAAATGAAATTGCCGCTATAATTTTAGAAGATAAAGACTTTTGGCCGAGATATGCACATATAGTCAATGTCAGCGAGCCTTTAGTACGAGTTCTAAGGTTGGAAGACAGTGAAGAAAAACCATCAATGGGATATTTATATGAGGCCATGGATAAAGCAAAAGAAACCATCAAAACAAGGTTGAAAAATAGAATGTCTCAATATGGACCATATATTCGGGTAATTGATGCTAGATGGGATAAGCAACTTCATAGTCCATTACATGCAACAGGATGTTTTCTTAATCCTGGAATATTTTTTAGGCCTTCTTTTTCAAAACAAAAGGAGGTAACTAGAGGTTTACTTAGCACAATTACTAGATTGGTTCCTGATTGTGATATTCAAGAAATCATTAGTGGCCAAATTGAGGAGTACAGGAAAGCAACTGGTGATTTTGGCATGTCCCTAGCTATTCGTCAAAAAAAAGAGTTAAATCCAGGTAATAAATTTTATTTTTTAAAGTATAATGTCTTTTTTTATCTATAATATTTAATTTATTCAAATTTTCTTATCTAGTTGCATGGTGGGAGCAATTCGGCAATGATACTGAAGAACTTCAAAAGTTTGCAATTCGAGTTCTTAGTCAATGTTGTAGTGCAACTGGGTGCGAAAGAAATTGGAGTGTATTTGAATACATCCATTCCAAAAAGCAAAATAGGCTTGAGCATAGAGATTAAATGATTTAGTATTTGTTCGTAATAATCTAAAGATTCAACAGAGGTAAAATATTAATGCTATTATATTAATAATTATTTTTTATTACATTGCTATTAATTTTTTTAATTTCTTTCGTGTTTATTCTTTGTAGAAATTTGAGCAAAACAAGAGATGCTTTAGATCCCATTAACCTTGATAACATTGATCTATTAAATGAATGGATTTGTGAACCCAGTCTTTTTGATGGAGAGGATATAAGTTGGGAGAGTATCGAAGCACCTTTGTCTAATTTAAATTTAGATGATGAAGAGATATGTTTTAATGAGGAGAATGAGCTTGGTGAAAATGACCAACTATTGGAATGTCTTGTTGATGACTTCCCTTATATTCCATCGCAAAATCAAGATCCTTATTTTTATATTAATGATGTAGAAGATGTTTGATGTATATTTATTTTATTTTAGAACATTTTACTTTCATAATATTTTGGAATTTTAGAGATGTTTGTAATTTTGAGTTTATGTTTTTTTTTACTTTGTGTTTGTATTGTATAATTTAAAGTTCATTTATCTTGAATTTTAATTATACTTGTTAAATTAATATTTTATTTTTTAATTATATATGAACAGTACAAAACCGAAACGGAACGCTTCGAAACCAGAACGTTCCATTCCAATCAAAAAACCAGAACGGGGACCGGAACGGTATTGACAACTATGGTCTCTGGATCATAAAATACAAGAGGCCAAAACTGGTGTGCTAATTTTAAGAGACTATGAAAAGATTCTTAACGCGGGCCTATAAGAGCAAGTCCAATGGCTCTTTAAATAGTGTATAAATAATTTTTGAGTTGATATGTTGTTCAATGGTAAAAAGTTATTTTGGAGAGCAAGTCCAATGGCTCTTTGAATAGTGTAAAAATGGCTTTTGAGTTGATATGTTGTTCAATGGTAAAAAGTTATTTTGGAGAGCCATTTTTTCTTTACTTTAAATAAAGTTCAATTATTTTGTATATAGTTTAATTATACAATTAATAGGAGTAAGTTATATAATTAAATAATTACTTTTGAAAAACCTCCAACAATAAAATTATTTTTTAAAATTATATTTAAATTATAAAAATTAAATATAATTGAAAGACTTGCAATATTTGAAATTTAAGCTACTTATTTTATGTTTTTCAAGTAATTGTATGTTTTTATTATGGTTATTGTATTTGAAGTTAATTAATGTTACTTATTATCTTTGAGTGTTAGAAAAATAGAAAAAAATGAACACATTAACAAAGAAACAATAAGTTTAAACACAATTAATTAAAATACATTCCATTACAAATAATTCAATCAAATTAATTACAAATTAATACCCCTATTTTTTATGTTAACTATTATTATAATAATTAATAATAATAATTATTATTATTATATAATAATACTTACTATAAAAACCCACTCCACCTCGTTTGTCCCTTTCATTTTCATTTCAATCTAAAAAAAAAACCCTACCTTCTTCTCTTCTGGTCGTCGCCCCCTAACACCCAACACCCACCCACCTCCAGTTGCTACCCCACCCACGGTCCACTACCCTCTAGTTGTCCCCCACGAAGCCGTCCATTCCCCTCCGGTCGCCCCTGCACCCCACACACACCTGTCCACTCCCCACACAACCGTTCATTCTCCTCCAGGCACTCCCCACACCCATTTCTTCTATTTTTCTCCTCTTCCCCCTCCTCCTCGTTGCCCCCCCCCTATATTTTGCTATGTTGATTGATTGTTTTGTTGATGTGTGTTTTAATTTGAACAATGGCAATGGTAACATTACAACGGTCGGATTTTTTTTCCTCTGCAGGATAGACATGTAGGAATGCCTCTCGAAGATGAAGAAGTTATTTTGGCTCTCCATTTAGCTCTCCCTGTTGGAGACGTAAATTTAACAAAAATAGCTAAATTTTTAAAACTTTGGCTTTGCTTGCACTGATAGCTCTCCCCGTTGGACTTGCCCTAATATTAGTTGTCTTTCACGAAACCGAGTTTGATTAAATTTTTAAGGTAGGTCTACAATAATTTTTCAAGTTTTAAATCTTACACAAACATCAAAACCATAGTTTTTTTCTCAAATTCCAATCACGCCTTACTCGCAAACACCTTCTACGAGTGATCATGAATGTTTTGGTTTCAATTTCACCATATAATTTGTGTAATCACAGCTTAGGAAACAACCTGAGAAGAAAGACTGAATGGATACTTCATTCAGCATCCCAGCCCTAGCCTTCATTGTCAAATGATCATTTATTAAGTCTTCATTTCAATGTCAAAGAATGGTTTAAGTTTTTTTGATGTTTTTTATATGGTTTTGGATTGTTTTGATGTATTGATATACAAAAGCTACAAAATTTGTGACCAGTAACCAGAAGAGATGATGATAATCAACATAGGAAAGCGTAAACGTTTCTTTCTGGCTCAGTGTGATCGTCGTTTCCAGGGGGACCTTATCACGTCATAAGATGGCTCGATTATCTTGTGACCTGCAACCATACAAGTATATCCACTCAAACTACTAATCATTGGGTCAAAATTGAGTGATGTTCCATTTCTGAATTCTCATTAATCATTAAATTCCCAATCAGACAGTGTTTTCACAAGACCTCAACCTGAATTGCCATCATTTGCAAAAGTTGTGCTTGGATTAAAACGGTTCATGTTCTGGTTTGGAACTGGTAGAAGTGTAGTCCATCCTAGCTAAATCATGGTTGAAATTTTGAAAACTAGTCGAGACTCGATTGGCTGGGATGAGCTGCAGTTAAACATAGGTTACATGCCATGAATATCATGCATGTTACTTTTTGCTAGGTAGAAATACTGATGCTGATCAGCCCAGAAACACTAGCAAGGACCTATTACATGTCCCAAATGGTTCAATGATGCAGTTTAAGATAAAAGCATTGAAAGAGGTGATGAATGTATTGGTTTTGAAGGTTTCAACGAGGTCATAATTGCAAGGATCATTGGAGTATCAAGAGAAGACGTTAGTACATCTTATCCATGTTCAGGAGAAGTCCAATTTAACCTTATTTGGGCCATGAAGTGAGGACAACAAATGAACCAAAAATATCCTACTACAACATGGGATTAATGGGTTTGATGGAAGACTATAAAAGAAAAGTTTTATGAGCTTTATTTAATTTTGTTCGCTATAACACAAAGCTTGTTTGGGCTTAATTAAAACTTTATTTTCAGCTAGGATCGAAGGCTGCTTGGATTAAGTCATGGGCTTTTCAATTTAGGATTTTGAGTCAGTTTTTAGTGGACTTATTTAAGTTCTCATAAGGGGTCCATTAGGGTTATTTCTTAACAACTATTTAAACTCATATAACCCCTTTTTTGCCATTGATTAAATTTAAATTCTGAACTTTTCAATTTATGTGTGAGAGTGATTCTTGCATTTTTTTAGTTCTTGAACGAACTGAATCTGACTTATTGAAGATTAACTGACTTCGTGACGTCATTCTACTCATTCCAATAGTGTTGGTGCCTTAGGACAGGTTTTCATTGTGTCACACTCCTATCAGACTTATCTCAGCTTATAAGACTAGTTTCATTCTTGGTTGTGGATTGCGTAACCACATGATCACGAGGTTCACATCAATTAATGAATGTGAATACTTAACCATGGATATCTCGATTATGAATCTGTAATGTGCCAAAGCATTATTAAAGTCAAATACGTGTGTGTGTGTGTGTGTAAGGACAAAGAAAGTGTGTATTAAGGATATAGACGGTCTGTATTTGTAGAGTTGAGAGGTTCTTTTTTCCATCCCAAATTAGGGTTGCGATAGCCCGTATACTTTTGGGGTGTTCCTTCTTGTGCTGTTCATTCATGCAGACCCGTCTTTAGCAATATGGAAACTGAGAATAAGAATAAAGAGAGACTGAAAAACTGGTGGTGCCGCAAAATCTTCAGTCGCATGTATTTCTATGTGAACATGCTTGTAAAAGCGAGGAAGCATATATTGACGCTTTCATCAAACTATCAACCATTCTAATTAATTAAATTTAACATAATGTTGGTGGAATTTCTTTTTTTATTTTCTAGTCTAAAAGTATACTGTCATCCCGGCTTGAAAGAGAATATTCGACAATATTTTCAGTTTTCACATCTCTTTAATTATGCGTTATTCCCTTCCACACACATGAATGGTGGCAGGCATTCTTCCCTTCAACGCAACGGTAACAGGAGTATGCCCAGGTGAGTTTTCTAATAAACCAAATGAAAGTTCTTTCCCTGAATGCTTAAATTTTAAAGTATTCCTGAATATTTCTCTCTCCTAAATCTGGATAGAAAGAATTAATGGTTTAGTGATGCATGTGTTCGCTTTCCATTCTATCATCTACGGGGTTGGATTGCAAAAGAAGTTAGAAAATAAATTTGTGAGCTCCACCTGAATGGTTATGAAACGAATTCTTCAAATGAGATCATCAAGAGGCTTTGTTTTGAAACAGGAGAGTTAATCTGCGGGGGGACCAAAGATGCTAAACAGAACTGCTCTTTCATCTGTGGGAACACAATTTCCAACACAGCCTTAAAACTCTCCAAGACATTTATGTGTGGTAGCTTAAAGGAGGCGCTAGCTAGAGCACTTGCTTGTTAAAAAATCTAAAAAGGGCTACAAGGAAAGAAGACGCAATTTCAAATATATGTATAGCAATTTCAAATATATATATATCCAAGGAAACGATCTGCACCATCTGCTTCAACTCATGAGGGCAGCGTGCATATATAATAATAATAATTTCGATCGCGTTAATGCTTGTCAAAACTGTGGCTGTGGAGGATTTCATGGATTGCGAAGAAGAAGAAATTGTATTTGCATGTGAATCTCTTCTATGGAAAAGGGCAACTCCGAGGGCAACTCCGAGGAAAAATTTTAGAAACTAGCGAGAATGCGGTAGTTCATTGAACAATTTCCGACGGTAGATGTAAGTATACGGAGTCGATATTGCCAAAGTAATTTTGGAATAAAGAATAGTTTTCATTCCAAAAATAACCTCTTTTTTTTACTCCTGTTTGCCGCCAATAGAGGCCTCCAATGAGATTCCATGGCACGTAGTACTTCGCAGTAGTTGGCAAAGTTAAGACTGGTTAGGTGATGTGAACTCATAAACGATGGAGATACAAACAGGAATGACATATATAGGCAAAGTTAATGTCATTCATCATTTATAATTCAGGATTTTAATTGACGTTCCTTTCATTGATTCCTTCTAAAGCTTAAATTGCATTGATCCATGCTGAAAATCTATTGGAATTGGTTATGTATCAATGGAATACGAGTTTCCAATCTAGTGAAACCCAGTACACGAAATAGTTTGATTGATATATTATTATGGTAAAGGCTGCAATGGCGAAGGAAGAGTCATGATCGCAAGGCATACAAGGGGAGGTTCATCATCGCAAGTGAAATAGGCAACGAATTACATTTCATTTACAACAAATTCATAGTAATGATAAAAGATGAATTACATCCTGACCAGAATGGACACCAACTAGAAAATACAAGATTCTCCAAGGTTGAGCTAGCAAATAAAAGAGACCAGCCAACCATGCCCGGAGATTACCTGGGCCCGAAATATTATTTACCTACTATTACCAAAGACAACTAATAAGAGTCCGACACTACAACTACAGACTTGAAACTTCGACTCTCCTGCTGCAACTGCCAAAAATTCATTGCAGCAACCAAATCCCTGAATCTAGAAAGTACAAAAAAAAGAAAAGACAGTGACACTAGACTGGCAAGTTTAAGATAGAATAGAAGCCCAGTCAATCTCGTAAGATGGATACTTCTGCAACGTAAAATTCCCCGAATCAAAATCCAACGGAGCTTCCTCAAAATCCGGAAACGTCAGATCCGACAAAGGAGACGAACCACCTGACCCATCACTCTCCGTCAACACCGGAGACTGCGTCTCAGACTTAACGACCACCCGCTCTTCCCGAGTCTCCACCACCGAGTTGGTTTCCTTCTTGACCGAGTTACGTCGCTTCTCTACTTTTCCTCCTTGTTTCTGCTGCGAAGAATTCTCCAGGTTCTTACAAATAGCTTGGAGTTTCGCATCAACTGAGGAATGGAGAGGCTTGTACTCGCCGATTTGGGACCCTTGGTGGTGTAGATGAGGGAAATTAAGCCTTGCAAAGTCGCCTCTGAGTTTATAAGCTGCGTTGTCATAAGCCAAAGCCGCCTCTTCTCCTGTGTCAAAGGTGCCGAGCCAGAGACGGGTTCTGTTCTTGGGCAAACGGATCTCAGCGACCCACTTGCCCCAGTGCCTTTGCCTTACTCCTCTGTAAAGCTTCGTGGGTTTGGGTGGTACACCCATTTGTTTCATGGGGACTGGCTTCGGGGATAAAAATTGTAGGGTTTGCGGTTGCTGATAAGTTTGAGGGTTAGAGTGGTTGTAATTTTGGTGGATTTGGCTTTGGATCTGCTGGATCTGGGTTGGGGTGAAGTGGTTGAACCCAATTGAACCAGATGGTTGCTGGAGACCCCTTGGGTCGTTAATCGAGAACCCATTTGAAAATAGGGTGGCCGTCGATGTGGAGCAGCAAACGTCTGGGTACAAAAAGGGCTGTTTCTGTTGCTGTTGGTGTTGGTGTAGAGGTGACTGCGTGGAGAAAGAAGAGATGTAATCGTAAGAAGTAGAAGGGAGAGAAGGAGAAGAAGGATAGTTAGGGATTTGAGAAGGAGAAGGATAGTTGGGGATTTGAGAAGGAGATGGGATAGTTGAAAAGGAAGCACTTTTCATAAAAGGTTCGAGTGCTTCCATTAACTCGTCCACGGCGGGGTCTGATTGAAGCGGACTGCTACTGTAGAGATCCATTGTAGCTGCTATGCCTTCCAGAAAAGCTCAAAATTATAGACAGGAGAATAGATTCAGAAGAAGAACAAAAGGGAAAAAAAAACCAATTCTTGTTTAAATTTAAACAACAGATTTGTGCTCTGCAAAACAGAAAGAAAGAGGTATAGAAATAGACAACCCCTTTGGATTCAAGAACCTAAAAACCCAACCTTGAGGGAAATAAAAAACAACCCTTCAAGCTGTTGATTCAGCTAGCAAAAGAAAAAACAGAAGAAAAAAAAATAATAATAATAATAAGACCTGGATCTCGATTCTGAAAACACCTGGCTTTCGTTAAAATCCTTCTCAAGTTTGCTTTCAAAACATTAATTTCATCGGAAAAAACAAACCCAAAAATCAGAACTTGAAAGACAGATGATTAACAGAAAGGGATTCAGCGAAGCGGGGCAATACAGAGGGGGGGTATCGATTAAAACCTAAAAATCAACAAGCCACAAAAAGCTCACTAAGCTCTCTTGCCTTTACTTTTCTCTCGCTGTTTTCCTCTCTCTCTCTCTCTTTGTGTGAGCCACTCTTGTTCAATCTCGCCAGCTCCCTGCACATTATATAGGACCCCAGCGACCTCGTTAACCTCAGCAATCACGCTGTGGATTTCAATTAACCTCTCTCTTACCTCACCTCATCTTTGCTTCATTAATAATTCTAGCATTTCTAGGTCACTCTCCGATCCAGCTAGCTTCTACTCGTGACGCCAAGACTTTTCCAATCAATGCTCATTGTCCATTAGGCTGGATACACGTGTCCCGTTCACTCTCCGACACCTGCCCGTCACTTACCGTCATGTTCAGTGGATTTTTGTAGTTGGCCATTTGCTTACAAGTTATCTCTAGTATATTTTATTTTATTTTATTAACGTTGTCCGGCCAGTTTCATCAGTTATAAATTTGAAATTAATGATTATAAATTTTTTAATAATTATTATACTGATAATTACAGGACTTTTAGTTTTAAGCTATTACGTGTGATTATCTCTATCTTGTTGACATTTTATTATGCATTCACATTTTCTTCGTGGAAGCTAGTGCAAGCACTATCATCTCTTTTGACAATCGCACGCTCCATGTACAATGCTTTTTTTTTAAAATGAATTATTTTATTTTGATATTAATTAAGAGATGATGGTGTAAATAAACGGTTGTGATCCTTATTACAATTTAATTAGGGGGGATAAGGTTGGGGGACGGCGCAGTTGATAAACGGTTGTTGGTTGACAACCTCTTTTTCAAATTCCTTAATGGATTTTTTATTTTATTAGATGACCGAGTTGTTTCATGTAAACATTGTTAATGATTTTTAATTAAATAATATACGACGGATATTATAAGAAAATCAAAAAAATAAATAATAGAATTAAAAAAATCAAATCACCATGTATAAAAAATATACGACGGCTATTATAAAAAAATCAAAAATCAAGATTATGAATCCAATGATAAAAATTTTAAATAAATTAAAACTTAATAAAAAAAATAAGAATCAAAATTTGAAATTAAAACATTGAGAGTTTAATTTTAAATATCATCAAGCTTCGAATTCAAGGGTAAAATTGAAAAATAAAAAATTCACAAAAAAATCAAATAAAAAATAAAAGCAAGAGAATGAAAACAAAACTTGAAAAAAATAAAAATCAAGATTGAAATTATAAAATTAAAAACAAATTGAAAATGTAATAAAGAGACTAAGAATCAAACTTAAGAATCAAAACATTAAGGGAAAAATATAAAATATTCTAATATAAAATAAAAAATTGATTTTTTTCATGGCTAGCACAGAATTCAATGGATAGGAGATGAATAAAGGGGAAAGAAAAGAAGGGATAGGCAACAAAAAAAGCTATACCACACACAACACTCACAAATGTAAGAGGTCGTCATGGAGCTTTAAACACTGTAATAAGAGTTAGAGTTCCTCTAGCAAATGACAGCTAACACACTACTTAAATAATGTAGAGCCGCATCAAATGTTGATGTGTGCTATGAAGATGTCAACAATATTTTTTAATTAATTTTAAAAATAGAGAAAAATATAATTGCCTGTAACATAATTTTATAATAACATGAAAAAAAACTATATGAAATTATGTAAACATGCTAGAACCCGAAAGGTTATGAAATTTAATGTAAGGGGCAATTTAGTCATTATATTTAAGAACATAAGAAAATACCCCTTAAAGTAATAAAATGAAAATAGCTTTCTAGGCTAATTTGGTGGTTTTATTGCACAAAACAATATGAGGCACAAAACAATATGAGGTTACTATAATAACCCTCGTGAATTTGACAAAGATATTTGAACCTTTATGAAAAAAAAACTGAATTATCCTCCTAGCAAAGCAAGTTTTGTTGGGGAATGGTAAACTAGAAAATTTATTGAGCAAAACATAGCAAATAGTAAGTGTGCATAATAAAAATCTTATCTCTTTTAGCTTTGTAATAATCAGGTGTCTCTCCCTGCCACAGACCAAGCCTTTTTTATCAAATAAAAACATCAAAAACAAAATATTTTAAATATATATATATATAGGTAATTGGCTCAATATGTTTAGTAAACTCACTTAATTTAATATTATTATAAAAAAAAAAGATGCCAACAACAAATAAAAAACACCAATTCAATACAAAAGATAAACGTTGGCCAATACTATTGAAATCTATTTTTACATTATTCCCATAATATCTTAATAATCTTATTTTTTAGCGAAGTAAAAAAAATAAGAATAAGATAATTTCATAGAAAGAAAAAATGAATCTAAAAACAATATGACACAGAAGTTAGATATTGTTAAATCTTTAAACCATGACCTAGGTTATAAGATTGAAAGCACTATACATGAAAAAATCATTAGGGTAAATATCACACATAATAATAATAATAATAATAATAATAATAATAATAAGGGATAGAAAAAAGAAAATCATAAGGCAATGACAAATTTTATATCTTATAGTTAAATTCAAAATAATAAAAATATTTAAAAAATCAAAAAAATCAAAAGAACAAAGACCAAAAGAAAATACATTGTAAACTTGAATTCCATGGTTAAATTAAAAACAATGAAACTTTAAAAAATGATTCCAAAAAACAAAAAATAAAAATCATAAGAATAAGTATCATCTCTTAAACATTAATAAACAAAATTCTTCAATGTGTTTATTTACACTAAAAAACCCTCTTAGATGTAAATGAAAAAGCTTATGCATAGATCTAATTAAACAAATCAGTAACCATAATGTAAAGTGATGAAAAATTCATCAACAATAAACAAAAATAAAATTGAAAATATCAATTGAAAAATGAATATTAAGATATCTAACATTGTAAAAATGTGTTTTAAGTGTTTATATCTAATGAATTCTTCTATCAAAATAAGTTTGTAATAGAAAAAATCAATTTCAACCCATTTTTTTACCCAAAATATCTTGGAAACACTCTCAAATACCTTGTTAAACATATACATGGCCATCAAAACCCTAATAAACTACCACAAAATCTACCCCATAAAAAACCAAAATTTATTTAAAAAAATACACAAAAACAAAAAGAGCTTAATATTAAGAATAAATCAGGTCAGGTATTGTTGGGTATGGTAAACCGGACTCAGGTCCTAGCCAAATAAAGCAATGAACCATATACGGACCTATATTTAAAAAAATGTTTAATGTTGTTCACCACAATTATCTAAAAAAAAGTCAACTTAGAAGCCCAAGCATATAATGCAATGTCTTTACAACCCAAAATCCCAGCATCATGGTGGTTGGATAAACAAGCTCTTTGTTTTTTACTCTAAAACCAATATTCAACCAAAAACATACACACAAATAATTCATTATTTTTTCAAAAGCTTAAAATTAGAAGAAGAAAAACATCAGGTGTTAATAGGCCTAGTACGTCAGGCCCAACTCATGACTCAGTAATGCAACAAACAACGTGTGTAATTATGAGGTTAGGTCCAAGTGCTTTCCCAAACACATGCCTTTTTTACAAAAAAATAAATAAATAAATAATAATGATGTTGTCCACCCCAAATCAGTGTTGTTGATCCTATTTTATTTTGGCTGAAATAACCAAAACGTTTCATGTCAATTAAAAAAACAAGATAAAATAGTGTAGTTATTACCTCGCTTAAAATTTTGGCGGGTTATGGAATTCCTACCAAATTCCGGTCAGATTGTTCCGGCTTTGTTTCGCCTGTTTCGTTTAGGGCAAATAGTATTTTTTTTTAAATAATAAATAATTTTACAATATCAATCATATATCTTAATCTGACTATTAGATTATGATGAGATTTTATGATGAGTATCTTAACATATTTATATATATGATGTTGAAATTTTAGAGCAATTAAAGAATGTAGTGACCTTACAAGATTAATGATGACATTCTAATAATATTATACATGTTCATAATTTTATTCTGAAAATGATTTTAGATTAATTTGTTCTCAAGTTTATTATTCAACAACGAGTTTATTATGAATTAAATTTTATAATTTCATTTGATTTGTTTTATTTAAGGTTATCATGGTCTTATAATGGAGGTCACACATTGAAAGGTTAATCTAGGTTAACCCGAGTTGATTCAATATATAGTTGTTTCAATATTTTTTTAAGATGTCAGCTCGATTTTATTAATTAAATTATATTTTATCAATTTTTCATGTTATCTTTGAATTCATCAAATCAGTTAAGTTATATTAATTCAACTCTCATTTTTTACTTATGTTTGAAATTTAAATTGCACAACTCTAAATAATTTTATTTTTAGATTTAAACTATTTTTAATATATATATATATATATATAAATGCTTTGAAATAGTAACATTTCATTCTAATTGAAAAAAAAAAATCAACCAAAATGGAATTTAGAACCTTGCCCCAAATATCTCAAAAAGAACACATCATATTTCAAACCTAAATATAGCCATTGAGGTGGTTGGATAAACATGCTCCTTTGTTTGTTTCTTTTTCTTCCATAAAACTTATCCCAGCATATATTCTTACCTAAAACACGTAGAAAACATCCTAGAGACCTTGCTAAACCAATACAGGACCACCAAAACCTAATAAACTGCCTTAAAACCTAAAATTTACCTCAAACAAAAAACAAATCAAGCTTATATATGTGTTTTTTTAGGTGTTTTCAAGATAAAGAAACACCTAAACATACCTCCCATATCTTATGAAATCTTTCATCACAAAGATTGATTGTTTTGGTGTCCACAATTCTCTCTTCCGACTACTAAGCTAAAATTCAACAACTTCCTTTCTTTTTTGTCGACTAAAAAAATTGAGAAAAGGGGAAAATCAAGTTAGGTACCAAAATATATTTGATTAAAATTAAAGGGACTAGTCACATTATATCTAAAAAATATGGAGGATTAAAATGAGTGTTTTCATTATAGTTTTAACCCATCTCCTATCAATCCTTTATCTTAATTCCAATTAAATCCTTTCGCTTAAAAATATATGCTATTATGGGCTAATTTGAGCTAAAAGATCCAAATAATGCCAAATAAAAGTTAGAGTATCAAAGTAAAAATTATAAAGAGAATGCACATAGTAATTCTAAAAACTAATCTCTTGTAGAATACTGTGTAATATAATGGCCTTTATTATGATTGATGAACACATCTAGCTATGCATGGGATAACGAAGACGTTCATTAATTAAACTATCTTCTCACGTGGTGGCTGGAAAGTTTTTTATTTATTTATTAGTCTTTTGTCCCGCTCTTCCGTATCTGATAAAATATAAATGTGCACGCATTGTAATAGAAAACCAAGAATTGAAAAGTTTATACGTATATTTACTAAGATAAATAAATAAATAAATAATACAAAAAAGTTTATACGTATATTTACATCAAGACATGCACATCCTAGCATGATACTCACGTTAATAAAAACAAATATCTTATCCTGCGCCACCAGTAGCTCCTGATTTTATAATAACTGAATGATTTCTAATGAAATCTTAATATAATATTATCTATTAGTTACGAGTATGTTTTTATTAAATTTTAAGGGGAAAAAACATGAAGAATGATAATAAAAAACACATTGGCTAATATAATTTTTTTTTTTATTACAACGTTATTAGAAAATGAATTTAAAACCGTACAGCATTTAATGGAATAAAAATTTAAATATTATAACTATATATTTTAATGTCTTCAAGAGAACTTATGACTTGTATAATAAATCTTAAGTTCTAGCTATAACATGCACAACTTGTAGTTCATAAAATATATTTTTTAAGATGAAATTGTCTGACATAAAAAAAATAGTGATTTTATTTATTTATTTTTTAATGCATTAATTGGCCGGTCAGCCCCAAACCCAGAAAAGAAATGGTCATACGCGTGTGGGCATGCAATGCCAGATCAGCACACATGGGGCTATAATTTTTCTTCAAACAAGGTGTCACTTGCTGTGGCCACCATTGGTGGACAACATGTTATGTTGTCTGCTGCAAAAAGTTTGATCTTAAACTGTAGTTCATGGTTAGAGTTTAAGATAAATATTTGATTTTTTTAATGTATCAAATGTCACAAACACAATGAAAGATATTTTGCTTTATATTTTAAAAAAATTATACTAATAAGCATGTTCACTTAATTTTTTTTAATAAAATCTGGAATAAATAGTAAAATAAAAACTAGAAAGGTAAATGCATTAAACTAAACTAATGAAATTTCTACATAATGCATTAAAAAATAGACAAACCAAATCTCTATAACTCATAAAATAAAATTTTAAAAAACAAACTCAATTCCATTTTATATACACATGTTATTGTACTGAATTCTACATAATGCATTAAAGTAAGCTAATCATTCCACGCTGAGTTGTCCTGATCATCGCAAATCATCGCTTGTTTTTCTATATATAAAATAAGACAACATGTCATCCACATCTTGAATTTTTTTAATACCTTTGCGTCCCATCTAACATTTTCTTCACTTTCAACATTCGGTTTTTGATTTTTTTTAATAATTTTTGTTTATTCTATCTTTTTAATATTAGAATATTGATTTTAAATTAATCTTAAATTTTTAATATAATTTAAAATATATATTATTTCACCTATTAGACTCCATAACCTAGATAACAAGTTAGAAGAATTTAAGAATTTACTCAATTGATTAAAATAGATCCAATACTCCATTGTTTTATGATGTTAAAAAAAAGATGTCAATTTTATCTTTTAGTCAAATTTAACGTGTCTTTCATGTTTTCTTCTAAATTGGCATGTCTAAATTCTTTCTGTTATATATCTTTTTAATTTATAAATTCAATTAGATCACATCAACATGATTTTTTAAAAAATAATTTTAAACACATACCAAACAAAGAACCAATATATATATATATATATATATATATATATATTTAAAATAAATTCTAAACCAAATTTAACAGCAAGAAAATCCTGTCCAATTGTTTTTGTACATTTCAAAAATTAAGCAAACTAGCAACTAAAATGAAGTCAATATCTTCTGATCATCAATCATCCAAAGTCAATCTCTTATTAAAGTATTATTTGACATCATAATCGCATATCCAACGGTAGAGGCGGCTCTTGATCTAGATCTTACGTTACATAGAACAGTTGGCAACGTGCTAAACCCTCAAGCACGCAAAATTAACCTGACCGTGGTTAAGTTACCGCGGTCAATACGGAGCGTAACAAGTAAGAAAGAAAAAAACAAGACAAACATATCACGTGTCGAGGTTGTGGAGTGGGTCCCCCACCGCGTTTGCGGCGCCAGTAGTTCGAGAGAGCGTCTTGGACTTTGCGGAGGCCATTTCGAGAGTGTTGACCCACGCGCAGGAGGAGAGCATCTGGACAATTTCAACGTCTAGCGAAGTATTCGCTCGATCCCTTCGATTTCTATTAAAGTTTATTCAAAGCAGAACAGTTTTGTTCGTTGTCCGGATTCCTTTCCATGTCTTACACTAATCAATTGTTCATCGATGAGAAGCTGTGGTATATGGAAGTAAATGTCTTGACCCACAACCTTTTTGTTTTTCACATTTTAAAAATATTAAATATTTTTGAAAAATAATATATATTTTTTAATTTCTTTTAAATTATTTAGTTTTTCGTCCAATATTTTAATGTAATAGCATATAAAAATAATTCTTAAGAATCAAGAAAAACATTATTTTTATTTTTTTAAAAAAACAACGCAAACTCGAGACACCATTTTATTTGTTAATGTAAAAATAAACAGAGAGAATCTCATCAAATCCCGAAAGAGGCGTTGGTTACGTTTGTTGACCACTTCAATTCAATGTGAATCTCGGGTTTTGTCGGCGGGAATCAAGACCCGATCACACGTGCTCCGGGTATTTGAGCTCCCCTTCAATGACTTTTTTTTCAGGCGAAACTTAGAAATGTGATTCGCCTTAAAATAATGATCGACGCACGCAATTATTGTGTTAATTTTTAAAAGTATTTATTGTTTAAAAATAAATTAAAATAATATTTTTTTTATTTTTTTTTAAATTATTTTTAACATCAGCACATCAAAATGATTTAAAAACATTATTTTTTTAAATTTAAAATAAAAAATAAAAAAAAATGTTTAAATTTTTTTCATAAGCACTTTCCAATTATAATAGCAAACAAAGACATATTCATCGCTAGACGCTGCGATGTCTTGGGGAAAAAAAGGGGGTATTGCTTGGCATTTGTTTAGCAATTTATACACACAATCAACTTAAACCCAAATGCTTATCCATCTAGGGAAAATAAAATAAAATGTGGAAAATACTCTAGTGATTTTAATTGATATCTTGATAAAATATTGAATAAAGGAAATACACATGAGCTATGAAAATAAAAAATAAAAATAAAATCATTTTTTTAGTTTTTTCTTTCAATACGTTATTAGTTTTTTTAGATAATTTTAATATGCTAATGTAAGAAATAGTTTAAAAATAAAAAATTTATTTTAATATATTTTTGAGAAAAAAAACACTTTGAAAAATAATCATTACCACACTCCTAAACACTATCTAGTTATCCGATAGTTACAACTTGAGCACCACAAAGATTTTCCATGAAGGTAAGGATGTATTGTCAATAAATTATACTATATACTAAAATGTATCATATTTCAGTTATTGTAGCTTGTGAAGAAAATCATTGTGAATTACAATAGTGTTGCTTAGTTTTCGGGTTGGTGTGACTTGTTTGCTTCACCTTTTTAATGATTTATAATTATGTTTTCACAATTATTTAAAAAGAAATGCCAGTAACTCAGTGGATAGAGCGCATGCTTGCAGGCCTGAAGTGAGGGGTTCAACCCTTATCCACTGCACTTTGTATTTTTTTCATTCTTATTTCCTTCAAATTATTTGTTTTCCTTATAATTTTATTTTTTTCTTTTGTTTTTGCTCTTTTGTTAAAGTTATTATTTTTTTTCTTTTATTGATTTCTCCCTATTATTAACTCAATAATAATAATAATAATAATAATAATAATAATAATATTTTTCTTACTTCCTCTTTTGTTAATGTTTTTAATTTTTTCCTTGGGGTAATTTAATATTTTTTTATTTTTTTAGCAGTAATAATAATGATATTTTCAGATGTTAAGACTTCGGCGTTCTTGTTATAAAAGAGTGTGTTGATATGTTTCATTATATCAAGTCTTGCATGTATAGATGCTATACTTTATTTGATTTTTTTTTCAATTTTTTTATTTGATTTTTTTCAATTTTTTTATTTGATTTTTTCCAATTTTTTTATTTGATTTTTTCCAATTTTTTTATTTGATTGAAATTGATAATATATTTGGTTTTATTTTCGGTCCTTATACTTTTAATATTTTATTTTAATTCCTTTAATGTTTTATTGTTCTTAAATAGTTTCTATTTTTTCCTATTTATATATGTGCCTTTAGTTTTAATTTTTGATTTTTATTATTTTCTTTTTTGTTGAGATAATATTTTTTTCAAAAGTTTTGTTATTAAATTTTAGTTTGTGTTTATGATCATTTGAAAATTTATATTTCTTTTTTTTTTCTTTTGGTTTTTCTATTACATTTTTTTTTCTTTTCATGTCAAATAATTTTTTTAGCTAATAATTTTTATTTACTTTTTTCATTTTCATTTTTTTCTCTTTTTTTAATGTTTTTGGGCTTTTTTTATTCTTTTATTGAATTTATTTTCCCATTATTCAGGAAATAATAATAATAATAATAATTTTGGTTTTTCTTTCTTACTTCCTCTTTTATTAATTTTTCTCCTTAAAGTAATTTAGTAAATTTTATTGTTTTAGCAATAATAGTAATGATATTAGATGTTAAGCTTTTAATGTTGTTGTTGTTATAAAAGGGCATGTTGATGTGTTTCATTATATTAAACCTTGAATGTATAAATGTTATATATTTATTTTTGAATTAGCAAAATTTGTTAATTATTTTAATCTCAATGATTATAAAAAAAAATTGTTCAGCCTGTAACGTAGTGCAGGCAATTAACTAGTATATCCTATAATCAATCGGTTGATTACATATGATGTTGAATTTGTTAATGCAAAAAAATATTTTTAATAGATCTTTTTTATCTTCAATATTAATTTATATTAAATTAATATTTGATTAATGAATTTATAGCATATTTTTCAAAATATGCTATAAATTAAATATATTTTTTTATTTTTTATATAATCAAAGTTAACACAATTTTACTTTTTATAACATATATTTTTTAATTTTTATTATCATATTTTCAATGCATCTCATAAATAATAGTGTGTGTAATAATAGTGTGGGTGTGTGTGTGTGTGTGTATGGGTTGGCGGGAAGGGCGGGCGAGAGAAGATATATAAGTGGGCGGGAGAGGCTGGGAATTAATTTTTTCCCAAGACCAAAACAGAGCACCCAGAGCAATTCCAGGGTGTTTTGGTCGGTATTTCTGGTATGGACCAGTATTAAAAAGAGACGAAAACGACGTCGTTTTGTATCGTTTTTTTGTTTGGTACGAAACATTTCGGTCGTTTCGTCCGAAACAAAACAATATCAATAACTTTGGTTTTAATGGGTTGGTTCTCAAAGATTGTATATTTTGGTGACCTTGGTTTCATTATTTGTGGTCCTATAGGTTGTTTTGTTGTTGATATTATGATTGTTTTTGCACAAGCTGAGTTTTGTGTTAGCTATCTTATTTTTATTGTGAACACTTTAGTATATGTTGTAAAAAGCTCTTCTTTAGATAATGCTTTGTCGTTTTTTTTCTTGAATGAAGCACGATAGTGTTAGGCCTGTTGTGTATAATTTTACTTATTTGTTGAAACTTTTTATGATAATTTTGATCTTAAAAGGGGCAAATATATTCATGGTAGTGTAATAACAAGTGGGTTTTCATTGAATTTGTTTGCGATGACAGGGATAGTGAATATGTATATGAAATGTAGACAGATTAATGATTTATGTAACATGTTTGATAGAATGCTTGAGAGGGATATGGTTTGTTAGAATACAATTATTTCTGGGTATGTGCAAAATGGGTTTGCAAAGGTTGCTTTAATGTTGGTTTTGAGGATGTCTGAAGAAAGGCATAGGCCAGACTCGATTACCATTGTTTCTATTTTGCCTGCAGTAGCAGATATAGGGTTGTTGAAAATTAGCATAGCAGTTCATGGAAATATTTTGAGAGCTAGATTTGAGCCACTTGTGAATGTTTCAATTGCTCTCATGGATATATATTTAGAATGTGGGTTCATGAGGATTTATGGATTTGGGATTTGTTGATAATGTATATTTGGATGTGTGGTTTGTGTTGTATACGAGAAAAAAATGAGTTTTAGTTAATTTTGTGTTTTTTGTATTGTTTCGTACTTTGATAATATTATATTTTATTAATTCATGATATGTTCTTTATTAATTCATGATATGTTCTTATTTTTATTATGGTTCGTGATTTTTATTCTTAGGTTTTTGTAGAAAAAATGTGCTTTTTAATTATCTTGGTAAATTTTCCTGCATGTTGTTGAAGGATATTTTTTCTATTATATGATGAGTATGGTTGTATGGTTGTATGTTTGTATGAAAAGGAATTCGGGTAAAAGAAGGCAGAAAAATTGAGGTTTGGGTTGATGAATATTTGTTTTGTAAAAGTTTTTTTTGGTATAAACCATCCAGTACTCCGGCCACTGCCGACTAATCCGGATTCGAGCCGGGTAAGACCACTAAGGGCAGTAAAGCTTTACCAAGCGAGTTTCAAAGCAACTGCATACCCAAGGCTCGATCTCGAGACCTTGGTTAAGCTGGGACGACCCCTTACCAGCCGACCCACGCCCTCGTTGGTTGTTTTGTAAAAGTTGAACAAGTGACTGAATGAGATCATTTTTAGTTACTAATCTAAATTTTGGTTTTAGAATTTGGGTTTGAAACTTTCAGGTGATTAATGTTATGCTTGAGAAAAATGAGGAATTTTTTTGCTTATATATATCAACTAATACATTTTTTTTTGTTATATGGACTTAAATTTGCCAAACTCATTCACCAACTTTCTTATAAGTGAGTCTGAAGATATCGTTTCTCAACTAAGTGATCCTACTCAATTTTCTTATGAATCTAATTTAATTGTTCATATAATTAAAAAAATCACAAAGAAGTAAAAACTTCTCACAATTGAAAGAATGTTTACTTGTGTTTGTATGGTTAAATACAAGTAAAGATTCAATTACAAGAGTTAAACAACTAACAAGACAATTTTAGGCTCAAGTACATGCTTGCTTTGTTGAAAATAAAGAAAACTTGAATAATTATTCCCAAATAAGCATCTCAAGGAGATGACAAGAAATAAATATAGATGTTGAAAAATTTGTTGGTTTTGTTACCCACATTGAAAACAACTAACAAAGTGGAACGATTGAGAAATAAAGATTAATTTTTTATTTGAACATTTCCATATTAAATTATTTGTTTCACATATTCTTATAACATGGTTTAGTTTATTGAAGTTGTTTCACTAGATTAATGATGTTCATCAAAAATATGCTTCATGTGTTGACAAATGATTTCAACTAGAACATTGATGGGTTATCTTAAAAAAAAATCAAATGATAATTTGAGCAAGCAAGTCTACATCAAAAGTCAAACAAGAAAACAAAAATCATGAAAATGCAAGACCAACTCCATCAACCCTTGATTTTGTTAGTTTAGGAGAATATAGTGAAGGATTTATTTATCAAAATAAACCAATTGGCCAGAAGGTTGCAAAGGAACGACTTAAACATATGCAAGGAAAAAAGAAAGTTGGGGAGAAACCTGTAACAAATATGTTACAACAATTCAAGGATATTTTAGTTGAAATTGAGGATAAAAAAACAAGATAAAAAAATAATGTTAGAGCAACAATCTATAATAATTAAACAAAGTCAAGAGAAACAAGAAATGAATAAGATTGAGAAAGAGATGAAATCATAAAGATGGATACTTCTACATTGAATCCAATTTCTGCATTGTATTTTCAAAGTAGAAAATTGGAAATAATTGCAAAGAGGTGTTTCAATTTGAAATTAATTTGATTGAATTACTTGTTATGGAATGTATCTTTAATTAATTATGCTTAAACTTAATGGTTGCTTATATTGTATTGTTTTATAAAATTGATATGAAATCATTTTGTTTTTTAAAGTTCTTTTAACACTCCGTGACAATAAGTAGCATTAATTAATTTTAAATATAACAACCATAAAAAAAAACATATAATTACTTGAAAAACATACAATAAGTAGCTTAAATCTAATGATTATTTACTCATTACCATATTGTTTCTATATATGTTCGATCAAATTGGCTTGGAGTTGAGAGTTTATTGCTTTATCCTTGATTCTATTATGAGTTTGAAAAAAATCACGTAGTTCTAATTTTTCATCATGTGATACTGATATAGAAGAACCAATTTCATGTTCATGATCAAATCTAATGTTCATTTCTCCTTCATCCTCAATAATCATATTATGCATTATTATGTAAGCTTTCATAACATTTGCAAAAGTATCTTCATCCTAGTATCACACTAGTCCATGCATTATCGTGAAACAAGATTGTAACACCCCAAATGCCCTCTCCACATTCTTTCTTGCAGACTCTTGTTAACTTGTAAAATATTTTCTCTTTTCTCCTAATGACATTGGGATTGTTTTAACATAGGTTGACCAATTCGGATAAATCTCATCTGCTAAATAGTATCCCATTGTATAGTCATGTTTATTGATTGGGTAATTGACAATAGGAGCATGACCTTCAATAAGTGCAACAAAGACAAGTGACCGATCGAAAATATTAATAGTTTTTAGAGATCCATTGATTCCAAAAGAGGAATGCCATATCTAAAGACCTTGTGAAGCCACCGACTCTAGAATTATAGTACGTTCCCGACAATGTTCATCCCATGCCAAGAATTTGGACATTTCTCTTATTTCTAGTGTATGTAATCAATGCTCTCTAACATCCCTAGAAATCCATAATGCTCGCCAATTGATAATAACTTACCAATATTGGACATGTTTAGTTCTCTTCCATATCAATCCCCTAAAACTTCAATAAATGATATGATGAAATCTCTAAGAATTTTTGTTGCAGTGCTTTCCTCAATCTAAATATATTCATCAAATATGTAGGAATACCATATTCAAGTATCCCATGAGCGACAATTACCTTTTGATGACAAAATAAGTCAAAAACACCAATTGTATCTTTCTTTTGTTTGAAATATGGAATGTGAGCTTCCACATTTGCATTTCGAAGAAAAAGACGACGACTCATTCTAAATCTCCGTCAAAACTAACTTTCTATGCATTTAGGATTTTTTGCAAAATAATCATTATACAACCTCAATTCACCTTCCTTTCTATAATAATTGACGATATTATGTCCAATAAAAAGCCATGAGACTTTGTTCTTGACCCTTGATTTATCAATTCTTCTTCAACAACTACTACAGTAGTAACTTCAAAGGCGAACATGAGACTGTTATCATCAAAATCAAAAGCATCATAAAAATTAAAATGATTCATGGAAAACTTTAATGAAATAAAATAAAAATTGAAAATAAAGATTGAAAAGAAGAAAACGATGAAGAAAAACATGATGAAGAAAAATGTTAAGGTTTAAGCGAATATTTATAGATGAATTTGTTTTCTCTAAAATTTGAAAATTTAAAATGTTGGCAGGTTTTTTCTAAAAATTTCAAATCCAAAAAGAATAAATTTAGCGGTTATTATTTTAATATTTGAAATTTCAAAATTTCAAAATTTGGTGGCTTGTTTTTTTTTAAAAGAAATTTTGATGAATTTTTTCAATATTTAAAATTTCAAATTTAAAATGTTGCAAGCTTTTTTATTTTAAATTAATTTTTTAAATTTAAATATAATTAAAAAATTATTAATTATATTTTTGGATGGTTTTTTAAAAGCAATTATTTAACTATACAACTTACTCCTATTAATTGTATAATTAATTGCATAATTAAATTATATACATAATAATTGACCTATATTTAAAACGATATATAAAAATGACTCTTTTAAATTACTTTTACTGTTGGAGTACATATAAATAAGGAAACTATATTTACACTATTCAAAAAGTCATTTTAAAGATTTATATCTCTAAAATGGTTTTTACCATTGGAGATTCTCTTACGTCTTCCAATATGGCATTCAAGTTATATTGACTTTCTCCTTGTCCAGATGCAACATGTGTTTTGTTCAGATATTTATATTTGTCATGTACGACCCTTTCTTTTTTTATTTCTTTCCCTTTGTCCTTATGGATTTCAATATTGATATGGAAAAATAATTAAAAATAGTTCCTACCAATACGATCCATATTGTTTGAAGTCAAATTATTTGTCCTGTTAATTTTATAATATGATGATTTCATGTTTTAACATTTAAATTGTTGGAAACTCAGTTTATTGAGATTTGAAATTTCACGAGTTGCAAGTTTACGAGTTTAGCCTAATAATAAAAAAATCATTTACGTTTGCTTGTTTTTTCTTCATCTATTTAAGGTCATGTTTTCTTCCAATTTCATCCCTCACTATTTATTTAATTGGACATTGAACTCCTTTTCCCTTATTTGCTTTCTTCACGACTCCTTTTCCCTTATTTGCTTTCTTCATGACTTTTAGCTAATTTTGATAATGACTTGGGTTACCTCAAGTCTATTTATTTATTGTTCTTTGTTCAATTTATATATTTTTAAATTCTTTTTTTAATTTAAATAAAATTAATAAATTAAATATAAGTATGAGATGTTCATCTCGTGATATTTTTATTTGTTTTCCCTTTGGATCATTATTGTGATTACATTAGTGACCTCTCTCTGTAATTCAAGGATTAAGGCAACTATGCACCTAAGGGGGGGAATTAGGTGTAAATACAATAAATATAGCAATTTTAAAATTAATTACTTTAAAGTAAAGAGATAAGAGAGAGAGATTGCTAACTCGGTTTTTAACGTGGTTCGGCAAGCCTACGTCCACGACTCAAGTACCAACCCGTACTTGAGTATTGTATTCTTTTACTAATCCAAGTAACAAGATTACAAATCCCGCTTGATGAATCCACACCAAGACTTTTACACCACTTGAAGATATGCCCTCTTCAAGATTTTCCTTCTTCCCACTTGAAGATGTACCCTCTTCAAGATTTTTCCTTGGTGATGTTCCCTCACCAATATCAAGAGTTTTATACTCAACTCTCAAGAGTTTTACAATGATTGTTTTTGTAAAACAATAATACACTCTTAATAGTGTGGATATTACAAATGAAGATCTATGATCTCTTTATCTCACTTAATAGCACTTATAAGATTTGAAGGTGTTCAAGTGTAGTGAGAATGAGATTTAATACTCTTTGTGTTAAGGATATGAAAATTTAAACACAAATATGAGCATTAATGAGGATTGATGATTTGAAGGTGTTTATGCACTACTAATTGCCTCAATATCAGATATGAAAGTTGTGTGTTCTTAGTTTTGCAATTAAGAGGCCTATTTATAAGTTTCTAAAAGAAACTAGCCGTTTATAGCTGTTTTAATGCAACTGTCATATCAAGCGGTCGACCGGTTCACAACGGATAAATCAAGTGGTCGACCGGTTCAGTTCGAAAGACATTTTGTCTTCATGTGGTCGACCGGTTCACAACGGATAACCTAAGCGGTCGACCGGTTCAGCTCGAAAGACATTTTGTTTTCAAGCGGTCGACCGGTTCACAACAGATAACTTAAGCGGTCGACTGGTTCAGCTCGAAAGGCAATTTGTCTTCAAGCGGTCGACCGGTTCATGCAGAAAGGCAATGTTGACAAATTATCTTTTCTGAATTTCTTGAACCGATTAATTATGACTTAATCCTATAATCATCAAATTCTTTTAATGCATGCAATGTGAAGTGTGTGAGTTCATTTTAATTTGTGCTATCAAGTTAGAAATTGAGATTTACATAATTAAAGCACTAAAATGAAAACTTCTTCTACGTCTTCACTTGCTTGCATCTTGGACTTCTTGGAGTGATTTCTTCGTGTACTCCGTTATGCTTGTTGATGTATTCTTTGTATAATACCTGTTTATAGCTTAATCTCATCCAAGCATATTATTAGTCCATTTTCTTTTTATTGTTATCATCAAAATATATAAAGCATATAAGTGTGACATTATATGTCAACAATCTCCCCCTTTTTGATGATGACAATAAACAAAAAAGCTTAGATAAAAAATTGAGTCTCCCCCTATATTTTGTAATGCAATATATAAGAGACATTGAACATTTTTAGCAATTTAATCTAAATAAAAAATATCATATGCAATTTCAAGAAAAAATCATTTTTCTCCCCCTAAATATATACATATTAATTTTTCATATTCTCATATTTTTCTCCCCCATTATTGATGCATTTGATATTTTCATATTCTCTCCCCCTTTGGCATCAACAAAAAGAAGAATTAATCATTGTGGATAAATAAGAACACAATATTCAATATCATTGTACATATATCCAAAATGAAAAGCATAAATACAATAGCTCTAAGGATAAATAACATTATAAGTAAAATGAGATGCATGATACAAAATCACTAAGGAGGTGGGTTTCATGAGAGAAGTGAAGCCATCATCTCCTTCATCTCCTGTATATCAGCCCGCATCTCTATCTGAGAGTCTCTCATGGATTGTATATCTGTCTCCATGAGCGTGAGACGACTCTCTATCCTATGTGACCAGCCAATTGCAGATGGCTCATCTAGGGAGGAAGCCGGAGGTGGTGACTCAAATAAATTTGTGAACTCGTCTTCACCCTAATCCTCAGTCACATTCTCCTCCTCTTCATGCTCTTCCTCAGCATGTGTACCTTCTAGGTGCCCTTGAACCCACTCACCATGCTCATTAAGCACATATTTCATTCTAGTGAGAGTGGTGTTATTTATCTCTGTCTTATCTGAGTACGGTTTCTTATCCGTACCCGTCAGCAGGATTTCAAAATGCTCAAAAATAGTGGTGAACACTTGACCATATGGTAGAGATTTTTGTTTTTGATCGTATGCTAAGATCATATTCCTAATCAAGATGTATGGAAGGTTTATCGGCCTTCTCTGAATCATACAATCAATTAAGCATAACTCCATAAATGTAACTGAGGTTTTGTTTATTTTCAAAAAAAAATGGTTTGATATTCTCTTTTAGTTGTGATATGCAGGTTAAAAAAAAAGAAAAAAAAAGCTCAAGCAAGAAGTCAGCTCATGTCCAATTCAATCAGACATTCATCCTTGAACAAAAAAAGGGAGTAACAGTTTTCTAATCTTTATTCTTATATTCTCTTTCTTCTTTTTTTTTACATTAAGGATAAGGTAAAACTTAATTTTGGATATTTGATTGTGTTGAATGCTTGAGATGGCCATGCTTGTTTGGATATTTGATTGTGTTCGAAAAATACTTTTTGTGCAAACATCAAAAGTATTTTTGTGCATCGAAATGTGTTCTGAAAAATACTTTTGATGCACAATCACACCCCCCAACTTAGATTTTGCTAGTCCTCAAGCAAAACAAAACATAAAACCTTTGAAATAAAAATAATAATAACCATAATTAGATTCGACTCATTACACTTGAAGGATCTATCATGCAAACATTGGTATCTTCAACTTGGTGTATACACAATAGCGAATAAAGAAAAATAAACATACTCACATTCTCTAAATAAAATATCTATACAAAATTCCAAATTTAATCGTATTTATCATGCAACCAACATAATTAATTCATGCGAAAACTCGACTTGTAATCTTCCCTTCTTTCCACTACAAACAAGGTAGCAAACTAGAGAAATAACTATCTATATATATTTTTCTTTTTTTTTTCTTTTGTGTGAACTGTATTTGTTCTTTTTCTTTAAGTGGTCACTTCCCTTTTGACGCGAATACAAACATTTGTGATGAATGCACCCGGTTACTCACAAAGTCACAAACTTAAAGTGCTTTGCATACTCATATTTCAAGCTGCCGTTTGACGTAAAGATAAACATTTGTGATGAATACCCCTAGTTACTGAGCAACTCAAAACATTGGAGTAGGTTGAACTTTGCACACATCTATTTATTTAATTATTACTCTATTTACTTAAACCTTGTTTAGGACTAGATTAAAAGGGATGATCACAAGTAAAGCATCACACTCATCTTTTATGCATGATCACACAACTCACACAATTTTTTAAGAAAAGATGTACTACAATAATCTTAAAGAAAAACAAAATATGTTATATCTTGCTTTATAAGATATTATCTATCCCAAATTAAAGCATGCAATGTTCAACACAATAATGGATCCAAAAATGTAATGTTGATCCTAATTAAGTCTCACTCACATACAAATGCATTTTTTTTCTTCCAAACAAGCATGGCCATCTCAAGCATTCAACACAATCAAATATCCAAAATTAAGTTTTACCTTATCCTTAATGTAAAAAAAAAAGAAAGAGAATATAAGAATAAAGATTAGAAAACTGTTACTCCCTTTTTTTGTTCAAGGATGAATGTCTGATTGAATTGGACATGAGCTGACTTCTTGCTTGAGCTTTTTTTTTTCTTTTTTTTTAACCTGCATATCACAACTAAAAGAGAATATCAAACCATTTTTTTTTTGAAAATAAACAAAACCTCATACCCCCCAACTTAAAATAATGCATTGTCCCTAATGCATGAACAAGTAGATAAGAGTTGGAAGAATAAGAAAGAGAGAGAGAAAAAAAAAATAAAAAAAAATAAAAACACATTAATTCTGATACTGCAATGACATTGGATCTTCAAGATCCAATGTCTCAACTTCAGCCACAAAGTTTTCAAGATAAGGTTTTAATCGATGACCATTTACTGTGAAAACATTTTCATTCTTATGATTTTCTACCTCAACAGCCCCATGCTCAGAGATGGATTTAATCACAAATGGACCAATCCATTTTGTTCTCAACTTCCCAGGAAAAAGATGTAATCGTGAATTATACAAGAGAACCTTTTGACCAACATGAAAGGATTTTCTAAGAATATGTTTATCATGCAAAGTTTTCAAAATTGCTTAACCGCTATTTATGATCGGCTTGTTTTAACTCACAAGTGCATGAGTGTGCGATGTAGCAATTAACTCGGTAAGATCGAGGTCATATCCACAGAGAGCTAGATTTATAAATTAAGTTAGGTAACAACAAAAATATTTTAGGAGAATAATGAATGGATTTGTTTTCTAAGATAAAAGAGAGTAATTAGATTTAAATGATAAGAAAAGGTAAGTCTTGGTTCCAAATCAACTTTGATGGTGATGTATTGGTGAATCCTTCAACATATATAAGATAACTCAACCTCATATCAACGATGGTGATATTAGATCGGAAGATATTACAATGAAGATCTAAAACATGAAGATGATTATTGCTTAAGAATAAACAAGTGTTTTCATATTAAGTAAGACATTGAATCAAGCAATCTCTATACCAAAACTAAGTTTTGTTCATAAAAATTCAAGATTATAACATTACTTAGATGATTTCTAAAATTTCTTTGCAATAACAAAACATTCATGAAGAAAAAGTGAAGATAGACATTAGGATTCATTCATATCTTAAAGAACTCACCTCAATCACCATCATCCTTGATTTGGATCCAAGAAAGAGATTAGCCAACCATAATTATATATAATAACACTCTAATAAACATGAAATAACTTGAATCAAACTGAAATAATAAGTTTTACAACTAAAATAAAACTGAAATCTAAAACAAGAAAAACAAAACACAATCTCGGAAAATATTGTAAGACAGATCTGAAGCTAACTTGGACTGCAATTTAACCCTATTTCTGAGCACTTTTTGTAGAAGACTATTAGACACATATTTATAGCGCTTTCTGTTATCTTTCCAGAACATTAACAAACATATAATTTGGATCTTTGAGTCAAAAGATATGACCAACACGCCGAAAGGTGTTCTGGAAAACTTATTATGTTGGCAACTTGGAGCATATTCTTGTGCCTGATTTGATGCCAACTTTGTACTGCACCTTATCCCACTTTAGAAGCGTTTTCTGGAGACAACTATTAGACACATAGTTGTAGACCTTTCTGTTAGCTTTCCAGAACATCAAAAACCATACAAGTTGGATCTCTAAGTCAAAAGTTATGACTGAAACTCCGAAAGGTATTCTGAAAAACTTATTATTTCGGCAACTTGGAGAAGATTTTTGTGTCCGATTTTCTTCCTCATTTTTAGCTGAATCTTTCTTCTTTTTGACCCAAGATAAAGTAACAATCTTTCCTCCAGCTTTCCATAGATTTCTCCTCCAATTCTTTCTTCCAAATTTCGACATTTAAATTTCCTGAAATAATTCATTTAAGCTCAAAAACTTGTCGAAACATTAAAAGAAATTCATTACTAAAAAGCACATCAATTATTATAAAATACGAAATAAAAATAATAAATACATATGTAAAATAAGAGATTTAACAATACTTTTGATGCACAATCAGTAACTTCATCATAATGC
>CM063592.1:12259645-12317598 GCA_032356905.1 Salix exigua
CTACCCCCTATATATATAAGAAAAAGAAAAAATCTAGATTGAAGGAAGATGGTATTTCTTTAGTTTAAGATTCAACAATAGAATACAAGGAACATGTAGTTTAATCTAGATTTTATTATTAAACTACCTGTGGTGCTAATGCCCGCTCTGTTTTTCTTGATCCACTTTTTTGTAATTCAAACACCCTTTAGCTGTAGGTTTATTAGATATACTTACATTTTATTGAATATAGAATAATACGATTAGTTTAATACTAAAAAATAACAACAAGAAAAACATTGATTGGTTGTTTACATATGATTAGGTGTTAGATAGAACCCTCGGAGAAAAAGAGTATCTCTTGTAGGGGCCATATGAACTTGAGAGTAGCTAGGATCTTAAACCTTGGCTTAACCAAATAGGATCGAATCAACTCAAAACTATCCTCGCAAAAATCTTAATGAAGTGTTACATCTATTCAAAGACTCGATTACTCCTATTATATATATATATATATATATATATATAAAGTAAACCAAAACTAAGAGGATCAATCAAGCACGTAAATGTATGAACTCCTTCATCTTTCTCAAGTGTGTGCATGTCCACTGAAGAAACGAACACCATGTCAAAGAAAGCTAGTCAATAAGATTCTTGCTTGTGATAGCACCCCCAAAATATGGTAGATAAAGGGAAATAAAAGAGTAAATGGTTATATGTCTCAACCTGTAACACACAAAGGACTCGTATAAAAGTTTTGAAAAAATTACAGTTTATCCATTGTGTGAAGATGATCAATAAAACCAAACCATATGATGAAGGAGTGCCTCATGATGAAACATGAAAACCAAAATGATGGTAAATTTATGGGTGTGGAATCTCTAAGGACCTAATGGAGAATCTACCACAATAATGACCATTCCAATATATTAGAAACATATATGTTTATTTATGGATATAATTTTTGAAAATTCACAACTAAAAGGTTTGGAAAGAAACAAACTATAAAATTGTTAGAAAAAAAAAGAGTTTACTCATATGATTATTATTACAAATACCATAATAAATAATATATTATAACAGATAATTCATAGTTATAATTGTTGATATGATGAGTTGTCTATTATAATATAGCTGGTGATTCTGTAATCTTATTTGTTATAGGAACTAGATGAAATCTTGTATAGGTAGTAATTATAAGAATCTGATTAATCATAGAAATCAAATCAAATCTTGTATAATATTATTTTAGTTCCTTTGAATAGGATTGTTGCCTATTCTAAGAATTGCCTAAATATTTCCTTCTAAAGAAGCAGAATAAAAATACAAATAATTCAGTTTGTAGACGCCATTGTCTTCTGATGGTATCAAAGCAATAATTGTAGAACTTTGCAAACATGAATCTCATACTCACATGTTTTTTCTTTCTAAAACTCATATATACTAATTACATGGAAAATCTCAACCCGTTCCACAATATAACCAAACATCACCCATTATTATCAACCAAGACAATTATGCATTCCTTACCAACATCATATTGGATGAAAGTAATTATCCACTATGGTCTCAACTTATAGAGATGTGCACTGATGCTCATAACAAAACCAGATATCTTACTAGTGAAGAGAAAAACCTGAACCCGAAAATCCCATGTTAGATGCAATGACTTATTCATTAGTTCACAACCAAGAAAAATGAGAGGTTAAGTCTAAGACCTATGATAGCTTAGATGAAACTCATGTGTTTAAATTAAATCAAAAGTCTTTCTCTATAAAAAAAAATGGTAGATCTATGTCAACATATTACAATATACGGATTGCTCTATTCAAGGAAATTGATCACATAACTACCTCCCAATGAGAAAGAGTTGAAGGTTTGGTCCAATTACATTCAACAATGATATTTTATGAGCGGACTTGGTTCTGAGTTTGATCATGTCCACGGAGAAATCTTACAGAGAGATCTAAAGCTGGATTTGGAGAGCATATACACCTATGTAAGGAGGGAGTTTCAACAAAGATAGACAATGGGAGGTTATCGCTCACTTACTAAGCACTATGTGCACTCTTTCATGATCACAAACCAATCCCGATAGGAGTCGAGTCTAGAATATTGAAGAACCACAATAATCCATCCGCTGAAAAGTATTCAAGTCTGGTATTGTTGTGAATTGGGTCATTCAAAGCAAGGGTGTTATGAGATCATTGGTTATCCTGGGTGATGGGGTTTCTAAAAGAAACCAAGAAAAAGTTTGTAGGAAAGGTCATGATGACACTACAATCAAAGCTCAAACAATTGTTGAAGATAAATTATAGCTTACTCGCTAATGTTGCACAACTAAGTATTATTGATAAGGCAAATCATTCTCTATTACCTGTAAGAATAATACTTAGATTATTGATATAGGTGCATCACATCATATGATTAGAGACATTACTCAATTAAAATCCTTTCATTCATCTACACATTCCTTTATTTCTACAACTAATGGCAATACGACTCTCATTGTTGATAAAGTCACTATCATCCTGACTCAATCTCTCACTTTAAACTCAGTCCTAGTTGTCCTATCTCTTGAATATAATCAATTGTCATTTGGCGAAATTCCTTCTGCTCTTATGTATCGTAACCTTCTAACCTTAATTCTATGTTTTTAGAATATTACGACCTACAAGATTCTTGGTTATGGTGTTAAGCGAGGTGAACTCTATATTTAGAACTTATAAAAAATTTAGCCATACATATCATACTAAAGTTCATATACAAATCAAGCAAAAATATAGTTATGACATCAACGATTGGGACATCTTTCTTTTGGGTATCTTAAAAATTACAACTGCATCTTTTGACGTAGTTCATAATTCGAGTTTTATTGCAATATTTGGGAATTCGATAAAATTCATCGTAGTTCTTTTATTTCAAAATCTCGTTACTTTGTCACAATTATCGGTGAAATGTACTCGAATGACTTGGATGTATTTGCTCCATAAAAGAGTGATGTTTTTATAGCCCTTAAGGAATTTCATAGTACATTGGGTACTTAGTATCAAAAACAAATTCGCAGCTTGGCAAACCGATAATGCCATGGAATTTTTGATATGTTGGTTCAAAAGTATCTACACCGGTATGGAATTCAACTTCAAATTTCTTGTACTTATAATCCACAAAGAAATGGATTGAAAAAAGAAAAATAGAAAAATATTAGAGGTGGTTTGTGCTTCCCTTTATGGCATGCACATTCATCAGCTGCTACTAAGAAGAAGTCTGTGAAGTCTATCGTTTATCTACACAAGTGGACACCCTCTCGTGTGATAGATTTTCAGACACCTCAACAGCTTATGCAATCCTTATTTCCCATCCTATACCTTCCAAATATTGAACCTAAAGTTTGTATGTATTGCCAACATCTATATTCAAAATGTTTTGTGGACTAAACTTGATCCTTTTGTTTTCATTGGATATTCGGACTTGCAGAAAGGATATAGATGTTATGATCCTCACACTCAAAAACTATATGTAAACTTGAACATCTCCTTCCATGAATCCAAAATTTTTATTTAGAAGGGTGTTCAACCACATTTTCTCGAGGGGCTCCTAGCAAAAATTATTTGATGCAACAGAGCGGCAATAATGAATGTTTTGAGCTAGAAGAAGTGAATGAAAAGCTTAGGAGTAGAAGCACCGATGAGGGTCACCAATATAAAGTTGCCTTTGTTAACACCATTAAGCTATGAATCCCCTTAAAGCAAAGTTATCAATACCGTTTCGGTTGGCATTTTGTTTTTCTATTGATACAAAATGTTTTGGTTTGGAGTATTTTGATGCGTCGTTTCGGGGTTGTACTATTCATATATAATTAATTAATTATATATATAATATAATTTTATTTTTATAAAATCAAAGTCGACAACAATTTTATTTTTTATAATATATATATATATATATATATTTTAAATTTTTATTTTTAAATTTTGGTTTATATAGACACACACACACATGGTTCATTTGTGTCCATGGGTGGGTGGTTCGGTTTGTCACTTTGTTGAGCACTTTGTCATTCAAAACAATCCCACATTGGATAAATAAAAGATGAGACAAAGGGATTTGTATGTAAATATAAAGCAAGAAACAACATTGTAACTTGTTGGGATGTGTACTCGGCTTAAGATCTAACCAAGAAGGAGATCCTATGTTTGTGGTAAAGGGCGTGGGAGTTGAAAAATAAGATGATTTTTTCCTGTAGTCGAAATGGCACAAACAAAGTAATGCTAGTATGTTTCGACTGGTATTTGAACATCAAGTTCGGAATAGACCGAAATAAACCGAGATAAAAATTATGTTGTTTTGTCTCGTTTTTTCACTTGGTGCGAAATGTTTCAGCCGAAACGAAACGGTATTGACAACTCTGCCTTAAAGTGTTGAATCTCATGTACTCTGTCGCGACGGCGATTTTTGGCGCTAGACGGAGGGGATTTTTATAGTCATAAAATTATGACTATAATTATCGGGAGTCGCCACCTAGTATTAAGGTTACTAGGCACCTATTGGTCTGCGAGAGTCTAGGGTAAGGAGACTTATTGTGCAAGGGGAAGACGCATCACCCCCAGTGCACCTTACCTAAGGCAAGCTGCATTGTAGTTTGATTGTTTTTCCTAAATTATCTTTTATTGGTCTTTCCTAAGGTTTGACATAGATTTCTCTCTATGAAAGAATCTCTATCTCGTTAAGGGTCAAAAGACTAACTAAAAGTGAATTTTTGCACTGTAAAAAAATGTTTTTATTCATCCATAGGTGTACATTACAGTATAATTTTACACCGTGATGGATAAGACAAAATAATTATGAAATTATTTTTGACATTTTGGCCGAATACCAACAGATAATCATAAACTGGTTATGATATCCAAAAATTTTGCTTAAAAATATGGAAAAATATGCAACATATTTTTTTTACAAAAAATACAATGAGAAATATTTTGGAATTCGGCCGTATGCAATAAAACAAAGTGCCCCTTTTTTTTGAAAATTTTATTTTTTTTATTTTTTTTGGGATGGCTGCACGACCGGTGAATGACAACTCGATCGGTTTAATTGGGCTTCCAGCCCAAATGGGCTGGAAGCCCAAGTGATAAAAGGTCGGGTGGTGCCGATCGACCCACCTTATCTCGAGCTCCGACCCAATACCCTGGACGGGCTGGGAGCCCGTTTCTTCAAAGGCCGGGCCAGCACGAAGCCCGACCCAAATGACCGCGCGGGGAGTCACTCCCCGCGCATGCAAGAAGACAGCAGCGATTGAAGACGATGAACAGTAAATGGGTGATTTTTCAAGTGCGACTAATGGAGATTCTGCTTATACCTTCGTGTAGAGGACTTCGACGTGGTCCTCCCTGTCGTCGTAGTTTTGGAAATGGATGTCTGTGGCGGCCGGAATGGGCGTCGGAAGTCGCCGGTCTCTTGTCCTGTTCTTTGCTGTCCTCTGCTGCTACTCGTCCCCGGAGATGGAGGAGGTGCCCGTGTGGTTTCTGGCTGCCGTTATGTGAAGGAAACTTCTGTCGTGGTGGCGAACGATGGTCAGTGGTGGTGGCTGGAGCGCCGGCCGAGGGATGCTGTATGATAGTTTAGAGAGAGAGAGACATGGCAGGGGGAGAGAGATAGAAGATTTGCAAACCAAGAGTTTTCTACGTAAATTTTCTTTGCTTTTTCTCTGTTTTTTCCTCAGCAAAAGCTATCCTCTGTTTCAAACTTTTATTTCCTAAGTTTCTGCCCACATTTCTCCTTTTTTTTCACGTTTTCTTCTCCTGTTCGTCCCTCCTCTCCAGTTTTTTCTTCTGTTCTCTGTTCCTATTCTACTCTTTTTTACTCATCCTCCTCCCGCGTAAAAACTCGTTTTGATCTTTTCTTCTCCGTTTTTTTCGTCCTACTCCTTGAAAACCCGTTTTGCATGCAAGTTTAATATTTTCCCTCCCCTCTTTCGTTTCGTCCAGCTGGGATATTTATAGGAGGAGCAAAAGCCGCTTCGGGGCCTGTAACCGAGGGCGCCTCAAAATGGGAGAAGAGATTTCCCAGGCAAACGCATGCCCATGGGTGGCGTCTCTGGCGTGCCCTACGCGACATGCTTGCAGAGATTCGGGAGAGGATGGCGAAAGATCAATTTGGTCCCTCAAATTTTAATCAGCTCAATTGCACCTCTAATTGGTTCTAAATTTATGATTTTGTGCAATCATGTCCCCGTGAAAAATTCAGAGTTATCTTTAAATTTTGCTTGCCTTTTATTTTGACCCTTGATTTCCAATTTATGTCATTTGACCCACAATTGACCATTAAACTCTCAATTGTTTCCGATTGGACTCCTGATTTTGCATAATTGGCTTGGAAAAATTCCATTTAGCCTCCGAAAATTCCCAACTTCTCAATTGAGCCCAAATTAAATTCAAGGACTTGATTTTTCACTAATTAAGCCCTTAATAAAATTATTTTGACCACTTAAAGTATAACTAAGTCCTTGCACTTAATTAAATCCTTTAATTGGACCCTCAATTAATTCTCAAACATAATTATATTTTAAAATTGGTCGATGATTAAATCAAATTGGCCCATAAAAAATATAATTATATCCTCGACTTAATTTTTATACTGATTTATCCGATAAAATACTTTTGTCTTAAATCTGTATTTTCCTCTATCTTGGGGACAAAAGAGACACAATTGGACTCTCGAAAACAACCAAAATTTACACATTGATTTTTCTAACAACCCGACCTCTTTTATTTTATTTTTGTTATTTTTGGTATATTTTGGGAGTCACCCAAAATTGGGTGATGATGAGTTGCCCCCTCTTTACAATGCTTACGACTAAAGTTTTGGAAAAGACTTTAAATAGTAAGCGTTGTAAAGAAAAAAGAAAGGTGGATGTATCAGACCAAGAAATAGTTGATCCATCCAAAAATGAGAATGAGGGCTATAAAGCGCACTTAGAAAAAAATGGTAAAATAGGGCTCGAAAGCGCACTATCAAAGGATTTGGGACCTAAGAAGGACACGCAAAAGGATGGAAGATTGTGATGTTTGTGAATGATACAGGAAAATGGTCTCATTGTTATGGGTGACCTACCCAGGTGAAAATGGTGAAAGTGGTCTCATTGTTATGGGTGACCTACCAGGTGAAAATGGTGATGGTGGTCTTATTGTTATGGGTGACCTACCCAGGTGACAAATGGTGGATGTGGTCTCGTTGTTATGGGTGCCCTACCCAGGTGAAAAATGCTGAATGTGGTCTCATTGTTATGGGTGACCTACCCAGGTGAAAATGGTGTATGTGGTCTCATTGTTATGGGTGACCTACCAGGTGAAAAATGGTGATGGTAGTCTCATTGTTATGGGTGACCTACCCAGGTGAAAATGGTGAAAGTGGAGGGAAATAGGGCATGAAAGCGCACTATTTTGATTGATGGTCGAGGGTATGAAAACGCCTCGAAGATGGGGAAAATAGGGCATGAAAGCGCACTATTTTGATGGATGGTCGAGGGTATGAAAACGCACTCGAAGATGGGGGAAATAGGGCATGAAAGCGTACTATTTTGATTGATGGTCGAGGGTATGAAAACGCACTCGAAGATGAGGGGAAATAGGGCATGAAAGCGCACTATTTTGATGGATAGTCGAGGGTATGAAAACGCACTCGAAGATGGGGGAAATAGGGCATGAAAGCGCACTATTTTGATGGATGGTCGAGGGTATGAAAACGCACTCGAAGATGGGGAAAATAGGGCATGAAAGCGCACTATTTTGATGGATGGTCGAGGGTATGAAAACGCACTCGAAGATGGGGGAAAATAGGGCATGAAAGCGCACTATTTTGATTGATGGATCGAGGGTTGGGAAACACACTTGAAGATGGAAAATAGAGTCTGAAAGCGCTCTATTTAATTGATGGACCGAGGATTTTAAAACTCATCAAATTCTTGAAAGGGATAGGACTTAAAAGTGCACTATCTCGAGATGGTTGATGGCTAAAAGCGCATTCAAATAAGGAAAGAGATAGGGTTGAAAAACACTCTATCTCGCTGAATGAAAGGCTCGTAAGTGCACTTAGAGAAGTGAAAATGATGAAGGCTCAAAGACGCACAGAAAAATGATGAGTAGAGGTTTGTGAATTACAATTCCTCCAAAACATTTCTTGGATTCCTAGGGAGATGCAATGCATAATGACACCCAAAATCAAGAAATAAATAAAATTGGAAAGCATTCTCAAGAAATGAGAGAGGTGAGAGCTTGAAAGCGTGCACACAAAATGATGAATGAAGGTTCAGTAAATTACGATCCCTCCAAAATATTTTAGATTTCCAATGGGGATGCAATGCATGATGTCACCCAAAATTAGCAAAAGATAAAGCTGGAAAGCATTCTTAAAGAGGTAAGAGCTTAAAAGCGTGCATACAAAATGAAGGAAGGTACGTAAATTACGACCCTCCAGAATATTTTTAGATTTTCAATGGGGATGCAATGCATGATGATGCATGTATACTTACCTGAGAGATATAGGTCCCCTTTCTTCCTCCAGACCTTCTTTTCCGGGATTTGGACATCTGGATTTGATGGCTTCTCGCTTCTACATACTCAAGCAGCAACTTATGATTTTGACCACTGGGGATGATAGATTTTCCATATCAACATGCCCTCCCGAGTTTGATCAAGATTCTTTGAAAAGGAATTATGGAGTCAACTTCGTAATTTGGTGGCTTCTAGCTACGCATATTCAAGCCGCAACTTATTGATTTTAGTCATTGGAGATGATAGATCTTCTTGAGATTGATCCAAATTCTTTGAAAAGAAGTGATGGAGCCAACTTCCATTGCATTTTAAATTGCCCCCTGTTTGGTCATGCCCCAAAAGTATTTTGGGCTTCAAGCGTTTGTATGAAAAGGTTGGTTATTTGCAAAGATGGTGTTTTCATGTGGGATTTTTAGAGCTTCAAAGTCTTTCCAAGCAGAAAGACCATTTTGATTGCCCTAATTGGGTCATGTCACACCAGTGTTTTAGTGTTGGAAGAAAAGGGATGACTATTTGCAAAAATTATTTTCATGTAAAACTTTTGGAATTTCAAAGTCATTCCGTGCACAAAAACCATTTTGATATTTGTTTAACAAGCTTGTTCTCGAAAGAATTCAAGTGATCTCATTGTCAAATGATCTCATTGTCAAGTGATCTCATGTTGACCTTGAAAAGAACATGAAATGATATTTGTAAGTCTCATATGTCAAGAAGGCTTCGATCAACTTGTGTAAAACATTTGTAAGGATTATTTCAAATGGAAAAGCATTGCTTATCAATCCAGATAACTCGTATTTGATCAGAAAGGGCTTTATTAAGCTTGTAACGTAGGCTTAGGTTATTGGCTACGAAAAAAAATGATATTTATAGGCTCAAAAAGTGTTTAAGGGTTTTTGGACTAAGGATCACTTAGTACTTACTCTTAGAACTCCATTTATCCCTCATGATTGATTTGCATAGTGACCTAGCATGCCCCCTAGTGTTGACTTGGGCTTTGACCTTGACATGCCCCGATATTTGTTTGGGTTTTTTCATTGGAATTTGGCACTGACATCGTGCTGACTTGACATGTCTCCAAGTATTTATTTGGACTTTCTATGTTGTCATGTCCCCCAATATTTGCTTGGTTTTTTTTTACTGCTATTTGGCATTAACATTGTGCTGACTTGACATGCCCCGAGTATATTTGTTTTGTCTTTTTCACGACATGCCCCCCAGCATTTTGTTTGGGCTTTCTATGTTAGGTTTTTAGTACTACCAAAATGTTGAATTCATTCGCTATAGTATACCAAAACCTCTTTTTATGTTTATGCCCCCAACTTTCTTCGGGTGTCACTTGTCATTGAGGACTTTTTTTTTTTGCACTTGCCCCCCAGTGTAGGGTGTGATCCTTCTCAGGGTTAATTATCAATAAAATGAAATTATAAGGCTCAAATAGGGACTGCAAAGGATATTTGAGAATTTGTGACGGCACATCAAAGATGGCCTTTCGTCATTTCAAGAACACGCAATCTGAATCAACAAGCTTTGCTTTTCCATGTGAAACAAGTTTTTTTTGATTTTTTTGATTATTTGTTTGGCTAAGAGGTTAGCTTTATTATGTGGGTTTTGGTGGTATGAGATCACCTTTCAATGAAATCCTTTGAATTCCCAGAACACATTTGTTAAACAAACATCAAATTGACATTCATTTTTGTACTACACTTTGATTTGCCAAAAATCTTTATGAAATCATGGGATCATGTATACTTTGAATGAAAGGGGTATATGAAGTGCTTGTGTTATTTAGACAAAAAGCAAGGACACTTCATAAACACAAGAAAGTACATAATCCTTGAAAGGGAATATTTGCTTAACAACAAAAAGGTATTTGTGGTGTTTGCATGCAAAATTGTCAACAAATCGAAAAAGATTGAAACCGAGAAATGACATGTGGGCATGACCAAACAAAGTGCAATTATGGAAGCACGCTTAGTTTTTTTTTTCTTTTCTGGTGCATTTCTTTCTCAAAGACACTTGCAGAGATCATCTCAGTGCTAGCTTGAGTACATCGTTAGGTCATTCTAGCTTTCAGATAAACTAGATTTCTCAGAAGGAAATGGCGATGAGCATTCTTCTTTGTCCATAGTTCTTTCATAGGTTTGAGTGTTAATGGACAACTGCTCTTTGGGGACCTATATTTCTGCTTACCGATGATATGCTATGCAATGATAAATGCATGTGAATGCAAATGTATGTACATACATAACAAGTGAATCATCAGGAATGGTGTACTCAAAAACAAGTTCTAAGCCATTACATGACGGGTAAGCTCTATCTGATCTGAAAGGGTCTATGAACTGCCCAGTGACCACCTCACATGAAGATGGTATGGGGGTTTACCAGAAATGGCTGGGGCACAGTGTGACCACCATTATCAAGTAAACACTCAGTGTATAGTTGGATGTTTCACGAATCTGAACCCCGACTGAAAGTCATGAGGCGAACCGCTAATCCCCACCAACCTTAAATTTGAGTTTATACTCGAAATTAAAATGCATGATGACATTAATTTTAATTGAATGTTATGCATTAATTAAAAATAAAATGCATGCTAAAAACTTGCTAAAATGCATGAACATATATACATATGCATGAATTAGAAATGCAAAAGTCTTAGCTAAAAATAAACACATAAAATTCAAACAAATTGAATCAAATAAATCACATCAAAATATTCAAAGCTTAGTCCAATATTTTTTCAGAAAAATACCATCCCCAGCGGAGTCGCCATTCTGTCGCGTGTCGCCGCGTGCTGCTCCGGAAGGATCCTGGCTCTGCGATGGATTTTGAGGAGTCGCCACCGATCGTTGAGGGTCGCTAGGAATACCCGATTTGTACTGGTCTACTCAGAGATTCGAGGGTAAGGGACTGGTTGCGTAAAGGGAAGGTGTTAGCACCCCTTATACGCCTTACCTTAGGTAAGCTGCATTGTCTACCTTGATGTGTTTTAAAAAATTTTCAAATATGTCGTATTTATTCACAAAAATGTTACGATAAAAAAAAAATCAATCACAGCTTAGAAAAATCTTATTATTCCGATTTTGGATACTAATCCCTTAGATTTTATTTATCCAAAAATGAGTAATAATATATTATTCCGTCGAATATTTTGGATACCGATTTGTTTATCCAAACACCGAACAGTTAATAATATTTATTGTTCCCCGAATATTCTGGATTTTTTAATCCTCAAGATTGATTTATCCGAATACTGATGATAATAATAAATTCCAATTTTTATTTTTATTTTTGAAATATTGGACATATGCAAAAAACATATTTTTATCAAAACAAACATAAAACATAAAATTCCATGAACACAAACAAAACACAATACACATTTTTTTTCCTTTTTCATTATATTTTTACAAATGAAATAGATGTCACACACACATTATATTTTTTCATTTTTTCATTACAATTCACAACTAATAGTTAAAATACAATAAATTCAAATAAAAGCATAAACATAAGGAAAATTACAAGTGAAATCCCGTAAAAGCGCTGGAACAGTGTAGTCAGCGGAGAGAGCAGTGGTGGCGCGTCTGCTCACGCGCCACCACTAGCGGCGCGTGTTTCCACGCGCCGCCAGTGAACAGTGACACCGGGCAGATCAGCTTCCTCCCCTCTTTCTCTCGCCGGCGATGGCCTTCATCGGCGACATGCAAAAACACCGAAAACACACACAAACGCACAAAGGCAACACAACACACAGCACAAAATCAATTTCGATTCTTTTGGATCTATTCTTCGGATCAGCGATCTTCTTCTTCTCGGATCTGCTCTCCTTCGGTCGATCTGTTCTTCTCATTCTCCTTCTTCCACCGTGCTTTCCTTTTCGTCTTCTCTCCGCGAGGAATCAACAATAACCTGCAAACGGAAATCAACGACCACGAGACACAAGCACAAGAAGAAAAGAAAAAATAGCTTATTCTCTTCTGTAATTTTCAGATCTTTCCTCGGCATGTTCTTCTCCGGAGGGCTGGACGGCCGTGGGTTAGGTCGAGGGAAAGAAATCGGTGGGAGGTGTCGCTTCCATAGACAAGGTTAAACCTATCAAAGCCGACGGTGGTCGATGTGGGGCTCGGATCTGGCGAGGCCGAGAGAAGTGAGGAAAGGGAGGAAATCTTGGAGCTCTTTCATGGGCGGTGCTTGGCTGCCGTGAAAGGAGCTGTTGGATGTCCGGTTGGAGAAGAGAAGAGGAGAGAGTGAGGCCGTGATAGGTGCTTGTCATTGCTTGGAGCAAAAGGCCAAAGGGGTTAGCTGGCCGGAGGGAGCTTGACGAGGAGAGAGGATGCGTGGAGGCTGGTCTGCATGAATCGAAGGAAAAAGGAAGGGTGGCCGACGGGAAGGAGATGGAGGTCATGAGGTCTGCTGGTTGGTCGCTCTGATCGGTGAAGGAAAGGGGGAAATGGGAGAGAAGAGTGGAGAGAAAGGGGTGGTCGTCGGCAAGGAGGTCGGTCTGAATAAGTAAACAGAGAAGTGGAATTATGGGTGGGGGCTGCAGTGCTAAAGTGGTCATGGCTGCAGCCCTAAAACATGAGAGAAGAGAGCTCCTTTAAGTTTTTTTGTATTTTCTCCTTGATTTCGGGTTGATTTTTCGGTCCCCTTGTCTTTCTTTTTTTTTATTTCGGTCCTCCGTTTAGGACATTTTCCCCTCTATTTATAGAGGGAAATTTGCCCACATTTTGCACTTTAATCCTTGATTCTGAATATTTGCAATTTAATCCCTAATTTCGTGCAATTGGATTGGAAAAATGTAATTTTGTCCTCGAAAACTCCAAATTTCTCAATTGAACCCAAATTAAACTCAAGCATTTTATTCTTTATCAATTAAGCCCTTAATTAATTTGACAAGACCAATTTAAAGTATAATTAAGTCCTTGCACTTAATTAAATCCTTCAATTGGACCCTAAATTAATTCTCAAATATAATTACATTTTTAAATTGGTTGACGATAAAATCAAATCAACCCGTAAAAATATAATTATATTGCTTGACTTAATTTTTACACAGATTTATCAAATGATATATTGTTTTTCCTTAAATCTGTATTTTTCTCTATTTTTTGGGACAAAAGAGATACAATTAGACTCTCGAAAACAACCAAAATTTGCACATTGATTTTTCTAACAACCCCGACCTCTTTTATTTTATTTTTGTTATTTTTGGTATATTTTGGGGAGTCACACCAAAATTGGGGGATGACATACTCTTACAACCCATATATGATGAGTCCAATGTATTTACTTGATAATTCTCTTTTCCTCTAGATAATATAGACCCAAGATGTTCACAAAGATCAAAGTCAATGTTTAATATTCAATCAACAATTATGTCTATAAAATAGATTGTCCGAATCATTTGCGCTCACTCTTAATCAATTATTCAATATATCCATTCCAAGTCATGTGAAGGAAGTTTTGATAGATTTAGCTTGGGCCAAGGCAATAAATGAAAAAATGTGTGCTCTACAAAAGAACTTTACATGGGAACTTGTCTCACTACCCGAAGGAAAGAAGACCATTGGATGTTGATGGGTGTACACTATGAAGCTTAGAACATATGGCAACATTGATGGAAACTTTAGAAAAATAAATTTTTAAAAATGCATGTAGTTTTAATCTCTCTCTCTCTCTCTCTCTCTCTCTTTATATATCTATCTATATCTCTATCTATCCATATCAAGGTTGTCAATTTTGTTACGTTTCATCCAGAATGACTTTTATATCTCATTCTAATTTAAAAACAAAACAAACCAAAAACAAATATCATCTCGCTTAGAAACTTGTCCCATTTCATGAATTCCCTCAAATTCCACTCAAATCATTCTAATTCTATTGCAGTCAAATAGTGTTTTTATAAATATTATCTAGTTTCATGATGTCAAGCGTATCACGCAATTTGATAACTTGAGATATAAAAATATGAAATTTTATGATCAATCCATGACATATTTTTATATCAAGTTAAACATTTAGGGCAATCAAAATCAGAAAGGCCTTGCAAGATTTCATATGGTATTTGTATAATTTTGTTCAAATTCATAATTTTGTTTCAAAAGTTTTTTTCCATTTTTAGATTGGTTTTCCCAATTTTATTTTTCAACAATATGTTTATTCATAATTAAGTTTCATAATTTGTTTTGATTTACATTATTTAGAGTTGTTATGATCTCATAAGTGAATCCAATATGTTGTCATCTCAATATTTATTTTAAAAATATGTCATCTTGATTTTTTGAAGTCAAATTATATTGCTACTAGTTGGTTAGGTTATCATTAGAATCATCGATTCAATCGATATTGATTTAACTCCTACTTTTTACTTGTGTTTGACATTTGAAATTTATATTGACATGAGGATGGGTTTCTTTTGCTCCCCTTGCGCTACCATCCCGAGATAGGGAGACGGCATGCAAGAACAAGGGTTTTTGTATAATCGTAAAATTATGATTATAATTTTTATGAGTCACCACCTAGTATTAAGGTCACTAGAAAACCTAATGGTCTGTGAGAGTCCGAGTAATTATTGTAAAAGGGGAAGATGCATCACCCCGAGTGCACCGTACCTAAGATAAGTAGCACTGTTGTTTGATTGTTTCTAAGTCAAATTTTTTATTTGTTGGTTTTTTCTAAAGCTCAAAATAGATTTTTCTTCGTGTGAGAGTCTATACCTCATTGGATTAAAAACTAATTATTATAAAGTCTGAATTTTAACATTGTATTCATTATACTTTAGTATTGATGATGTATTTTATAATGTAATTTTACACCCGATAATTAAAGTTTTTAACTAAAACATGAACAAATTTTTTTTTAATTTTTTTGATATTTTGGTTAAAATTTAACAAATAATCATCAACTAGTTACGATATCCAATTTTGTTTTAAAACATAAGAAAAGATGCAATTGTTTTACAAAAAATATGCTTAGGAATTTTTTAGAATTCAGTTGTATGAGCGAAAACAACACATTCTTTTTGTTTTTTAGAAAATACAATTTGTGTTATTTTTATTTTTAAAAATATTCAAATTTACTAGGCCTGATGGATGGGTCGGTCCAACCATGGTGGGTCATTTCAGCCCAATATCACTTAGGTCAAGTTGGACATAATGTCTAGCCCTTCCTATTATTTACTTACACAAGTGAACAATAACTAACGGGGAGAAGGAAGAGGTTATCTGGTTGTCTGCCTCCATGTACAAGAGGTGAAGTCGATGTCGGAGATGGTGAGATTGGTGGTCGGTGGCACTTGTAGAGGGAGGTGAAGTTTGCTGCAATGGAGAGAAAAATCGATGTTGTTGTCGTTGGAGGAGTTGTAACGATTGTTGCTACTGTCATGAAGAAGAAGAAAAAGAAGAAGAGTAGTTGTTGATGTGTTGACAAAAGAAAAGGTGCAATTGTTGTTGTGTTGCAAAAAGGTGCATGTTGTTCGTTGGAAGGGACGTAGAAGAAGACCAAATCATTGTCGATGGTGGGGAAGAAGAGGACGAAGTTTATCGGTGTTACTACCACCGAAAGTGAAGAAAAATAGGTTGTTGTTGACAATAAGGAGAAAAACCGGTGGTGTCGAAGGGTATTACCAGTTTTTGTGCTATATTTTCTTTCTTCCTTTGTTATTGTTCTGTGTTTTTTCTTCGTTATCACTCTCTGTTTTTCCTTTCATGGTTCTCTCCTCTGTTCTCTACTCCTTCGTTCTTCATCCTTGGTATTTATAAGAGGAAAATTGCCATTCGACTGCTTGTTGCGTGCAACGATGGTTTGTGCAGAGTTGTCTCTGTCACTTCAACGATGGTGTGCTTGCACTTGTTCGGACTATTGAGCAGTGCAACCACACCATAGATCTCTAAAAATACCCAAATGCACTTTGGTCCTTTGATTTATAATTTTTTAATTATGCTTAAATGTACCTCAAACTTTTAAATTTATGCATTTTTATCCCCACCAAAACTTCAATACCAGACCTTAAATTTACGTGTTTTTTACTTCACTCTTTGGTTTTGTAATGATACAAATTGACCATCAATCGTCCATTAAACTTTCAATTGTCTTTGATTTCAACCCTGATTTCGACCAATTGACCTGGAAAAATTCAATTTGATTTATCTTTCATATTAAATTATTTTCTATATCTCTATATGTACAATGATGGATAATGTATAGCTAAAGAATAGGTATATGAAATGTGAGAACAAAATATTCTTAACATCTGCTAAATATTTTTCAAGTAACATGACATTTTGTAAACATAAATTCATTCATATTAATAAAATTCTAAAAGGCACAAATGAAACACTATAGCATGTGAGGAGAAGCACAATTTATTCAAATAATGTTTTTCTTCTCGTTCTTAGGATTTGTCATCACTTGGTTCCCTAATTTCTTTCTCTTATTTTACTCTTAACATTAGTTTGATTATGCTAAAATTACATTTATGCCATGTATAGGATCTCGAGGTGCCTAGAAAATGTTATCTTTTGGTTAATACTCAATTTTAGAAAACAAAATTGAATTTGATTTTTTAAATAATGAGAACTTTGAGTTTTGAATTTCAAGCCTTAAACAATGTTCAATCTCTACTTATTGCCAACTTAGGGAATGATTTGCATGGCAAAGGGAAAAGTTCATGTTTCTCTTTCAATTTTGATCCATTGACTCTTTTTTAAATTGATAGCCTTCACATTGGCTTTATTTGAGATTTTATTTGGTAGTTTGTTTTTGATGTCATGATACAATGTTATCACAATATTAAGGAAAGTTTTATATGCTTGGTTGATGCTTACTTTTGTAAAGTAAACTAAAATTAATCTAATTTAGAGAAATTTAGTACTAAGAAAACAATGCTTAAACTAAAACAGCGTGATAAATTTGTTAGGACCTGCAATATATGTGACATCGAGTGAGGAAATGTCATTGTGTTCAAATAGAGCACGTAACTTTTCTAGATAGTTAAACAACACCATTTGTGGTGACATTGGAAGTATTGTGTCTAGCTCTTTAGTTTGCACGACACGTGATGCTAGAGGAGCAGATGGTGAGCCTCTAAAGATCTTGTTTTTCTTCTCCTTCTTATTGTCTCTCTCTTCTTCTTAGGATTCACATAAGCTTGACAAGATTAAAAGGTTCCTTTGATTTAGGTTTTGTATGAAATTTGATTCCCATTCTTTTGATTGGTACTTGTTTTGTTTTGATTTTTTTAATTGATTTTCTTTTTAGTTTGTATATTAAATTTGACTCTCATTCTCTTTATTGCTATTTGTTTTGATTTGGATATATTTTTTTATGATTTTTTTTTTAAATTGCATCCCTTGACATCCAGTTTCATCCTTCTCCTCTCTTTATATGTTTTTCTTTTTGTCTTTTTTTATTGATATTTTTATTTCAATTTCATTCCTCAGTATTAAGTTGATTGGGGATTTGACTTTGTAATTTTTTTAGATTTGCCTTTTATAAAGTAATCTCAACCTCATGATTTAGTTCATAAGTTTCAAAGATTATCTTATGTTGACTTCATTTAAAAAAAATGCATCCTTCAACATTAGATTAGTTATGGATTATGCATTATTTTTTTCACTTTTTTATTTGAGATTATCCTAATCTTATTTGTAGGTCATGGGCATGACATGTTAACTTGTTTTTTTCACTGTTATTTTTAAAATTTGGTTTTTTCTAGTCTTCCTTTTAATATTGGATTGGTTTGATAATTGAGTTTCATCGTTTTATTGAATTTTCTTTTAAGCTTTATCCTAGTCTTTCAACTAGATTTTGGATTTTTCAGGGTAACTTGATTTGACTTAGGTAAGTTTTTCAATATTTTCTTGAATTGATTTTCTTTTCAATTATTTTCTTCAACATTTGATTTGTTAGGAATTGAGCTTTAAATTATTTTTATTTTGTTTTCTGTAGAGGTTTTATGTTATTGGTTATCAAATAAGGTCACATTTACTATCATTATTTATTTTTTCTAATCATATTATTAAATCAAGTTAATAACCTAAGTTTTTTTATTGGTTTTTAACATTACAAAATAATTTTTTTCAAATTAAAAAGAGTTGACCTAACCTCCAATTTAGCGAATGCTAACCATCTAAGTCAATACCATTTGATTTACTTAGCCTTGGAGCACTAATTGCTTCTTTTGGGGGATTTGTAGTTCAATCATCATCATTAACCTTGTAATCTAGTTAGGAAAACATGGCATCAAATCAAATAATTCAAGCTTCACGTGGTGCGCCCTTGTAATCGAAGGTGAAACTAGCGACTATAAGGCGTAAAACCGGTGGCATTTTGGGCTTGTCACTTAATCTAGCATTCGATTTTGTGTCTGTGTTGTGCAACTTGATCCGCCAGACCTATTCCGCATCACGATGTAGCTTTTACTGTTCTGTAAATTGGTCGGCAGTAAAACACTGTTGATTGTAATTCAATGGCCATCATTTGAAATACAATCATGCCTAGACTACGAGAGGTATTCTGCGTTATTTAATTAAACAAATAATCTCCATTTAATTATGTATCTTGACCAAAACATATAGTTTAGCACGATTATAATTCTAGTAAAAGCGATGGTCATTTAGTAACCTAGTTCTTACATGGAAATTTAAAAACAATCTTGTTAGTGAATTAAGCTCGCATAATGCCATTTACAAATACAATTGAAATTTTTGAAGTGTTCAATATTCTGTTTGGGATTGCCCCTTTAAGAATGTCAAAAAATCAACCTCTCAAACTTATTATCCATGTTATAGACCTTGATAACACAATAGGACAAAGAATAAAAAATTCAAACTCAATTCTCAATTAATTATACCAATCTTAAGGTACATAAATGAGACAAAATTTAATTAAAAAATAAGTCGAGACAACCATGGTTAACCCTTCCAAATATAGTTCATTAGACCGAAATAATTAACCCAATATAAAGCAAATAAAAAAATTATAAAACTTAATTACCAATTAAATCAATGTTAAAGGATAAAATTTAAGAAATAGTGTTTTAAAAACATACAAAAAACCATTTGAGTCAAGCTGACCATACTTGTGAATCAAGTCTTGAGACCAAGTTAACCTCACACAACACAAAATAAAATAAATTATAAAATTTAATTCTCAATCAACCCTCTATCAAACGAATAAATTAAAGGAAAAAATTTCATTTTAAAAAAGGATAAAAATACCTTGGTAAACTTAGCTAACCTACAAAACTTGCGAATCAGGTCATAAGACCATAATTACACCATTAAAAAAATTGAAGCTCAATTATCATTCAAATTAATATTAAAGGATGTAGTTGAGAAACAATTAATTAAAAACAATAAAAATAACCCAAGTCAACAAAACTAAATGTAAAATTCATGGCCTGAGTAATGATACCAAAAATCTTCAATAACAATTTAAGTTAAATAAATTATAAAGTCCAATGCCTAATAAACTCAATGTTGAAAAATAAAATAAAATAAAACATATGAAATGAAAAACATTCCTCGCAAATTTGAGGATCAAATAAAAACAGACTTGACTTTGCAATGTTTATCGCTACAGATGAAAAACATAATGCCCATTGAATATTGAATTAACAATGCTCTCAAGCCGAATCCATAAACACACACAAAAAAATCCTTAATTTTAAACATAAAAACCCTATCATGTTAATTGTAAACATGCATCAATCATTTTTAATAGATTTGGAAGCATGAAAGACCTTTTATCTCAAATAAACTTTCAAAGGTAGGAAGGTGTTTTGTTTTGTTAGGTTAGAATTGAATCTTGCTTTTGATGATCTTCTTATCTTTCTCAATAAAAATAGTTTGACAAGGATGCAATTTTGATGATCTTTTACCTTTCACAATTAAATTTAGTTTGACAAGGATGCAAGAAGTCTTATAACATGCATCTTTATGTTAACATATATAACTTTTGATTCAACTATTTGATCATGATCAAATTTTTCTATAACATTTTAGAAATTATATCCCATATAGGGTTAACATTATGTAGTCATCTATGTTAGTAAAGCATTTAAATAAGGTATACTAGTTATTATTCAATATTTATCATATTTTTCTAGTTGTATCGGGATTCTTTTTAATATTTGATTTAGAAATGATATATTATTTTTAGCTTTATTTAGGATGTTTTACCTTGTATATAAGTAGCCTAGAAGAACTATAACATTGACTTTTAATTTCAGAAAATATTTTGTAATAAAATTCTAACTTAGGGTTTTGTGGTGACCTCATTTGAAAGAATTGTGTTTCTTATGTTTGCAAATTCTCTTATACCCTTTCCATGTGTGTCAGTTGGTATAAGAGTCCAATAATTCTTGGTAGTTGTTCATTTTGTATTGTTGAATAATCATAACTCAAAAAGATGGTCACAAATAAAATGTACTCATGTAGAAAATGGTTATAAGGTTATTCGTTAGAAAATAGATGTTTAGAAACTAATAATAAAAGACATGCAAAGACATATTGCAAAATTGAACCATCAATTATTAGATAAAACTGAAAAGGCAAGTTAAAATATTATCTTGTCAATTAGCAGAGATAAATAAGAGAAAACATTTGAAAGGCATGAAAAGAATGATCATAAATTTATGACCAGTTTTGAGAAACTATTTAAGAGGCATGAATAAATGATGGAACTTCTTGATTGATATGAATATGATGTTGAAACTAGAATCTTTTTCTAGTTTGTTTTTAAATTTTAGTCCACCTCTGAATTTCAAAGAGAATTAAGTGTATGATGTTGAATAAAAATATTTTAATGCAAAAATTTTGATAACCTTGGGTATACAAAAGATTTTTATGCTAATGAGAAAGTTGACTATAATCTTAATAGTAAAATCATCAATGAGAAGGGAACCAAAATAAACATGTTTTTTAAGTGATTTGTTATAAAGCATATTGTGTGTTATAACTTAGGTTTTACCCTTCTAAAAAACAGAAATATTTCAGAAAAAAGGAAAAAATGATTAAAAAATAAAAAGAAGAAGAAAAGAGAAAATAAAAGAAAAATGCAATTAGGGATGAAAATGAAAAGAAATATTGAGAAATATAGTTGAAATTGGATAAACAATTGAAAATTGGAAGGACAAATAGTTTTCAAAAATGAAACAACATGTATGGACCATTTTAATATAACTAGGAACAAGATTAAGAATAAATATTTATAAAAATGTTGAGATTTGTTACAAATAGAAATATAAAAATCGAAGGACTAAAAAATGGAGAAATTGAGGGACTTATTTGAGAACATAAAAATTCTTTATCATTTATAATTGTTAGGTTAGTGTGGTTCCTAAAGATAGGAGAGACAAAGAGAGAGAGAGAGAGAGAAATCAATTGTTATCGAACCACTACAAATCATTATGAGCCTGTTTAGCACAGATTGTTGTTGTTGTGGTTGAGGTTGAAAAAAAAACAGTTTCATGAAAAGCGCTTTTAGCTGCGGTTCAAAACTGAAATTGAAGTGTTTGGTTAAAAATGTGGTTAAGTTTGAGGTTTAATGAAAAGCAGTTTCGAGTGTTTGGTTACCATGTTTTTCATATTGTTATCAACTTGTGAAATTACTTTAAAGGACACACACGTACACATATTGTTTTTTTAAAAAAATTATAGATTTAATGATCATAATAATAAATATATAATTAATGATTGAAGTAAATTACATTCGTTTTATTCTCAATTAATCCAAAAGCAACAAGGTTGTAGAGTAAAATGAAGTAACACACCTTTCCCTTTCATTAGGGTTGATCTCAATGTACATAATTTTTAATTTTTTAAAATATTTTTTATATATTTTTAAAAATCAGATTGAGTCTGTCCCAAATAGATCGACCCATTCAAGTTGGGCCAAAAGGGCCCAACTCTACTGGACTTGGGCTAGGATGAGCCCAGCTCAACCCCGGAGTTTAAAAAAGACACAAAACACGTTGTTTTTGCTTTCTTCCTTTCATTCTCAATTATTCGAAGTGGTTACTGTTCACGTAACATGAATAGCTGATCGTGACGAGGGTCAACAGCCGATACCGACGGGTAGAGGAGATCGAGGTGGTTTTTCCTGTAATGGTAACGTCGTAAATGGTGTTGTGTGGTGGCCGATAGAAGCTTTGGAAGGTTGCAGCACCAGTTGCTGCCATCGTTGATGCTTGGCGCTTATCGTCTCCGGTCTGCTCGAAGATATGATGATAAAAGGAGTTGTCATGGAGGAGAGAGAGGGAGTTGTGGTCGTGGTCGTGGTCGTGGATGAGAGAGGGAGCCGCCTAGACCGCATGTGGAGAGAGAGGGGCAGTGGTCGTGGAGGAGAGAGAGTGAGCTATGACAACGGTAATGAGAGGAAGCCAACGGCGACAAGTGAGGAAGGCAACGACGACGGTGAGGAAGGGAACGACGACTATGAGGAATGCTTCATTCCATTTGTGAACCAGCTCGTGTACGTGATGATGTTAGTGCTCTTTTTATTTTCAACATTTACTTGGTTTATTTTCACTGCGTTTGTTTTGAAAAACATCAAAAGATGTTTTTCAAAACACTGATCAACTACTGGAATTTAGTGGGACCCATAGAAAAAATTTGGGATCTCGTTTGTTATTATTAGAGTTCAACTTTGTGGTTCAACGTAAGCGTAGCGTGAGCAATGAAGCCAAACGACCACTATATTTGCACAATGGTTAATCATTTTTAGTCTGTTAATCTAATATTATATGAATATTAAGATAAATCAAATATTTATTAATAATAAATATATAATCACATGTATATAATATCATGTCTAACCAACTAATTAGATACAAGATATATTAAAATAAATGATCATGTGGAAAAGATTTTACTCTCAAACCAAATTACTTTGTTTTATTTAAGAAATTAATACCTTCATGTGAATGTGAATGTTTGTACAATGAATATATATTGGGAGTTTATTTAATACTTGTGGGATAGCAAAATAAATTAAACTGATGTCATGGCGAGTCATCTAATTAATGTCATAGGTGGCTTGAATTGAACTCCAATAACGTGGAAAGTTAATACCGCCCCCGGGAATAAAAATCACAACCCGCACACCCTTTATCTCCGCCAAGATTTATATAGCGTGTGTTTTGTACTATGATGATTGCCGGAGCAGTAAAAATATATAGTTGCTGATTTATATGCATGTTTTATGTTTTATAAAAACAGATTATTATAGTAAAAGAAACAACAATATATAAACTATTTAAATTTTTCCGACAAAAAAATAAAAATGGAATCCTATAGTCAATTTACCATAGTTATAAGGTAAGTTAGACTAGTTTACAGCCTATAAAGCTAAATATAAAATATAATGGACTCAAAAGCTTCTTGTTTCTAACCAGGAAACTCCTCATTATTATTTTTAATAAATAAAGTTTCCTCTACCATGCATAGTCGGAAATGAAAATGTAATCTGTTTGTTGTTTTCAATAGTTTTTCATGGGATTGTATACCCAACTAAGACTCTTTTAAACGTGTATTTTATGGATGATATTGGAGGTTTACTTCCTAAACATCCACCCATAGTAATAAAAACATTCTTCTCTGGGAGATTCCAGGTGTTTTTCTTCACGAGTGTTCTATTTTCACGAAAAAACCATCTCTCTATTGATGTGGGCTGATTTTGTTCCTCTTGGGGAGTTGTGGTTGTTTGCTTCTTGGTTTGGCCTCGGTTAAAGAGGTTCAGTTTGGTTTCACGGTGGTTACCTTCTTATGCTTGGTTAGGAGTTTATATTGATGGTGTTGCTTTCTTTTGTTTCTGTGTTGTATCTTGACCCCTAACCTTTGTAGTTGGGTTGTGGGCAAGATCTTTGTTTATTCTGTTTTTGGTTTTCTTGGGCTTCGGAAGCTTGTTCCCTTGTAGGCCCTTTTGTATATTATTCTTTTTGTTCCTATTGTTTTTCAGCTTGTTTCATTCTTTGATCTATAAAATCTTACATTTGATAAAAAAAAAAGCATTCTTCTCTTCTCAAACTTGAAGACATTGAGTAACTCTTTCGTTTTAGTCAACTTTGAGCTAACTACTTTGGGACCATTGTTTGCTATTTAGGAAATATGGAATACAAGGCATGCTTTGATCTCTTATGTGTGCAGTCACCAATTCCAGCACAAAAGTATCAAAAACTATTTCATTGCCAGTGTTCTGCAGTAACCTAAAATGGGTGTAGCCCTTCTCTCCGGAGTTATCTAATTATGCCACTCGCAGATCACAGGTTTCAATGGACTCCGCCCAAGTCTCTGTACCTTTGTATGGGCCATTATATGATATGTTTATCTATACACAAAATGGTCCAGACTATACGAACATGCCTCTCTTCCTGGGCCTCGGTTTTTCCGTCACCGAGACTCAACTAAATTGTCCATGCCAATAAATGCCACGCCACTAGACTAGTAATTTGCATGACTATTACGGCTCCGTTTTGTTTTACCGTCTATAGTAATCACACAGAAGATGGATTAGGGTCCCACCTCATTCAAATCATATTATATAATATAGATATTACGAGATATATGTTCTGATCGTTTCCACAATATAGATCTTGCATATCAAAACCTCACCTTACCTTGAGCCTTAATTTTAACTTTTCTCTTAAAGGTTAATACTTGCATGTCATTAAACAAATGTTTTGATTAATTCATAATGACAATGCAATGGTAATTCTTATACACGTGATTCCTAACTTCTCGAAGAATATATCCATCAATATTGGATTGAGCCTCCAAACACTTTTTATGCGAGATAGATGCTTTATTGAGTCAAAATATTATAAAAAAATCTCAAATTTATAGATTGTCTAGATGATATTGATTTCAATCCTCTAAGTATTATATTTGTAACATGTTGGCATATATATCTTTAAAGAAGCGAATGATCTTCGTGAGTGCATGTCGCGATGGTGATTTTTCAGCACTTGCGCCTCGCCGTCACCCCGGGTTAGGGGAAGAGAACGGCGCGCGGTGATAATAAGGTGTTTAATAGTCATAAAAATTATGACTATAAATATTGAGAGTCGCCACCTAGTATTAAGGTTACTAGGAACCTAGTGGTCTGCGAGAGTCTTGGGTAAGGAGACTTGTTGTGCAAGGGGAAGATGCATCACCCCCAGTGCACCCTACCTAAGGTAAGCTGCATTGTTGTTTGATTGTTTTTTCTAGGTTAAAATTTTTGCACTTCATTTTTAAAAAAAAAATCTACGAGTGTACTTTACAATGTAATTTTACACCACAGTTACAAACCTTTTTTTATCTACAGATGTATTTTACAATGTAATTTTACACCGTAGTTAAAAATCTTTTTTAACTCTACGGATATATTATACAATATAATTTTACACCGTAGTAAAAATATTATTTATTTGCGGGTGTATTTTACAATGTAAATTTACACCACGAAAGCTAAAACAGAAAAATTGTTAAATTATTTTTGACATTTTGGCCGAATACCAATGGATAATCGCAAACTGGTTACGATATCCAAATTTTTGTTTTAAAAATATGGAAAAATATGCAACATAACTTTTTACGAAAAATACAATGAGAAAAGCTTTGAAATCTAGCCGTATGCACGAAAACAAATTCATTTTTTTGTTTTTTATAATATTTTTTTGTATTTTTATTTTTTTAAATAAAAAAAATAGGGATTGGCCTAGCCCAACCAAATAGGTCGACCCAGCCAAGGGCCCACTATGATAGAGTTGGGTTGGGCTGGGCCGAGAGCAGCCCAGCTAACCCACGCAGCACGCACACACACACACACACACACACACACACATATATATATATATATATATTGCACACTGCATGAATTAATTCATGCAGCGTGTACAGTAAAATGGTGGTCGGCCGACCACCATGAGAGCCTCACCTGCCACTACCGCCGGGTAGAGGAGATCGAGGTGATTCTTCCTGTCATGGTGGTGTCCGAAATGGAGGTCTGTGGTGGCCGGAGGACGCAACAGAAGAGGTCTGGTTTGCTGTTGCCACTTCGCTGTCTCGTCGCTATGGCGTCGCCAGGGCCGGAGAAGAAGGTTGGGAGCTTCTGCTGGTGATGGAGCTGAGCTGGAGCTTCTTGCGTGGGGCTGAGTTGTTGGTGTGGTGGTTGACGGGAGCTGAGCTGGAGTTGCAACTGGGAGAGAGAGAACTGCAGGGGAGAGAGAGAACTACAAGCTGCTGCTGTGTCTGCGATGGAGGGATGGCCACCGGAGCTGATGAAGATGATAGTGCTGCTGGAGCTGGGGAAGAGAGAGAGGGACGGTGCAAGGGAGAGAGATAGAGGTGACGGTGAAGGAAGAGGGACCGAGTTGGTAGCTGCAGCTATATGTTCCTCTTCTCTTGTTTTGCTAATTCTCCTGTCTGTGAATTATTTCTCTAGTTTTCACCCTGGTTTGATGTTGTTTCCTCAGTGTTTTCTCCTCATTCGTTCTCCTCAGTTTCAAAATTTCTTCCCCCGTAACTCCTGTATTTTTTTTTTGCGAAGTTTTCCCGCCAGTTTCGCCCGTCTTCTCTCCTTCGAGTATTTTCCCTCTATTTTCAACCCGATTTCGTCCCCCTTTAAGATTTTTCCTTCCCCTCTTCCTCAGTTTTCAGCCTCCAATTTATAGGCAAAAGAAAGCATGGCACGGCAAGGAGGTGTTGTCCGAGTATGGGCTATTGAGTGTTGCAGGAGGGAAATGGCATGGTTGCAATATAGGTGCAGCATGGTTGCCATTTTTTTTTTGAAAATTTTAAATAAATAGGTTGTGACAAAAAGAGTTTTCGATGGGAAAGAACGATGTTTTTATCTTCAATTTTGACTTTCGATTTCACCCTAAAGAGTTTCATCATCTGAAAATTCTGATCTTCTCAATTTAACCCAAATTAATCTTCCAAACTTAATTTCTCACCAATTAAGCCCTTAATAAAATTAATTTGACCCATTTAAATAATAATTAAGTCCTTACACTTAATTAAATCCTTCAATTGGGCTCTAAATTAATTCTGAAACATAATTGCACTTTTAAATTGGTCGACGATAAAATCAAATCAACCCATAAAAATATAATTATGGCGCGCGACTTAATTTCTACACAGATTTATCAAATGAGAAATTATTTTTTTCCTTAAATTTGTATTTCCTTTAAAAGAGATATGATTAGGCTCTTGAAAACAACCAAAAAATCCACATTGATTTTTCTACCCTCGCTAGCCCTTTTTATTTTATTTTTGTTATTTTTTGGTATATTTTTGGGAGTCACCCAAAAATTGGGTGATGACAGATGCATCTTATATCTTTTTGACAATAAATTCTACTAAACTAACTCGAATGTGTGTTTGCATAAACACGTGGCAATCATGGCTCTTCATTCCTTTTATAATTTGTAATCCTCTAATTTCATCAACCTTGATATATTTTAGGCATGTTCATCAGGAAAACATACACTTTTAAGTTATCTATAGACTAATAGACATGAATTCTTGTCTAATACAAAACTAACTTTGGACTTCAAACTCGGAAACATCATAAACCAACTCAATATTTTTATGGTGAAAAAACCATGTCATATCCATAATGTTTTTGTTGTTGTCCTTTGTACTTCACTTTTACGGCCATAACCATGTTAAAAATGTTCTCAACATAAAATTTTTATGTTCATGACATCGTGGTTATGACAAAAGAGATTGGTCTTCCAATAAAGAAGCTCTTAAGAAATACATCGCTTTATCCACTTCAGGTCAAACCGGAATCAAGAAACTTTGTTTACATATTGAAAACCATTCATAATATCACCGTACTCGACATCATCTCATGTAGTTCTTCATCCAACGATAGTGACAATGCAACATTTCTCTCAACTTTTCCAACAAAAAGCCTTTTCTGTTTTTTCAGTATTCATAACCTGTTGGTAAAAACGTCAAAAAGTATATAAAAAAGAAGATGATTTGCTACATTTGTCAGCGTGAATACTTTATTGTTTTCCATAGAATATGGACATGCTTTTGTCTCCATGCATGCTAAAAAATAGTTTTTATTTTTTTATTTTTGTGTGTTTTATTATTATTTTTATGTATTGATGTTATAAATAATTTCAAAAAATAAAATATATTATTTTGATATATTTCTGATTAATCAACTTTAACTACACTATGAAATCTGTAATGAAATATGTTAACCTGATATCATTTATCTTCTAATCATGTCCGGGATCCAAAGGATAGGGACTTTATATATCAAAATGATTTCAAAAAAGTAAAAATATTATTTTGATATATTTATGATTAATCAACTTTAACTACAATATGAAACCGTAATGAAATATGTTAATCTGATATCATTTATCTTCTAATCATGTCGTGAGCGTTTAGCGTGCCTCATTCATCCCATGTTACTCGGTGTAACATGAAATCCAAAACATTAAATTTAGCAACCTACTATCATTAATTAATAGTTTAGTGGCAACATTTCATGAGACTTGCTTGCACCGATGGATTAATGGTCGTTAATTTTCTCAATCTTTAATATTAGAAATCCTAGTCATTCTAAGGGTCTGCTTTGGGAGGGCGATTATGGTAGCTTTTCAAAATATTTTTCGTGTTGAAACACATTAAATGATATTTTTTATTTTTTAAAAATTATTTTTGACATCAGCATATCAAAATGGTCTAAAAACACCAAAACATATTCATTTTAAATATAAAAAAATTCAAATTTTGTGGCATAGAGGTCGAAAACATCATGCCAAACAACTTCTTACTCGGAGAACTCCCACACGCCGCATCTCTAAGCTTCCCGATCAAAAGTATGATACTGTTCCCGATACATATCCATGATTTTTCTCTCTAAAACAATTGCAGACTAGTGATCATGAGTCAACGCGAGTAAATGAATTAAGAACTCGTAATTTATCCGTCATGAAGCGGTGTTTGGTCTTGAAATGTAGAGTTTGAATCTATATAGGTGTGCTCCATTATTTACTTGAGCTGAAATGATGATCAAATTTAAGCTAGAAACTAACTAGGAACATTAATTTCGAGTGAAGAACAGTAGAAGCCATGTCGACCTTTAGGTAGGATACTTGCTAACTAATAACCAGTTGCGATCATCCACCACCATTAACTTAATTTCCATGATTGATAAACTAGTCATGAAATGGGCTCATTTCACCATATTCAATCTCTACACTACTTGTAAAATCATTTAATGCCCCAACTAGCGGCTTAAGAAAAGCATGGATGGGTTGATACTAGAAAAATCTTTGGTAGCATCTCATTACATATTGAAAATATTATATAATAATATCTGAAGGGAGAGCTTAGAATCCTAGTCAACATTAGTAAGTCCTAGTCGACTTGAATAAATAAGACCTAGTCCTTGTCAATCGGTTTAAGATCGATTCTTTAGGAGAATTAATTATCATTTGTTTGTTTCAGTTATTTGTGTCTTCTTGCTCGAGATATAAGCTAGTTTTTCTCTTTTATGTTGAAGTCGTAACAGGGTATTTATAAACCTAGTTTTGCTCAATAAAAGATAAGGCATTTTCTTCAATTCTGCAACCCAATTCTTAACATTTGGTATCGAGCACTGAAAGTCAAAAATTACCTCTTTGAGGCTATCGATTGGACTATATTGGAGACGATTCCGGTGAAGGACACTTCCAAACAAATTTGGGAATCCATGAAGAAGAAATTTGAGGGGAGTGCTAGGGTAAATAGGTCACACTTGCAAGCTCTCCGAAGAGAGTTTGAAACCCTAGAGATGATGAAGACCGGAGAAGGGGTCACCGAGTACTTCTCAAAAGTATTATCGATGGCTAACAACATGAGAACACATGAAGAAAGGATGCAAGATGTCACGAGTGGTGGAGAAGATTCTTTGATCATTGAGTGAGAAATTCAATTATATAGACCAACTTTCCATTGATGAACTGCAAAGTTCATTGATCGTGCATGAACAAAAATTTCATCGTCATGCAAAAGAGGAGCAAGCACTCAAAATCACGATCGAAGATAGGTTCGGTAGAAGAGGCTGAGGTCAAAGTGTATACAAAGGCAGAGGCAGAGGTCGTCAATCATATAACAAAGCCATAGTGGAATGCTATAGGTGTCACAGGCTTGGACACTTTCAATTTGAATGTCCAAACTGGAATAAGGAAGCCAACTATGCAGTAACTAGGAGAAGAAGACGAGATGTTGCTCATGGCATATGTGGAGAGGAATGATGCTCGCAGAAAAGATGCTTGGTTTCTAGATTCAGGTGTAGCAACCACATGTATGGTAAGAAGATCATGTTTCATGATCTAGATGAAAATTTTAGGCGATAGTAAAACTGGGAAACAACATGAAGATGGATGTGCTTGGGTAAAGGCAATGTGAGGTTGAAAATCAATGGGTCCATACATATTGTTTATGGAGTATTTTTATACCTAAGCTCACAAACAACCTTTTGAGCATCGATCAACTAGAAGAAAGGGATTGGCAATCCTCATTCAAAATGACAAGCTCAAAATCTATCATCTAGAGAAGGGATTAATCATGGAAACTAGTATGACACTCGAATCAAATGTTTGTATTGTTGTAAAATGCACGCGCCCCAAAACCAGACTTGTTTCTACATTTCATCACCGGATTTGGGATATCTATGGCACTCGTCGCTATGGACATCTAGGCTACAAGGGATTGAGAACACTTCAATTCAAAAATTGGGGCATGGAATTCCTCAATTTCAAAGTCCTTCCACAATATGCACTAATTGCATGATTTGGAAGTAACACAGGAATCAATTTCAAAGAAAGGCACCTCGAGGGCCACAAAGAAACTCTAGCTTATTCACACAAACCTCTACGGACCCATCTCTCCAATCTCAAGCAACAAGAAAAGGTACATTATATGCTTCATTGATGATTTTACTATAAAAGCATAGACCTATTTCTTAGTAGAAAAATTTGAGGCATCGAATATATTCAAACAATTTAAGAACTATATTGAGAAAAAGTAGGCAAGTTGATAAAATGTTTGAGATCAGACCGAGGTGGAGAGTTGACATCACTCGAACTCAATAAGTCTTGTACAGAACATGCCATCAAGAGGCAATTGAGTGCAACATACACTCCACAATAGAATGTAGTCGCTAAAAGGAAAAATCAAACAATGATGAACATGGTTCGATGTATATTGTCCGAGAAACATCTTCCAAATATTTTATGGCCGAGGCGATAAATTGGACCACCCATGTTTTGAATTGAAGCCCTAAACTGGTCTGTAACATCCGAGGAAGTATGGAGTGGAAGCAAACCCTTGATTGACCATTTCGAGTCTTTGGATGTGTGGCACATGTGCACATTCCTAATGTGAAAAGGACAAAGCTTGATGCAAAGAGCTTCACATGTGTTTTACTAGGCTTAAGTGAAGAGTCTAAAGCATATAGACTCTATGATCTAGTTGCAAAGGTGGTAATTAGTAAAGATGTGGTATTTGAGGAAGATGAATCTTAGGACTAGGATAATAATTACAAAGAATTCATTATAGTTGATCCGATATGGGAGAATGAGGAAAATAATAAGGTTTCTATCATAGAAAATGATAAAATAATGCATAGGGAAGAGGAAGTAGCCACTGAAGAACCAAGTGATAGTCTTCAAATTGATGAAATTGCCACTGCAAAACCAATGACAACCCTCAAATGTATGAAACTAACAGAGTAGTAGATGGGAAACAGCAGCAGAACCACTAGTCGGTGATTCAAACTGTTGGAACTATAAGAAAATCAATCATTATCGATAGGAAAAGAGATTGAAGGCCTCCGGGTGGATAAAAGACTATATCAATGGGGAAGAGCTTTTAGAGGTAGATGATTTAAATGTTAACCTAGCTTTATTTGCATCAGCAGATCCTATAAACTTTGAGGAGGCAGTGAAGCATGACAATTGGAGGACGAGTTATGGATATGGAGATGGAAGCGATAAAGAAAAACAACACATGGGAACTTATTGACTTGTCTACAGGTGCAAAGAAGATTGGTTTGAAATGGGTCCAAGCAAAATGGAGTACTTGGAAAAATTTAAGGCTCATTTAGTAGCAAAGGGATACGTGCAACAACAAGGAATAGATTACACGAAGTTTATGCACCGATTACGAGAATGGATACAATGAGAATGATTGTGGCTCTAGCGACTTAGAAAGGATGGGTCATCTATCAACTTGATGTTAAATCTGCTTTTCTACATGGGGAATTGAATAAAGAGGTTTATGTGGAACAACCTAAGGGGTATGAACCGAAAGACAGATCCTCGGAAAGTATACAGACCGATGAAAGCACTAAATGGGCTCAAACAAGCACCAAGAGCTTGGTTCAACCGTATTGAAACACATTTCATACGTGAAGGGTTCGAGAAGTGTCATACTTAGCACACTTTATTCATCAAAACAAGAATGGGAGGTAAGATTTTTATTGCCAATTTATATGTTAATGATTTAATATTTACTGGCAATGATGAATTGATGTTTGTTGAGTTCAAAAATTCTATGATGAGAGAATTTGATATGACTGACTTGGGAGAATGAGGTTTTCTCTTGGCATCGAAGTATTACAAAGGGCGGATGGAATTGATATTTGTCAAAAATATATGCTTTAGAGGTTCTAAAGAGGTTTAGGATTGAGAATAGCAATTTGGTTTATAATCCCATTGTGCTAGGTTGTAAACTTGTCAAGGATGAAAATGGTGTTGCTATTGATGAAACATTGTTTAAACAGATGGTAGGATGTCTCATGTACTTGACGGCTACAAGGCCGGATTTGATGTTCACGGTAAGTCTAATCTGCAGTACATAGTCAAACCAATTGAGCTATATTTGTTGGCAACCAAGAGGATAATGAGGTACTTAAAGGGAACTCACTGGATTTGGAATCTTTTATAAGAAAGGAGGATGTGAAGGTCCGGTTGGCTATACAGACAAGTGACTACGTAGGAGACCTAGAAGATAAAAAGAGCACATCAAGCTATGTCTTCATGATGGGATCTGGCGTTGTTGCCTAGTCTTCATGGAAACAACCTATAGTCACACTTTTAACCACTGAGCGAAATTAGTGGTTGCAGCTGCTTGTGCTAGCCAAGTTGTTTGGATGAAGAGAATACTTGAAAGGATGAGTTTGAAGGAAAGTAATTGTGCAAAGAGTTTTTGCGATAATAGCTCCACGATTAAATTGTCAAAAATCTAGTACTACATGGTTGAAGCAAACACATTGATGTGCGCTTCCATTTCCTTCGAGATCTCACACGAGAAGGAACATTTGAGTTTATTTATTATGGAACATTAGACTAGTTGGCGGATATGATGACAAAGCCTCGCACAGATGGATGCATTTCATAAGTCTCGAAGTCAATTGGGAGTTTGTCAAGTTCCTAAACTAAACTAGTTATAACCGGGAACTGGTTTAAAGGAGAGAATGAAGGGAAAGCTTAGAATCCTAGTCAGCATTAGTAAGTCCTAGTCAACTTGAATAAATAAGACCTAGTCCTTGGCAATCAGTTTAAGATCGAGTCTTTAGGAGAATTAATTATCATTTGTTTGTTTCAGTTATTTGTCTTCTAGCACGGGATATGAGCTAGTTTTTCGCTTTCTATTAAAGTCAGTAACAAGATATTTATAAACCTAATTTTGCTCAAGTAAAAGTAAGGCATTTTCTTCAATTTTGCAACTCAATAATTCTTAACAATATCATGCAATTCATCATCCACCGATTGTGGCAAACATCATTTCGTCGACTTTTCCAATGAAAAAATCTTTTTGTTCTTTCCGTATTCTTGACTTGACTTGTTGGCAAGAACCGCCAATGAAAAAAAGATGATTTATTTTATTTGTCAGTGTGAATGCATTAAAGTAAAAATTATCAATGGATTTACCGTAAAATATATTTGTTATCCAATCTATAATCTTGTAGGTAAGTCACGATATCATAATTTCTGGATTTTTGCACCCCACTATAATTTCTTGTTACATTTGCTAATGATATTTATCGAGAAAATCTTTCTATCAATTATTATAAATTGATTTGTTTTTCAATTTCATCTTTTTCTAACCTTTCTCTATCAAATTGCTTTATGTGTTTTTAATAAAAAAATTTAAAAATAATAATCTTTTTTGTATATTGTAGCCAAATATTAATATGGTTTATCTTTACGCTTACTTTTCATGATATCAACCATAAAAAATATATTTTTATGAGTTCGCTTTCCATATGTTTGGTCACTAATATTTATCAATATATTTCTATAAATAAAAGAACAATAACGATAAAATAGATACCCAAGACCTGTATTAGAAAAGCAAAAATATCATAATTATCAATCCCTCTCTAGTTAATTCCTTAACTACCAAACACTTGCTAGGATCCGAGTGTGTGGCTACAGGCTATATGAACATCCAACCTCTCTAGGGTTTCAATGCACACTTCTTGCTTTGTCTCTTAAAATTGAGCCAATATCGCTAAAGGGCATTTCTTTCCTTCAATTTTCAAGCTTCATGAAAATGCTGGCACATGAGATGAAGCAACAATGGATGGTTCTTGCTCTTTTCATGGTGCTTTCAAAGTGGCAACATTGTTCTACCGGAGATCAACCGGTGCCATGCTATTTCATTTTGGAGACTCTTTGGTCGACAATGGGAATAATAACAAGCTCCGGACTCTTGCCAAAGTTGATTATGCACTCGTATGGCGTTGATTTTCGTAATGGCCCCACTCGGAAGGTTTTGCAATGGCCTCACCATCGTTGATATAATTGGTACATCAAGACATCCTTGTAACGAAAGTCGCTGGTTTTTTCTTTTTCGGTTAAATAAATGCTCTTAATTGTCTCCTCGGTATATTCACTCCTTTTCAGTAGTTGTATCCATAAAACATGCATCTGTTGTATTTTCATGGTGATTTATGGTTCAAAGACTTCGATCTAAAACAGAGTGTATGAGGATATATATTTTGATCATACATTAATCTTCTTATTTTGATAGGATCTCTTTGTATTTGTAGCTGAAATCTCGGGTTTTCACAACTATATACCGCCATTTGCAATCGCTCGGAAGCGGACATGCTTTATTGTCTGAACTACGCATCTCGGGCCACCTGAAATTCGTGATTGAACTCGACGAGAGTTGGTAAAACATTGCACGTATAATGTTTCAGTGGCCATATATATATATATATATATATATATTATGATTGTGTTCCTCGTGGATGCGGGGTGAATGTATAAGCTTGAATATGCAGTACAAAATCACCACAAAACAATACAGAATTTGATTGGTATGCTTGGGAAATGAGTCGACTTTCACATACTTGAACAAGTGCTTATATTCGGTCGGAATGGGTAACAATGACTACCTCAACAACTATTTCTTGCCCAGTTTTTCCCAACAAGCCAGGAGTATACTTTGGAGAAGTACACCCGACTTCTTATCGAGCAATACTCGCAGCAACTAAGGGTACTGAGCACCGTATTTTTCTCTCCGACCCCTTTAATGGAAAATGCTTCTCTCCTTTTTCTCTCTCACTTCATCGACTTTCTACGCTTCTTCGATCTCTTTACGACATCTGCAAGAAAAGAGTGCCATTAGCAACGGTAAAATTCCGTTACTAAATTTGCATCTGGAAATTGTTTAACAACGGATATTCCATTGCTAGGAAACAAGGATTGAAATGGATTTTCCATTGCAAGTTTAATGTGTAACGGATTTTCTATTGCATTTGCAACGGATTCGTCGTTGCATTTGCAACATGATTCATCGTTGCATTTTCAACTTTTGCAACCGCTAATCCGTTGCAAAGTAACATATTTTGCAACGGATAATCCGTTGCAAATTAAAGATGAAACTCACGCGCTCGATGAAAAATTTAGGCATGAAACGCACCGTTTTAACTTTTTAAATTTAATATCCATTGTCTTCCTCTTCTTCTCTGCAGATCACTTGTCTCCTCATTTACTCACATTTAAGTTAATTATTGATCATCAACCAAACGAACACCACCAACCTTCTCTCCATCTCTTCTTCCCGATCACCACCTTGTCGGCGACTGAGCTTCACCACCCAACGGACCCATCACCACCACAACAAAGGTACGGTCGAGCATTTCAAATTTTAAATTTCTGCTTAGTTTCTAAATTTGCTTAGTTTCTAAATTTGTTTAGGGTATAGGGAGTTTTAGGGAGCTTTGTCACGGGTTTGTTTCGAATTTGTATCTATGCTCATGGGTTTTGACCAATTAAGTGTTTTTGCCGAGAAATTGCATTCTTGAAGTTAATTGAATTGTTATGTTTGTGGAACTTGAAGTTAACCTCTGCGTGATGCAAGTTAATTAAGTAAATTCATTTGTTATGCCACAAGAAGTAGCTGATTTACCCTGTGTATTGGAGGGTTGGGAGGGTGGGAAAATAAGAGAAAATATAGTTTTGAATAGCGGATAATAGATGGGATATATGAATGTGTTCCTCGTGGATGCGGGGTGAATGTATAAGCTTGAATATACAGACTACAAAATCGCCATAAAACAATACAGAATTTGATTGGTATGTTGGGAAATGAGTCGACTTTCACATACTTGAACAAGTGCTTATATTCGGTCGGAATGGGTAACAATGACTACCTCAACAACTATTTCTTGCCCAGTTTTTCCCAACAAGCCAGGAGTATACTTTGGAGAAGTACACCCGACTTCTTATCGAGCAATACTCGCGAAGAACTAAGGGTACGAGAACCGTATTCTTCTCTCCGACCCCTTTAATGGAAATTGCTTCTCTCCTTTTTCTCTCTCACTTCATCGACTTTCGCTGCTTCTTGATCTCTTTACGACACTACAAGAAAAGGGTGCCATTAGCAATGGAATTTTTCAACGGTAAAATTCGGTTACTAAATTTGCATCCAGAAATTGTTTAGCAATGGATATTCCGTTGCTAGGAAATAAGGATTGCAATGGATTTTCCGTTGCAAGTTTAATGTGAAACGGATTTTCCATTGCATTTGCAACATTCGCAATCGTTAATCCATTGCATTTGCAGCGGATTAGCCGTTGCAAAGTAAGATACTTTGCGACGGATAATTCGTTGCAAATTAAAGATGAAACTCGCGTGTCCAGTGAAAAATTTAGACATAAAACACACCGTTTTAACTTTTTAAATTTAATATCCATTGTCTTCCTCTTCTTCTCTCTCGGTCGCTTGTCTCCTCATTTACTCACATTTAAGTTAATTATTGATCATCAACCAAATGAACACCACCAACCTTCTCTCCATCTCTTCTTCCCGATCACCACCTTGCCGGCGACGAGCTTGACCACCCAGCGAGGCCCATCACCACCACAACGAAGGTACGGTCAAGCATTTCAAATTTTAAATTTCTGCACAGTTTCTAAAATTGTTTAGGGTTTAAGGAGTTTGGGGGAGCTTTGTCATGGGTTTGCTTCGAATTTCCATCTATGCTCATGGGTTTTGACCAATTAAGTGTTTTTGCCGAGAAATTGCATTCTTGAAGTTAATTGAATTGTTGTGTTTGTGGAACTTGAAGTTAACCTCTACGTGATGCAAGTTAATTAAGTAAATTCATTTGTTATGCCACAAGAAGTAGCTGATTTACCTCGTGTATTGGAGGGTTGGGAGGGTGGGAAAATAAGAGAGAATATAGTTACGAATAGTAGATAACAAATGGGATAACATTTAGAGTGGAGGGAAAATGGGAGAAAATGAAACTAAGCAATAATTTCAACCATGAATGAGTACACAAGCATCTTAATTTTATAGTGCTTGGTTATTTCCTTTGGAGAATAAATTATAATATAAAAAGAGAATCAATGCTGAAATGGAATGAGAATTAGTCAACCTCTCTAGTGAATCAAAAAAACAATTTCGATCATCTTGTCATGAAAAAGGTTTATAAAAAGGAAAACAAAAGTGTTAATGGCAAAACAAAATTAACTCGACGATTCTAGATAGTTTCGACATATAATTTGAGCATAACCCTCTCGTAAGAACTTTAATTGAGACGATTTAAACTTCTATGGAACTCTAAGAGACAGTTATACAACTTTCATGTTTTAGTTTGGGGAGATATTGACTTCAAAATTGAGCATAAACTATTGCACTGTGTTGAACCTATGCCACGACATCCTTGGGATGCAAATTTATTTATTTATTTTCATAAGCGTCTAGATTTGATGCATTAATTCCATATGAATACATCAATTTTCTTATTATATATTGTCTCTCTTTTATTTTTTAAATAATTCTATTAAATATTCTAATTTGATGGTTATTATTGGATATAATAACAAGTAATAAATTAGTAAGCCTCTTAGTAATTAAACGATACAATTATAAAGAATAATCACTAAAAAATAACCAATACTCAAATCATAAATTAAATAACAATAACATATTAGATCTCATAGTTTTATTGATTTTGAGGCTTATGTTTTCTTCAGCCAAATCCAGTTTAGTTACATAGTATCATCATGAAAAAAATAACAAAAGAGAGAAAGAACTTAGAAAAAATGGAAGAGAAAGGGAAATGGAAGAGAAAGGAATTGATACACACACACATCCATGATTAGGTATAAAAGACTTGATGGTGTATATTGACTAAGACTAACATTTGTTCTTTTTATTGATTTCAATATTTTAATTTGATTTGTTTCTTATTTTTTTATTCTTAAAATTGTTTATATTATACTAACTTCCTCTTTTTGTTCTTGATACTCTTCATGGAAATGATCTTTACTCACACAATTCCATATATTTTTAAGAGTTTAGGTTTTATTTTTGGTTGCATGCAACAACACACGAGGTTGGGATATGGTTTGGTGGCTTGTGAGGGAAGGTTGGTGGTGTCGATGAAGAGGTTGCTACCTGGGGGTGGTTCTAGGTGTATTGAGAGATGAGGATGATTTTATAGGTATTTGTTAGGGTCTGTTATGGGTGAAGGAGGCTTTTATGGTGGTTTTGGGCTCTAGTTTTTCGATAGGGATGAAGGCTGGTGTTGTTTTTAGGTGGGTATCAAAAGTTGTTGCTTTTAGTCTCATGTGAAAATTAGTTATGGTTAATGATTTTAGGTTTTTGTTTTGATGGTAAGGATAGAGAAAAGACTGGAACTTTGAATGATATTGAGAATTGATTTATAGAGATTGGATCGAAGATAATTTGGGTTGTAATCGTGGGATGTTGACGCAATCTTGGAAATGAGAAGGGTTAAAAATGAAAGATTGGTTAATTAAAGAATATGAATTCAATTGTTGGGATTTTGGACAATTAAGGAAAATTGAATCATGAATTAATTAGGTACAAAATCAAATCAATTTGATAAAATCATTGAAAGAAAAAACACAAGGTTGAAAGGCTTGCATTGCTTCAATAATATATCGGCTACCGACATCCATTTATGTTGAAATTAATGTTGCACAATGTCTTCAAGTTTAATTGAAAGTACTAACAACATCTCTACTCAGGGTTTTTAAAGGAAAAACAAGCATCGATCAATATCTTTTGACTTCAAATTGTATTAAATTTGCTTGAAAGGTTGGTGTAATTTGTTGATTGTGTCATTTGAGTATTAATATCGATTTAATGCATTATTGTCTAAAATATTCTGAAAATATTTTTAATATAATAATATCAGAAATAAATTTTACAATCAGTTTTTACATAGAAAAAAATTATTCTTGATAGATTTTATCAAAAGAGTTTTAGCAGTAACAACATTCAATCACTTCTTTGAGGGGAAAACACCCTGTTTCTAACAAATTTTATTAATTATAATTTTACTAATTAAATATTAAAATAACAAAATATAATACACATAAAATCAATTAATTTTCTACATGGATAAAAAACCAAGTGCATCGCACGGTAAATTCACTCGCCTAAGACTAAATTGCTTGAGTTTTTAAAAATAATTTTTGTCCAAATTAATGTTATTTCATTATAAATAAATAAATTCAAATAATCTCATTAATCGTCGCTATCCCAACACTTAAAACAAAACCATGACGAAATTTGAGTTTTAATATTGCCCGTGCATGAAGAAAACTGATTAATTTTGTGTTATAATTGGTTATCTTAATATTAATATTTGATTAGTAAAATTATAAATGATAAAATATAATTAGAAATTAATTATTTTTTTCGCCTAAAAATGATTGAATGCTATTATTGTTAATATTATTTTAATAATTATTTAACAGATAGATTGTTCAATTGAAATAGAAAAAATTATGTTAAAATAAGTCATGTGCTCAGTGTAACATACTAATTAACTCTTGTGTATGTTTCATTTATTTCATTAATTATTTCATTAGCAAATGGTAAAATTATAATTGATAAATTTTAACACATATGAGTAATTTGTTTTACGCAGTAAACAATTTGATTAGTGGTTTTTTTAACTACTTTGGTAATAATTTAATTGGTAAATAACAAAAATACAATTGATCAAATTGACTAAAAATGCATTATTTATTGCCTGCAACATATTGATTGTTTGTTGGGCATGTTTTAATTATTTGATGAATAATTTATTTGACAGATAACAAAAAATGCAACTACTAAAATTTATCAAAGATTATTTTTTCACATTTTTTCTTTATATTATTATATTAAAAGTAGTTTATAACATTGAGATTAAATTAATATGAGATTTATCAAAAAAAAGTTAATTTATTTTTATTTATATATTTTAATCTCAAAAAATATCACAATATATAATTAGTCTCACCTATTTTTCAGGGAAAAAGTCTTCATAATAATTATTATCATTATTCTAAATGTCTTATCAATAGTAAAATAAATACATATAAAAACTATATAATTATAACAATTTTAAGTTGATTATTTAACTCAGATATATATCATTATAAAAAGTATAGGACCATTAAAATTTTGGTACATGTTAAAAAATTTAGTACTAGTTGTAGCGAAACGTAAGGATATTTTTGTATTATTTAAGTAATTTGGCATAATGTTTTTACTTATTTTGTCTCTCTGTTGCTTCATATATTTTTTTATTTATGTGATATTAGATCTAAAATATCATACATAAAAAAAAACCACAAATGTCAATTTTAACAAAAATAACACCGACTAATGAATTATTTTGATTATTATTATCATTGTTACTATCATGATTGTTAAATTATTACAATTATTATAATCTGCTACTATGAGCATTATTGCAGTAAGTAATATTTTAATTATTAGTGGCAAAACTATTTGTGTCACTATTATTATTGCTATCAAAAGAAATGAAAGTATTTGTTTTTATTTTTAAGATTAATTTTGTATATTATTATATTTAATGCAATATTAGAACATCGGCATTAAATTAATTTGATATTTCTTCAAAAACAAATTAGCTCATTTATATATATATATATATATTAAATAAATATCAAAATATATAATTATTCTCAATTTGTCCAAAAATATCTTTAAAATAACCATTATTGTTATTTTAGACACATTATCCACAATGAGATGAAAATTCAAAGAACCTCAATAATCGAAAGTTTTGTAGGTTGAATTTTTGTTAAGATGTATAGCATTATTTAAAAAATATTGGACCATTAATATTTTTCACACATTAAAATATTTGGTTCAGGTGCAGCAAAACATAGGAAAGTGACTCATATATTTTTCATTGTAGATAACTTGTTTAAATTTATCTACCCATTTTGTTTATGTGTTGTCTCAGTTTTTTACTTGATATTAGATTTGAAATATTATACATAAAAATGTTGTAAGTGTATTTTTTAATAAAAGCAATATCGACCAATGAATTATTTGAATTATTATTTTCATTATTATTATTATAATTGTTAAATTACCACAATTATTATAGCTTTCATTATAACTATTATTATAAATAATCAATATTCTAATTATTATTGGTAGTATTATCGTTATCACCATAATTATTGTTATAATCATTGTTATTATTATCATGATAATCATCACGATAATCAGCACCCTTACTTTAATTAATATAATCAAAATTATAATTAGTATTATTATCATAATTATAATTTTTTTGTCATCACTAATATTGTTTATATTATTTTATGAGTTATTGTTAGTCTTATCATAAAAGCCATAATTATTACCATGAGCACAATAATCATTATAATAAATAACAATTGATATCATAATAATGATTATAATAAATAAAATTATCATTACTATTAAATCTAAAAAAATATTAAATTATTTTGTGAAATATAAAAAACTATAAAATTAAAAAAAAGTAAGCGACAAAAAAACTATTATTATTTTTGTGTAAATAATTGAATGAACTAAATTATATCAAAAAATTAAAAAAAAAACAAAATGACAAAAGAGCAATTCAAAAAAAGTGAAAGAAATCATAAAAAAAAATATTAGCTTAATAGTTTTTTACTTGAAGGAAAAAAGTAATTTAAAAACTAACAAAAAGAAAAAAGAAAAAAAGAAATATTAAATTTCAAATGATAAAAAACACAAACTAAAAGCGTATAAGAATTATTTTTTTCTAAGAAATACAACCTAAATAAAGAGGAAATAATAATAATTAAAAACCAAAATCGAGAGCGAGTGTATATATATATGGATGATTTAGAAATATATATATATATATAAAAAAATAAAGAATTAAAAGTATATGGGCCAAAATAAAGAATTAAAAGTATATGGGAAAAAATAAAAATAAAATATGTAAATAATTTTAATGAAGGATAAAATTGAAACAATAAAAAGTGTTGTAGGGAAAAAAGGAATCAAAATAAAAAATAAAAAATCTAAGGGCTAAAATGAAAACAAAAAATATAATCAATTTCAGCCAACGGATAAAATTGAAAAATAGAAAACTGTTGTACCAAAAATATTAAGGGACTTAATACGAAACCAAAAATTAAAAGACTAAGTACCGAATTGAAAACTCCATATTTAATCAATTTCCATTCTGTGACACAATTGAAACAAATCAAAACTTTTATAACAAAATCAGACCCATACCGATCAATCCAAAGTTCAGGGATTGACATGAAACAACCATACACTATGGGGGCTTCCATGCACTTTGGTCTGCAGGAGAGAAAAAAGGGGGGAAAACTTGACCCAACCACCGTAATGTCTCTGACCACCTTTCAACTCCACCTGCACAATCGTGAGGTGGAGGACATGGAGGCGCATCCGAGAAGACACCAGATGAACATTTTTCATAGCCTAACGATGTTGTACGTGCTTCCCCAAATGGGACGTGAGGCTGAAAACCGTTGGATCATCCAAAAGAGGCGTCAACAGTAATCGACGGTAAATAATAAAAAAAAATTGTAAATTACTTTCACAACCTTGCGTCTAACCCTTGCATTTTGTCTTATATGGGGGCATGTATGTAGTTACACATTTTTAAAAAAATTGCAATGCCCGAACTACCCTTGCAGGAAAAACTTATGTTTTGTCTTATTAGGGGTAAAGGTTATTTCATCGTGCAATGAAAATATGTAATTACTGGGATACCCCTCCGATAATTCTTGTTTTTTGTTTTATTATGGGGTATAATAATTATTTTACTATGCACATAAATGTAAAATATCAAAAATAACCTTGATTCCAAGGCTAAAATCCAAATGCAACAAGGGATAAAATAGTACTTTCACTCGTTGAAATCCACAATGAACTATGTGTGTATCTACAATGAAGGTGTGAGCCCATTTAGCCTTTTTTATAATATAATGATAATGAATAAAAATCTAAAAATTGATATTACAAGTTAATGTTTCTAAACCTCAGTCAATTTTGTACTTGTAGTTATTTTGTTTTTATATTTAATAGTTTTGGAGATTTAATTTTTATTTTATTTAAAATTAGTTGACTTGTTATCGAATTAATTTGACATAAAAAATACCTTTATATTTATCAAATTAATAGAGATTTGAATTTAATAGTGGTGTCATGGCGATCGTAACCAGTGTAGTAAGTATTTCAATTTGTGGACCCATTATACAATAAACTAAAAGACATCAGAAAAATATTGTGCATTGTGAGTGTTTTCCTTGTGGACTGAACATTTACAATTTGTACTTCGTGTGCGTACGTTTGCCTTTTTTTTTTTTCTTTCCTTCGATGAACAGTAGATCAACACTTTTGCCCTTGCAATCGTAGCAAAAAAAACAAACTCGCACGCACAAAAGAAAAGAGAGAAAAATTTCAGAAATCACAATAAAAACTACTAAACCAACAGATCACAAACCTCAGAACGCAAAAAAAAAAATAACGAATGAAGTTTGTTTTCATTTGTGATCCCACCTTGGTAAATTTCTTGGAGTTGACTCAACTCCACTGCAACAAAAACTCCTCCACTTCTCAAAATCTACACTCAAAGCACATATTTTTAACTACTTATCAATTTGAATCTTCATCATGTATGTAAACGAACACGTAGAATGAGAGTTGTGGGAAGCAGAAAAAAAGAGCAACCACACCAAATCACTCAAAGTTTTAGTCCTTTTTCTTTACTTTTCTGTTTTTTGCAACGAAGATTTAAGCTCTGATGGAGAGAAAGCAAACCAGAGAATGAGAGAAGTTTTGGAGTAGAGAGGAGGTAAAAGCAGGGAAGAGGAGAGATAGAGAGAGAGATTGGAATGAAAAAACGAGAGGAAAAGGAGGTATTTGTATTTAGTTTTTAAAATAATTTTTATTTAAAAATATATTAAAATAATATTTTTTATTTCTAAAAATTATTTTTAATATTAATACATCAAAAATATCTAAAAATGAAAATGTGTATTTCATTTTGTTTTCTTAAAGCTAGCTTCCTTTTTGTTTTTTTGTTTATAAGCAGGGTGCTCGAGGCAGCTTACGCGCACCACAACAAATCTTAAGGCCCATTTTTTTTTATTTATTTTCACTTATATTTTTTTTTTAACCAGGGTGTCCAGGTCAGCTTACGCGCACCACAATTTCTTTTTACTGTTCATTACTGTTTGAGAAGGTGCTTTTTGTTTTTTCTTTTTAAAAAAATTGGCTTCTTTTTTCGGTTTATAATAATTAGAATATTAATTATGTATATAATATGTATAATGACAACTATAAGAATTGTAACAAAAATTCATTGGTCAATGTTATTTTTAAAAAATATAACTTTTGTGTTTTTTTTATTTATGATATTTCATCTCTCATATTACGTAAAAAAATGAAACCACACGTTGACAAGACAAGTGAAAAAAATGTGTCAAACTATCTACAGTAATAATAAAAAATTGCTATGTGTTTTGCCACAACCAGCACCAAATTTTTGAGTATGTAACAGAATTGTTAATGGTTTTTTCTTAAAAAAAAAAACTTATACATCCGAGTTAAATAATCTGAACAATTATAAAAATTATTTACTCCGCCCGCAACGTAGTGCGGGAATTTAACTAGTAAGAACTAGAAATGTAATCTCATCCTGTAAATATTTGTAATATTGAAACAAAGTAGTTTAACATGATATATTCAACCAAAAACAATGAATAAATTGGGTTTAGAATTTGAAAAATATCATAAATTAACTTGGTATAATTATGAATTTAAACTTAATTACTATATTTAATATTTTCTCTTCCTTGGGTAGCACATCACATGTACTCTTATTTGTTTAGGCATTGGTCGAGTTTCTTGATACATATACTCTATCTATTATCTATTGGATACAAAAAAAATTATAACATATACTAAATAACCTCAGTGTTTTACTGTGGATTGGACATTTTTCGTCCGTGAGTCACGCGAGTTCGTCTACCTTTTTTTCGATGAACAGTGTTTTGTTGCTTTTAGCCCCAATAATAGGACAAAATAGAGGTTCCAGATGAGGGTAAAAAAGGTTGAGGGTGAGGGTCATTCATGTAATTGCACCGGTCCGGTCCGATCCGCCTTTTAATTTATTGAAAATGACTAATTAATAAATGGTGATTTTGGTCCACGAGTAGTCTGGTAATTGACCATATTTTTTATTTTTTTTCGGTTATTGTTAGTGCGTGTGGTACACGCGCCTGCCTGTTTCAAGCCCCACGCATTGTTTAGGCGGAGTGTGCGGCGACATACGGTGGCTGGAGACGAGATTCCAACATATAGAGCGATGCGTCTGTGCGTGGTCTTCCTCTCGTGGTAGCGCGTGTCCCTTAAACATGTCCATGGACGCGTTAGGGATCGGTTAAAGCTGCCGGCCACATTTCTTTCTTTCTCCCCTGCACGTAAAAGTGCAGGAGAGTCCCCCATTTTGTACTATTTTTCACTTCGGTCCCTTGACTTTTGATTTTGTTTTTTGTCCTTATTTTGGTTGTATAAGTTTTGATTTAGTTCGATTGGGTCCTCCGATTGGAATTGATTGAATGTCAATATTTCACTTCGGTCCTCCTTCTTTTAATTTTCGGATTGGATTTAAAATATTCAATAAATACAATACAAAAGTTTCGATTTCTTCAATTGGATCCTTTTATTGAAATTGATAATATATTTAATTTTCATTTTGGCCCTTATAGTTTTAATTTTGGATTTTAATCCCTTGATAAATTGATATTTGTGTTTTATTTTCCACTAATAATAATAATAATAATAATAATAATAATAATAATATTTTTCTTGCTTACTCTTTTGTTAATGTTTTTAGGTTTTTTTCTCACGGGATAATTTGATAATTTTTATTGTTTTAACAGTGATAACAATGATAAAAAAGTTTGTTTGATCTTTTGTTGAGGTTTTTAGGATTTTTTTGCTCTTTCATTATAGAAAAACAAGCGGTTTACTGGCGTGATGCGTGGATTTTTTTATCTATGTAAGAAATTGATTGTTTTTTTATGTGTTGTAGTTTATTATTTTAATATTTAGTTAGTATAATTATATTTAAGAATACTAATATGAATTTTTGTCCTTAAAAAAAATCTAAAGTCATTTTTTCTCTCTCTCAATATATTTTTAGGCGATAATATTCAATAAATATCAGATTTTAGAAATAAAAAATATTGTATTTTGTTTTTAAAACATAAACTTAATTTTTTTGTGTGCTATAATTATTCATTGCCATCTAAAAAGAACAGTCTAATGGGAACAGGAAGTGATTTGTATATTTTTTAATTTGACTTGTAGATAATGCAGGTAAATTTGTCAACATTTTTTTTGGAGATGTTTTTTTTCTAGTAATATTAGATCTAAAATATTAAAAATGAAAATATTGGAAATTCCCCGCAAGCACTTTCAGACGACTGACTGAATAAAATAGGACAGGCGGGCGGGAACGACAGAAGCGGAGTTGCAAACTGCTACTAAGCACATGCTAATGAATTGAGAGATAAATTCATAAACCTACTTAAATAAAAGAGCACAAAATTAAATTTTGAAGCCTTTTTTTTATATAAGATTTATTAGTCATATTATTATATTAAATATAATTAAGAAAACATGATATAAATTTCTATTCTTCAAAAACTTTTAGGTCATTTTCCCTCTCTCTTAATATATTTTTAGGCGATAATATTCAATAAATATTAAAACATATAATTAGTTTTACATACTTTAATTTGACATAAATATACAAATATTTTTTATAAGATTTATTAATTATATTATTACATTAAATGTATGTAAGAATATTGATATTAATTGTTTTAAGGAAAAAATCCTAGGTCATTTTTTTCCTCTCTTTATATTTATAGGCGATAATATTCAATAATTTTTTTTATGTTATTCGATTAATTCATTATATTATTATATAAAATGTATTTAAGAATACTGATATTAATTTTTTTATTCAAAAAATGCTAGGTCATATTTTCTTCTCCCTATATATATTCCTATGCGATAATATTCAATAAATATTAGAACATATAATTAATGATAGACTAAAAATATTCAAGAAACTTTAACAAAAGATAAAAAAATAAAATAAAAATAAAAATTAGCATTATATTACTATCAAAACAATAAAAAAATTTAAATTATCAGGAGGGAAAAAAATATTAACAGAAGAGTAAGCAAGAAAAACAATTAAATTATTATTATTATAATAATATTAATTATTATTATTATTATTATTATTATTGTGTTAAGTACAAAATTAAAATTTGAAGAAAACTATTTTCTGCGTTATTCGATTTATTCATTATATCATTATATTAAATGTATTTAAGAATACTGATATTAATTTTTTTTGTTCAAAAAATCATAGGTCATGTTTTCTTCTCCCTATATACATTCTTATGAGATAATATTCAATAAATATTAAAAATATAATTAATTAAAGACTAAAAATATTCTAGAAATTTTAAGAAAAGAAAAGAAAATATCATTGCCATTATTGTCAAAACAATAAAAATATTAAATTATACGGAGAAAAAAACATGAATAAAATTGTAAGCAAGAAAAACAATTAAATTATTATTCTTATTCTTATTCTTATTATTATAATTATTATTATTGTTATTGTTATTATTGTGTTAAGTACAAAATGAAAATTTGAAGACAATTTTATTTTTATGTTACCCGATTTATTCATTATATGATTATATTAAATGTGTTTAAAAATACTGACATTAAATTTTTTTTAATATCCTAGAAACTTTAACAAAATAAATAAATAAATGTCATTGTCATTACTGCCAAAACAATAAAAAATTATTAAATTATACGGAGAAAAAAAACATTAACAAAAGAGCAAGCAAGAAAAACAATTAAATTATTATTATTATTATTATTATTGTGTTAAGTACAAAATTAAAATCCGAAGATAATTTTTTTTATGTTATCTGATTTATTGATTATATCATTATATTAAATGTATTTAAGAATACTGATATTAATTTTTTTTTAAAAAAAATCATAGGTCATGTTTTCTTCTCCCTATATATATTCCTATGAGACAATATTCAATAAATATTAGAACATATAATTAATGAAAGACTAAAAATATCCTAGAAACTTTAACAAAAGGAAAAAAAATAAAATATCATTGCCATTACTGTCAAAACAATAATAATTATTAAATTACACGGAGAAAAAAAAACATTAACAAAAGAGTAAGGAAGAGAAACAATTAAATTATTATTATTATTATTATTATGAAAGAAACAAAAATAAAGAAAGACTAAAAAAATGCTAGAAACTTGAACAAAATATAAAACAAAGACATAATATAAAAAACATTATCATTGCTATTACTGCCAAAAAAATAAAAATTAACAAATTATCTGAAGGAATTTTTTTTTTATCAAAGAAGCAAGTAAGAAAAAGAATTATTATTATTATTATTATTATTATTATTATTATTATTATTATTATTATTATTATTATTATTATTATTATTATTATTATTATTATTATTATTATTATTGTGTTAAACACACTTATATATACATGGACAAAAGTAGGGGTTATATTAGAAATTTTAAAAAATAAAAGTATAAGGGCTGAAATGAAAATAAAATATAAAGGGATGAAAATAACAAATTAAAAGTTTAAGGGCTGAAATGAAAGTTAGATTTATTAACATTTTCAATTCAAGGACAAATTTGCAAAAATTGAAACTTCTGTACCGAATATATTCAGTTTTTTCAACCGAATTTGAAAATTAAAAGATGAAGGACCGAAGTGAAACGTTAACATTTCATTAATTGAACAAAATCAAAACTTATATAACTGAAATCAGGGCCATATACATAATTAAAAGTCAAGGGACCGAAATGCATTTATACAAAACTCGAGGGACTCTTCTGCACTTTTACATGTAAGAGAGAGAGAAACAGATCAACCGGCTTTAACCGGCCACCGCCGTGTCCACTGCCACCGTGTGAAGACACGCGCCGCACCGGGAGGAAGACCAAGGGCAGCATGACCGGATTGGACGCCAGTAGCCCATTTCACGCCACCGTAGCACACCGCACACGCCGCTTGAACGGGCGTCGAGGCGAACTATCGTCGAGCGTGTGCGGACATAAATAATAATGGTCAGTTACCGTTATGTCCTTGACCTTAATTAATAGATTTTATCTTATTAGGGGTTAGAACCGTCTTTAGCTATTTAAAAAATAAAAAAGGGATTGCGGCTGACAGGACCGGACCGGTCCGTACGTGAGCAATTACGCCCGTACCCCTCATTCGAAATGTATTTTTGTCTTATTACCGAGACTAAAATCGCTACTACACTGTTCATAGGCAGGAAAAAAAAGGATGGACGAACTCGCGCGACGCACGGAGGAGAAAGCTCGCGTCCACAGTGATTTTAGAGTGCGTGAACAGTGTTTTTCATTTTTATTTAGTGTATTTGTTAATATAATAATGATGATGATGATGATGATGATGATGATGATGATGATTTAATCTTTTAAATTTTAAAATCAAATAATTATTTTTATCTTTTATTTTTATTTTTTTATCATTTATTTTTATTTTTTATTTGTTCTTTTGTAATGTTTTTAAGTTTTTTTTAGACTCTGATTTAATTTTGTTTTCTTCCTGTTATTAAAGAAATAATAATATTAATATTAATATTATCAATCATAATAATAGTAATAATAATATTTTTGGTATTTGTTCCGATGTGCTTTTTTATTAATATGTTTATTTGTTTCCCTCTTAAATTTGTTCAATAATGTTTAATTTTTTGACAATAATAGTAATGATAATTTTAGAAGTTGAGACTTCGATATTATTATTATTATTATAATAAACGATGTTGATACCTTTAAGCATACCAAATTTTATATATTAAAATATTATATTTTAATCTCAAGAGTTATAAAAATTATTTGTTTCGTTCGTACTACACCCGCAACGTGGTGCGGGTATTCAACTAGTTAAATACTCAAAGACCACTCATTCAAGTCTTACGTACCTAGAAGATATTTATTATCTACTGTTATTTATTGATCAATAAATAATAAAATAGTTAATATATAAAGTATTAATATCTATATTAAATGATAAAATGATATGCATTATTTATAAATGTGTGTTTTATATCAATATTAAGATATAAATATATATTTTGGGTTAGGTTTAATAATTTCGAGAAGAAGAAAAAACATTAGACAAAAAAGACAAAACAGAAACCCAAAAATCATTTGATACATGTAGGAAGAGATGCACTAATACGTAGAGCGTAATTATCGCCCGCTGGACATACGTATCTGTATCGGTGAAAGAGGAAGGAAAGGGAAGAGAAAAGAAAAGAAAATAAAAGAAACAAGAGAGAGATCTCAAAAATCCTTCAACGCGTCGTTAATAAACCAATAAGATCGAAGAGGCGAGGCGTTCGAGCAGCTCATAATTTAGATTTGCACCTTCTCTTCTTTATACCTAAATAAATGAATCTTGGGTTTTTATAGAAAAGAACCCGTAGATTAGGTCACGAATAAGAAAAAAAAAACAAAAAGTCTCGATCTAATTATTGAGAAAATGGAGGGGTTGATGAGCAAGGTAAGGAATTTGGATGCGTATCCAAAAATCAATGAGGATTTCTACAGCCGCACGCTTTCCGGTGGCGTTATCACTCTCGCTTCCTCTATCGTTATGTTTCTCCTCTTCTTCTCCGAGCTCCGTATGTTTACTATTTTCGCTTCTTTTTTATTAATGTTTATTATTCGTCTTTGATCATGGTAGCTTTGATGATTGGTTTCTGAGAAATCGATGGGATGGGGTTCATGTTTTTGTTGGATTTGTATTATTTTATTTTCAAATTTTTCACTGGTTGCTGTGTTTATTGGTGTTCTTATTTTTGTTAAATTTATTTTGGCAGGATTATATCTTCATGCGGTAACTGAAACAAAACTAGTGGTGGATACTTCGAGAGGAGAAACACTACGCATCAATGTAATGTTCTTTTCAATGTGTATCAATTGGCCCTACTACGCTTGATTGGATGAATTGCTCTAGTAATTGATTCATGTGATGCTTGAAACTGCAGTTTGATGTCACGTTTCCCGCTCTTCCGTGCTCTATTCTTAGCCTTGATGCCATGGATATTAGTGGAGAGCAACATCTTGATGTAGTATGTACCATAAAACCTCGTATATACTTTCATGCATATGCTTTGCTTCCCTTCATGCTCTTGACCTGGTTTTTTCCCAAGTTTTAAATTTTCTGTTTTTGATGCTTGCAGAAACATGACATAATTAAGAAAAGACTAGATTCTCATGGCAATGTAATAGAAGCACGACCAGATGGAATTGGTGCCCCTAAGGTTGGTTTTCTGTTTTGCTTAAACTTTCTATGCTGGAGTAAAACCGCTGTTTGTGATCTGTGAATTGAACTGAGTGCCTTGATTGTTTTTCAAGTGCTATTTGCTGTTTTGCTTAAACTTTCTATGCTGGAAAAAAACCGATGTTTGTGATCTGTGAATTGAACTGAGTTTGAACAGTTGGCCTTGAATTTAAAGTGCTATTTTTTGTTTGAATTCATTATGTAATCAGCAGTATTTTGTTTTCTTAAAGTTCATCTCTGCTAGTTTTAGGGTTATGTTAATATGTGCTATGAATGATGTTAATTGAAGAGAATCTATCTTGATTTTCTGAGTCATTTGAGAGCTGAGCTAGGATTTCAAAATGAAAATAATTTACTAACAAAAAGAACCAATCCCATCCGCTGTAAGCATGTATTGCTTAACACACAGAAAAAAGAAGAAGATAAAAAGCATGCTTGGCATGATAGAAGTAAAGGATTGGTATCATTCATGGGGGTCTCTGTTTTTCTGTTGGCATACTGTAAGCTTGACTGTCTGACATGGGTTTCCTTTGTTGGAAATATAGATAGCTGGTTGTAAGTGCTTTATTATAGTCTTGTAGCTTCGTGTAGTTTAGTTGGATCTAATCATATTTTACAAGCCAGGGGTAGAAAAATAAAAATGTTAGGCCATGCTTTCTTTCAGAGGAGCTTTTCTCCTTCATTTCCTTGATCTTCAAGCAATGGTTATAATTCTCCATTGTTTTCATAAGTGTAATTTGTCACTTATTTCTTTCTTTACTCTGCTGCTAACAATATCATTTTGGACTCTTAACAACTTGTCTCCCATCCCTCCCCTCCCCACTTGTTTGACTCCTTTTCCTGTTTGGCATAGATTGAGAAGCCTTTGCAGAGGCATGGTGGCAGGCTTGAGCACAATGAGACATACTGTGGTTCCTGTTATGGTGCAGAAGCAGTAAGTTTGTATAGCAACAATGCTAAGAAATAAAGGTCTCATCTCATATTTATTATTATACTGCATTCATATGAGACAATCCACTCAGAACTCTAATATTTTTGTTCACCTGGACACATTTACTTTCTGGAATGCTGTTTTTACTCGGTGCCTTTCCGGAGGTTTTTCTTATATCATGTTTGTTGGCTAAGTGCATCTTATAGAACTTGCTGCTTCTAGTAATAATTACTCAGATGCTTCTGATTTTATTGTGCAACTAGCAGACCGTTGTTTCTCCATAATTATCCACTGTTATTTTCTTGGTTGCAGCCCGTATTTTGTCTTTCTAGAGGCTTACTTTTGAATAAAATCAGAATTCATCTCTTTGCAACTAGGAACAGTCACATGTGTATTATATTCTTTATCTTACACATAGTTTACTCCCCATGATATCACTTTTTGCACTGCAGTCAGATGAAGACTGCTGTAATTCTTGTGAGGATGTTCGCGAAGCCTATCGAAAGAAAGGTTGGGCGGTGACGAATCCGGTTTAATGGACCAGGTACTTTAGTGTGTCAATATTTATTGCAGTTTTAGGTTCAATTCGCAAGAACAAACTGGATGAATGCAGTTAAGACTCTTGCATGTGTTAACTTTCTGGTTCTCTTGTTGGTATCTTAATTGGCAATATGCTGGATTGCTAATTCTTCATTTATGGCAATTCCTGTCCTCATTTACTTTGTACCTGTAACCAAGAAAAATAGCATCTAGTTACCATCTTCCTTTCTTCCTCCTATTTTGATAATGAATAGTAGTATTGTAGTAGGCAATTCCTGCACAGCCAAAACCACTAACATGATTGAAAATCTCTCTCGATACTCTGAAAATATTCAATAAATATCCACCTATGAATTTTGAGTACTGGTGTTGCCTGGGAATACTTCCTAGTGTGAGATACAGGCCATGTTTTGTGTTGTGTGGCCGTCTGTATAAATGTTGTCTTGTATTTGTCTGTCTTATGATTTCTCATTCCATACGTGAATTGATGACTTCTGGCGGTGCATCAATCTAAAATCTTAGCACCTGCTCTCCTTGAATAACAACTTACGACATTAATATTTTCATTTATTCTTATTATGGTTTTGTTTTCTGCTTTACATGTAACATTCAGTGCAAAGAGAGGATTTCTCCAAAAGATAAAAGATGAAGAGGGTGAAGGATGCAACATTTATGGTTTCTTAGAAGTTAATAAGGTGGCTGGAAATTTTCATTTTGCACCTGGGAAGAGTTTTCAGCAATCTGGTGTTCACGTGCATGATCTGCTGGCTTTTCAGAAGGATAGTTTTAATGTAAGCCATTATTCTACTTCTTCTGCCCATCTCTCTTGAATATCAATTACTGAACTTGTGTCCGCTAAGGAATATGAACTTATCAATCACTTCTTAATTGCTCATCATGCTTTGCTAAACAAAAACCATCTGATTATTGTGAGCAATGTGATACAGATAACTCACAAGATTAATAGGCTGGCTTTTGGAGGATATTTTCCCGGTGTAGTTAATCCTCTCGATGGGTAATTTTCTCCATGCATCTTGGTTTCACCTACACATTTGTTGGGCTTTAAGATTGACTTTTTTACCCTCTTTCCTGTGTATTAAGTTGTATATGCTGGAATATCACACTCACTTTTGTAACTTTCAGAGTGCAATGGACACAAGAAACACCGAGTGGGATGTACCAGTATTTCATCAAGGTTAGTCTTCAGGAAAATTTCCCCTCCTGTTTCTTTTTGTTAATAATTAAGGAAATGCAATCATTTCTCGAACATTTTACCCCACCAGACTCTTTATTTTGCAGGTAGTACCTACTGTATACACAGATGTGAGTGGGCATACTATCCAGTCAAATCAGGTGTGATCACTTGTTCATTTACTGTTCATTGATATGTTGTCTTGAATTATCCAAGTGATATAACAGGTTTTAAAAAAAATCCCAGTTTTCTGTTACCGAACATTTTAGGGGCACAGACATAGGTCGCCTTCAGTCCCTTCCAGGAGTTTTCTTCTTTTATGACCTCTCTCCAATTAAGGTAGGGTTTTTTAGCCTACTAAGCGAGGTTGAGGTCGTGCAAGTCACTGATTTTTTTTCACTTCAGGGATTTTTTTGTCTAGTGATCACATCTGATTTGTGTTTTGCAGGTGACCTTCACAGAAGAACATGTTTCGTTCTTGCACTTCCTAACAAATGTGTGTGCCATAGTTGGAGGTAATACTTTATTTCTTCTCATAAAAGCCAATTGATGCCCCCTTTTACTTGTGTTGGTCTTTTTCATAACTCACGTCATAGGTTTGATAGAATCCAAGGTAATGTATAGGAATATGAAAAGGAAAAATAATATCCGAATGTATTCTGAAAGAACAGTGTCAAGAAACAATGATATAAAGTTCTCAGATCTACATTTTTTATTCACTTGTGCATTTATATTGATATAATTCATGGTTGGGTGTTAATAATGGTTGATTATTCTTACACTCCAGGTGTTTTCACTGTTTCTGGCATACTGGATTCATTTATATATCATGGTCAAAAGGCAATCAAGAAGAAGATGGAAATCGGTAAATTTAGTTGATGATGAAAATATAAACAGGCTTGGGTTGTTGTATTGCCAGTAACTGGTTTCTCATATGGAATTGGGTTTGGACGCCTTTTTTGAACTGGCCAGTTCTTAGAATCATGTTCTTGCGATCAAGTAATTAGATTTATTTCCTAGTTCATTAATTTTCAAAATGGAATGCCCGTTTTTTCTTTTTTGTTCTCCCCCTTTAGTGGAGTTGCAACACTGCTGATTTGAACACAAATGTTTCAAAGGTATATTTGCCTTTTCGTGCTTATGCATTGCCCTTTCTTCTGGCCAAGAACTACAGGAAACTTGTCCTGGTAATTAAAGATGTGTTTGGTATTGTTTTTATTATTATGGTTGAGATTTTTTAAAAAAAAACAGTTTTATAAGAAGTATTTAACTATGGTTTAAAATAAATTATAAAATATTTGATTAAAATTGTGGTTGAATTTGAGATTGACAATGTGAGGCGTAAAAGGATCCATGGTGTTAATCAAAACAGTAAAAAGTTGAAGACAGGAGGGGGAATAAGATCAAGGGAAAACAAATAAAATTCGGACAATTGAATATATAATATTTAATAAAGATGGTGGGGAAATTCTAGATAATGAAGTGCAATTAAAAATTAAATGAGAGCAAATACATGAGGGCGTATTGTAATAAATCCCGGAAGCAAGGCGGATGTCCGAATCATAAATGTAAAAACCGTTCTGTTCCAGTATGAACTTTTCGTTCCACTCATAAATCCAGGACAAAACGGCATTGTTTTTGTCCCGGTTTGAATTCGGTCCGATCCGGAAAATCCAGCACAATGTAATAAACCCTGGAAGCAAGGCAGATATCTGAATCATAGATGTAAAATTCGTTATGTTCCAGCCGGAACGCCCGGTACTTTTCGTTCCACTCATAAATCCGAGACAAAACAACGTTATTTTTATCCGGTTTGAATTCGGTCCGATCCGAAAAATCTGGACCAATTCCGAGCGGAATGCCCTCGCACCGTACTAGGCGTTCCGTTCCGGTCCGACCAAAACGACGTCGTTTACACAAGTAACAAAACGATGTCGTTTACACAAGTAACAAAACACACGGAAAAACACCCTGGACCCGATTCCCCGATTTCCCCAATCAATTCCCAATTTCCCTTACCCTAATCTCAAATTAATCTCAACTCGACTCACAAATCTCTAGTTTTCAAGCTATAATCCAATAATCCCTCACTTGAAAAGCTCAATTCATAATTGTCAATCCCTAACTCACTCAAATTCGAAACCCTAAATCAAAAAACAAAATCACCACTTGTCTTTTTCTTCCACACGGCGTCACAATTTCTTCCACACGGCGGCATAATTTCTTCCACATGGCGACACACAATCTTCATTGGTTCTTCTTCCCCAAATCTCCAGTGAAAGGTACACATTCGAGGCCCCAAATCCTTTAATTTATTGAAAAAATGAAATTGTCGAAACCTGGCATAAATGATTATACTGGGCATTTATGTATGGAATGTTTGAATAAACTTGAAATTAGAAGATGTTCATTCATGTTATGTTCCTAATTAAACTGGACATTCTTGTTAAACTGGGCATAAATGATTGTTGATGAATTGTGGGAAAGAGA
>CM063592.1:12318098-12349736 GCA_032356905.1 Salix exigua
TAGGTGTCCAAAAATGCCTTTCCATTATGTTGTTGGAAGCATCGATGTGCCTTATTATCGATACGACGTGTGGTCTTGTTTGTTGTCTGTAGGTTCTTTCCCTTTCTTTTCTTTCTTTTCTCTGGGAAATTACAGTAGCCCCCTTTTTTTTGTTGGTATTTCATTTTCAATCTGTTTTCTTTTGATTTTTAATATTTTATCTTATCTCTTTTGCAAAAGTTTATTTGTTTTTATTTTTATTTATCAATCCTAATTATCAAATATTATATTCTTCAATTTGGTTCTCATTATTTATATTTCTATTTTTTTTACCTTTTTTTGTAAAAACTTTATTATCATTCAATCCAAATTGATAGTATTATATCTTTCAATTTAATCCTTATTGTTTTCACTTCTAAGAGGAGAAGAAAACTGTACACTAGGGATCAATTGAAGCACTGTTGTACGTGCACACCACACCAACACGTAGTGGATGTCAATGTGCTTCCAATGACACTGCACGAGCTGCCTGAAAGGTGTGAATGACATTCACTTGCTAGCGTAGGCATGACATACAACAATAAATTTTAATTTTTGTTATTATTTTATATGTAAAAAAAAATTAAAATATACCTTATCCCTCTTCAAAAATAACAAAAAACAAAGATCAAAAGAAGAAATATCCCATCTAAGGAAGCTTTAAATTTCTTGATCTCAAGGGCATCGAAGTAATTTTATTATACATTAAAAATTCAATAAAATCTCTCCACCAAACAATTATTACCAAAATATATAATCCAAGTAATATACCAAAATGCCTATAATCGTTAATGAATAATAGTAACTTTTCACGAATAATTTACTTATTTTACTAGATAATTAGAAGACAAAAAAAAATGTATGTTTTGATTTTAATTATGTAAAACAACATGTACATGACAAATCCACCTAATCATTTGAAAGTTAATGACATAATTAAAAGTTAATTAATGATGATTTTGATAACATTACTAAAGACTTACAAGAGAGAAAGAAAAAACTATTTATTTTCAGGATAATTTCATGTCATTTTAGTTAAGAGATATTACAATTGATTATATGGGATCTCCAATTTAAGTTAGACACCACATTGCACATGTTTAACCTAGCTATGAATAGACCATTACCTTCTTATTTTTTATGAGATATATAAATGATTTAACATCGTGATAAAGTTGGGTGCCAACTTCTTGTAAAAGGTTTAACTGGACAAGAATATCTTGGCCTTTGACCCAATTGATTCATCCATCCTACTGAAACTCCTTTACATGTAACATCCTAAATGACGAGGTGTTATTGATTAAAAACATTTTTATTTTTTATTTTAAGAATATTTTTGAAAGATTCTCTTAACACGTCCAAAATAGATTATTATACTTAACAAAATGTGTAAGCAACTTGTTAAGGATATTTGACCATATAAATAAGGGTCTTGTCAAATATTAAACTCCTTGGATTAGACTCCTTGTTCCTAAAACTAAAATGTTTGTCTATTTGTACAAACAATCTTATTGCAAATAGTCTTTCAAGATTTCAATAATTCTAGTTTTGAAAGTTACAAAGGGAACTCAAAATATCTCTTACAAAGGACTATAATCCCTTTTTATAGAAAAGAGGAAAAAACATAGACAATGATCAAGAAATTTAAAGGCAAAATAATTGAAAAACAAAGAGGAGGGAAAATGAGTTTCTATATGGTATGTATAACATCTCCCATAAATCCCTTTTTTTGTTGGTTTTTTAAATCAAATTAATGAAAAATAATTTTAGTGATTATTGAAATTAATTCTTGTTGATTTATCTTAATCACTTGCCATAAAAAATAAAAGCTTAATAGTTTTTTCCCTTGAAAACCATACAGTTGTTTTCTTTGAAAATAAGCTATTTAGAAAAAAGGAGCATTATTAGAACTCTTTATTTTTAGTCTATATAAATGACGTTGCAAAAATAATTTTATAAGTCAAAGTATTATTTTATAATATATCCAAATTCAAGTTTAAAATAGATTGACGATTAAAAAGAAAAAAAAAAGAGAGAGAGCCAAGGCTTGGCTCAATCTTAAATATTAGAGCATGCACACATGTGACTTAAATTCAAAGTCACTTTTTATAGGCTCATATATAACTCCTTAACTTATTACCATGTAAACCGCAAAAGAACTTTGCATTTTATCTATGTGAGATAGGATTTTGAGTTTAACAAAACATGGAAGCTAAAGGATTTTCAAATTAATTTTTCATTCACCTATAATTTATCTTAATTATGTATATAGTCTATATTATAGAGTTTTTGAAGGAGAAGAATTTTCAATACAATTTTAACCCTAAAATTGAGTTAACTATGCTCTACTTTTAATTTTGCATCAAATATTCTCATTAACCATGTTCTTAAAATAAATTAGACTTATAGCCTTGTTATGCCATTATTAAGATTCTAAGTTAATTTTCAATAATGTGCTAAAATTGTGGATGATGCATTTTATTGTATCATGAGTTTTTTTTTAATTGGGAATTGTAGGGCATTGTTTACATTCAATAAAAGAAATAAATTGATAAACCAAGAAAGAGTGCTATTGTTAATTAAGAAATACACTAAAACAAAACGGATATTATTGTTCATGCACTGTACACACACACTCAAAGGCACTGTGGACGCGAAATTTGACTCTATTCTTCGCAGGTGCACGTTCATCCTTTTTTTTTGTTTTTCTGTTGTGAACAGTGCTCCACCAATTTCACCCCCGATAATAAGACAAATACACGGTTGAGGTTGAGGGGCACAGGTGTAATTGACAACCTACGGACCGGTCCGGTCCGGTTGTATTTTCTTTTTTAATATGTGTTATTACATTTGTAGCCCCTGAAACGACAAAGTCCCGGAATTAGCATCGAGGGTGTTTTTGTAATTGACTCCTACGTCACTATTCCATGTCGTCGACTCATCGAGTCATCCGATGCAGGCGGCGTCGTGGCGTTTCTTTCTCCACGATCTATTCGAGCGTAGCGTGCGGCTTCATATGGTGGTGAAAATTTTTTCGTCACCGGTTGAAACGACTCACAACCCTTCCCTGGATCTCATGGGATGGTGCGTGCCTTAAATGAATCTACTTAGAGGCTCATATAGTCGGTTGAACGTTTATGTGCTCCTTTCTCTCTCCTCAGCGCTGAATTCAAATTTAGTCCCCCAGGTTTATTGTTGATGCATTTCAGTCCCTTGGCTTTTGTTTGATTTCTGTAATAGAAGTTTCAATTGCTTGCAATTTCATCCTTTCATTCAAATTGATATATAGGCAATTTGCATGTCTGTCATTCTTCTTTGATTTTTTTTGGTTTTCTATTAGATCCCTTAATTGCAATTTCGTCCTTTCATTCAAATTGATATATAGGTTGTATTGTTTTCAATTTTGTCCTTCATTTCAAATTTAATATATATTGCACTTTAATTTCAGTCCCTCTTCTTTTAAATGTTTTTTCTTTTAAATCTTTTAATATTTTTGCTACAAAAGTATGAATTGTTGTCAAATTAATCCTTCACTTTAAACCAATAATATCTTTTATTTTTATTTTGGTCCTTATGTTTTTAATTGTTTTATTGAAATTGATTTCCTTTATTATTATTTATATATTTATGCATTATTCCCTATTATTGTAAAAGTTTATGTATATATATATTTTTTGTTTGGTTTTGAGTATTTCCTTTATCTTTTTTTTTGTTAGGGTTTCTTTTTATTTGGTCTTCAAATTTTATTCCTGGTAATAATCATTTGAAAATTATTTTTTTAAAATAAAATTCACAAATCTCTAATAACAACAACAACAACAACAATAATAATAGGTTTCTTTTTATTTAGTCTTCAAATTTTATTCCTGGTAATAATCATTTGAAAATTAATTTTTTTTAAAAATAAAACTCACAAATATTTTTTAAATTCTAATGATAATAATAATAATAATAATAATAATGATAAGAATAATAATTAAAAATATTATTAATAATAATTTAATTTATTGAATATTTATTCAATATTATCGCCTAATAATAATGATAAAATAATATATGATTGAAAGTGTGTAAAATTAATTTTATAGTTGTAAATATATGTCAAATTAAAGTATGTTAAACTGATTATATGTTTGAATATTTATTGAATATTATCGTCTAAAAATATATACAGAGAGAAAAAAAGACATCCGATTTTTTTAAAGAAAAAAAATTAATGTCAGTATTCTTAAATATATTTAGTATAATAATATGATGAATAAATCTTATATAAAAAAAATTTGGCTCCAAATTTTAATGTTGTGCTCTTTTGTTCAAGTTTATTTTTTGAAAAAAAAATTGTTGTGTTTTGATTTTTAATATTGGAAATATAATATTAATGGGAAAAAATACAACTCAAAAAAATAAAAGGCGGACAAATTTACCTACGTTATCTGCAATCGAAAAATATGCGAGTCATTTCCCGTTTCGATTACACTGTTCTTTTTAGACGACAAATAAGTAATTATAGCATGCAAAAAAACTCAATTTATTTTTAAAAACAAATGACAATATTTTGATTTATAATGTGTGGGATCTAATATTACTGAGGATAAAATTCAATTCAAATACAAAATAAAATGATAAATTTACCTAGGTTATCTACAATTTAAACATATACAAACCATTTCTCATTTTTATTACTCTATAAAGTATGTGAGACTGATTATATGTTTTAATATTTATTGAATATTATCGCCTAAAAATATATATAGAGAAGGAGAGAAAAAAATGACCTAGGATTTAAAAAAAATATTATCAATATGCTTAAATACATTTAATATAATAATATTGTTAATAAATCTTATAAAAAAAAATTTGCTTTGAGTTTAAATTTTATACACTTTTGTTTAAGTTTATTTCTTTTTTTTTTTTCAATTTTTCCATTTTTAATACTTCAAATATAATATTGCTGGGGAAAAATACAACTCAAAAAAACAAAAGGTTGATAAATTGACCTACATTATCAACTCTTTTTTTTTTCTTTTGACAAATTTACCTCGATTATCTACAATTAAAAAAATATGTGAGTCACTCTCCGTTTCGATTGCACTATTCCTTTTAGACGACAAATAAGTCATTATAAGATGCAAAAAAAATATTATTTGTTACATATTTTATCTATTATAATGTTACGAATTAAATATTTAAACAATTAATTATAACATGTAAAAAATCAATTAGTTTTCTACATGGAAAAAACCCTATCGCAATGCACGGGCAAGCATACTAATTATACCACGCAAGAAACTCATTTCTAACATATTTTTATCTGTTGCAATTTTAGTTATTAAACATTGAAATAACTCATTATAGCATGCAGAAAATGTCAGTTTATTTCTGGAAAAAAATACATTATTTTTATTTATAATGTGTCAGATCTAATATTACTGGGAAAAAAAGCAACTCATAAGAAAAAAATTACCTACATTATCTGCGAATAAAAAATATACGACCCACTTTCCATTTCGATTATATATATTTTATCAATTATAATTTTACTAATTGAATATTAAAATAGCAAAATAAAATTTATATAAAAACAATCAATTTTCTACATAGATAAAAAAAAAACCTGTTGCATCGCGCGGATAGATCGCTCGTTAAATACTAAAATACAAAACTAATATTTGTCCTTAAAGAAAAAGACAAGAATATTAACCATAATTTCTCTTCTTCACGAATATTTTTTATTTTCTTTTTATGATGGCGGTTGTTTTTATAAATACTTCATTCATAAAAGGAAAAAAAAGATAAATATAAATTATAATAATCTATTTGAAATACTATTACAATAATAAATAAGTATTATTTTAAAATCACAGAGTAAGGGGGTGTTAATTTAAATATTAATAAAAAAAATAATGCAAAGTTAAAAATACATAAAACAAGGGTATTATTTTAATTAAGAAAATGAAAAAGGTAAGATGTTGCAAGTCTTACAAGTTAGGCTTGGACACTTATGGGATGATATATATATATATATATATATATATATATATATATATATATATATATTAAAATCACAGAGTAAAGGGGTGTTAATTTAAATATTAATAAAAAAAATAATGCAAAGTTAAAAATACATAAAACAAGGGTATTATTTTAATTAAGAAAATGAAAAAGGTAAGATGTTGCAAGTATTACAAGTTAGGCTTGGACACTTATGGGATGATATATATATATATATATATATATATATATATATATATATATATATATATATATATATATATGGAGTGAATGATGTGTTTTTTTTTTTTTTAATGATAAGTAGCCTATAGTGATAGACATCCCATTGCCATCATCAAAATTGAGGTCCAAGTTTTGGAACCTCCAAAACTTTTTTTCACTTGTGAACACCTAAGAAAACACCATATAATCATTGAAACCACGCACCAATCTCTAATATCTCTAAAAAAACAAAAAACAAAAACCCATTGAATAAAAAGACTTTAATACCTCTAATGTACTTTCCTTGAAATGTATAACCAATTGACACATATAGAACCCCTTAAGATAGATAATAAGAATAATGACGATCGATAATTTTTTGTATCCTCTATAATTTTCAATGACTATCTTCACTTTTTTAAATTTAATAACTGATAAATAATAAAATTAACTTTTATACTAGATATAAAATCCCAAAATCTACAAGGGACGGTAAAGGAAGAATAAAGCTTATAGTGGAGTAAAAGACACTTGCAAGGCAATGGACATGTTGAAGAGGCCATAGACGAATTTTACTGGCAAGGCAACATACACAAACCGGACTCGGACCAATTCTCTCAGCAAGAACTAGAAGCCCCAAAGAGAGGGTAAACAACCGATCTTCCCTCCCCTCAATAACTCTTCTTCTTCACTTCTGCAATTACACACCCCCAGGCCCCGATGATCTGATAAACACAGCAACTCTTGAAAGATTTTCCTTCTTTTTCCACCAAAGGATTCGTTTTCACACGAGAAAAAAAAAAAAAAAACCAGCAGCGCATTGGCTTCTGAAAGTCCCGATGATCTGATTTGACTGGAAATTCCGCCACCCAAAAACCACGTGTCAACTTAACAGACTGACAAGAAGCTCAAACACGCTAAAAATAACCTTAATATGTACAACAGGACTCAGTCTCCGTCAGGGGAAGGTCCACTAGAATATTGAGTCCAGATAAAAATTGTAACGCCTCCTGTTGAACTCTAACAAGCTGCCGTAAGTACGGTCAGCAACACCAACAAAAAGAGCTTCAGTATCGGGGCTGAAAGAAATGCCAGCAATCTCTCCAAATAGATCAATCTCCTGGCATTTGAGGTAATCAGATTGTGTATCAAAAACATGAACGAAATCTGCAGGCTCGGCCATTGCCAAAAACTTGCCATCTGAGGTGAACTTCAGAGCTCTTATGGCTCCCATATTCCCTTTTAATACTGCAAGGGACTGGGACAGATTCCTTACATCCCACAGCCTGCATGTAGTGTCTTGGTTTCCGGTGGCCAAAATTTGTCCGTCAGGGTGCCAGGCTGATGCAAAGGAATAATCCAAATGCCCTTTGAGGCTTCCAGTCACTTTCCCAGAATTAGCATCAGCAATCAAGCACTCGGCACTGTCCCCAAGCACTGCAAGCAGCTTACCATCTGGGCTAACAGAGGTGTTCTGGGGAACAATTTTAAGAAGTGTAAGCATGTTATAAATGACAAATCAATACAGAATTATCAACTCTAAGGGAAGCTTCTGGTGAAAGGCACTCACGTTTACAGACCAATTGAAAGAGAAACAATTCAGGGAAGCAAAAGTTTCGGCATCAAATACTCTAACTTGAGCATCATTGTTCGCGACCATAATCCTCATTGAGCCACTGCAAGAAAAATAAGAATCAAGTTGTCTGTCTCCTGGGGGAAAGAAAAAAGGAACTAAAACATTTTCTATCAACAAGTTCCTTACTTATGGTTAAGGTATACATCCACTGCATTGGTTATGGCATTTTCACCTGTTGTCATTTTTTTGCAGAATGCAACTCCAGGTTGATCCAGATACTGATCATATGAAAGAAACAATCAGAAGACAAGCTAGATATCAAATATTAAGTTAAATGTTCAAAAGAAGCAGTTAATACTTATCCAGCCACTTTGATACCTTGCAAATAAGTTCTCCCTGGAATCCACCTGCCACCATTAAGTTATCTTTAACAGTCATAGTGCTTATCTGCACTCTGGAGAGTGAATGAGACAACAATCCTGGGCGTTGCTGTAGAAAAAAAGGAAAAATACTTCACACAAGAATTAAGTGTATTCAATGAATCATAGTCATGTTCACCATGGACCCCAAAGTAACATACCCGGGTTGGAGCAATTGGCTTGGCCACATTGAGTACTTCTTTGCCTCGCCGCAATAGTGATGACCAATGCATAACTGAGTAATTTTGCATAAGATAAACATCATGCTTTGATGTTGCCCACAACAGATTCCTCAGCTGGACAGCGCACAGACAATCAGAAGAGAACATTAATAACAAAATTCAGAAGTCCTCCAATTAGAGTCTCAAAACCACTGAAGATAACAATAACAAAATCAAGAGCTAAAATTGAAGCAGGTTTTGAAAAAAAAAATGATAAAAAAAATATGTCAAATACATATAGTTGCTCGATATGTACAATTTGGAATAATTAGGGCACAAAATGAGGCTTGTATAGTAGAATGATCATATGCAGTTCCAGAATGAGGCTTGTATAGTAGAATGATCATATGCAGTTCCAGAATGAGGCTTGTATAGTAGAATGATCATATGCAGTTCCAGAATGAGGCTTGTATAGTAGAATGGTCACATGCAGTTCCAGAATGAGGCTTTTGTAGGAGGTGTGGAACCCAAGCATATAGTTTAGCACATGATGAAATCACCATGTAGATGCATGAGCAGTAGATTACAGGAAAAGAGCATGGGACTAAATAAACACAAGGAAAGTATACAAGCTACACAAAAGGCTCGGAATGCATCTGACAGATAACAGAATTGCCACATGCAGAAATGCAAGTTTTAAGTTAATTTGGCCCCTGGTGCTTGACACGGTGTAGATAAACTACAGGAATTCGTGCAGGAGAGGCCTCTTTAAATGCTCAGATATTTTCCTATCATACCATATGAACAATGAATCTTTAACTGCCCCGGCTGCTCAGAAAGAACTTCCACCCTGCTTAAAAGGCTGAAATAAAGAGAGATGACAGTCCTAAATGGAACAGATAGGTTAAGCCAGACAATATAGTCAACAATCAATTGAAAGAACATACAAACTATTCAGATATTGCAATGCATGAACATGAAACATAGGTCAAGAAACCATAGAACACAGACAAGTAGCATGTTCTATGAAAGTCAGCAAACAATGCATAGCTAGCGAGAACATCCAGCAGATAGATGATCAAAAGGAAGCATGAATGAGAATAACAAAACATTAATCCACTACAATAAGTACGACAGTTTCATACTTTTTACAAAAGTTTTCAGGCGTTGAAGAGCAAGTAAACATACAATATTGATGTGAGTTCAGTTTAGTTTTAAGATAGTTACCACCAGAATCATTAAAAAAATTGTTTGATGATATTGTTAACATGGTAATGAACAATTGTTTGATATGTGTGTTGATGGAAGCATCTGCATGATCACAGATGCATCTATATTGTGTATGCTACTATGTGGAAATCTATGGTATAAGAAATTCACGCGCGCACTCAACTTTGTTTGTAATTTTGAAGCATGCATTAATTCAGTAATCACATAAGATCAGGAATTCCATTGCACACCATAACTGGCATGCTTCAATATCTAATCATATGCTACTGCATATAACTATCAGGCAGACATTCAAGATCATATCTATTTAAAATTGATATTTAAAATTTATTAAAATTTGAGAAACTGCTAACCAGTGCATGAACAAAGTAAGCATCCTTCAAAAATCTGCAGCAAAAGCATTAGTAAATAAGAACCCCAGCTCTATGCTGTTTAGCTGGGGAGCATTCAAATATTTCACAAAAGCTAATGGTGACCTAAGAAGTGAGGAGGAAATTTCTCTCAGATCAATTTCCAAGAAATATGCTTTAAAATCCAGGAAAGATTTAATCACCAACTTGTTGGCCTGAAGAGGAATTGGTAGGTGGCCTCACTGGATGATAATTTAGGCTGGAAAACTTACGTCAGCCGTTCACAAGTAGATTGCATCCCAAACAATTAGAGAGATGTTAAACCTAGCATAAAGTTGATCAATTTTGAACTCCATACCTCTGACAAGTTCAGGCACAGAGCTATAATCGCAATTAAAGATATCCATAAAGGATATAATATAATCACAACACCTGCAAAACTATAATGATTTTGCATGATTGATGTGCAAATCAACTGTTAGGAGATCAGTTTAAATATGTGGTCGTGATTTGTATTTACTCTTCAGCAAATGCATTAAGCATGGATCCCATGATGTGCAGTGGTTTATTAAAATTCTAAGATATGAGATATGAAGGGCTTTGTGCAACGAGAATATGAAGTACTTATTCATCAAGAATTTTGACCATAAAAAAAATGCACTTGTATGAGATAATAATAATTATAACAATAATAATGAAGAACTCCAATTTAAATAAATTCTTAGTACAAAACATGAGAAATTCAGTACTAAAACAATGAAGCTTGCGCCAAAAACATGGTAAGTATTTTTTATTTTTTTGTTGTTGATGAAACATGAAATCATTTGAATAGGTGAGTGTAAAAAGAAAAGGTCTCTACCTGAAAATGAACAATTGTGGATTTGACAAGCCTTGTGTTGAACTCGAAGTCATAGAAAGCCTGTCCCTTATCAGCTTCCAAGCATTCCTGTCAAAGAAATATACTAATCAGCAACAATCGAATCAATACAAGTTTATTTAATCAAGAAAATAAAAATAAAAGTTATACATCTTCCATTCAAAATAATAAAATTAGATCAACCTTTTGAAGCTCGAGGCGAGGGCGAGAGAGGTTCTCGTAATTCTTATACTGCTTTAAACGCGTCTCACGATACTTATCTCTAGTGAAATTAAGCCTCTCCCAGGGGATTCCCTGTATATCCTTTCCTTTTCTTGCCTCTAAAGCAGATGTATCAGTCTTCGGCTTACTCTGCAACACCATGCTCGCCATTAATTTCTTCCATCTCTAAAAAAAAAAATAATAATAAAATAAATCACCCGTAACGTACCGACTCATAGTCGTCCTCAAAATCAGAATCTATAACATCATCTGAATGGTCGTTTCTTTGGGATTCATCTTCGCTGAAAAAATCGTCTTCAAAAGGATCGTTAACCACGTACTCAAGATCGTTGGTGAGGAAGTGATCCATTATCCTACCATACCAAAAACCGCAATTCAATCGCTCAGTAAATAAATAAATTGAAATGGAAAAAAAAACATAAAAAAACAAGGACCTAATCAATTAAACTTATAATTCACCAAAACCTTTTATATATAATGTATGGATGAAGCGAGATCAAACCAAAGCAGGAATCAAATCAAAATAGTACAAAAAGAAAGAAAAGGAAATAAATCACGGTAAATGAAGGAAATTCTCATCGTTTCGTTAATCAAACACGCAGAAACAAGTAGCAAAATGAAAAATTACCTCCTAATTTTTGGTAGATCTTAAAAGAGAGAAAAGGGCTTGGAAAATCGAAAGCAATTCTCTTAACTGTTTCGGAGGAAACGTAGAGAAAATAACAGGTGGAAGAGATTTCGGGTTCGGAGACAAAGATTCTTGCGAAAGAGAAGGCTTTGGATTTGGGATTCTTAGACAGAGATGTGCGTGTTTTTAGCTTCTCACAGAAATAATAAACGGTTTCTGATTGTTGTAAGAAAGAAAGAAGGAAACATATAGGCGAGAGTAGACAAAAACCAGCTATGGAAGCCTAACCCTCACTGGCTACTTGTAATGGTGATTTCAGTGATGGAGAGGGTGGGTGTGAATTGGGACCCGCTTGCTGACCCCATCGATTAATAAAAAATATTTTGAGGCCTCGGTGGCCTGCTGGAGGACTAGTTTGCGGGCTCCACTTAACCGTCCTTTTTAGTATCTGAAATAATATTAAATTAATATTTTTTAGATATTTTTTATGATTTTAATTTATTTATATAAAAAAATTGTTTTAATATATTTTAATGAAAAAGCATTTTTAAAATGTACCGTGTTTTTCTTGCGTTGAAAAAAGTGAGAATACTATACATGTTTTTTTAATATTTTATAGAAAAAGATATTACAGAAAAAGCATCCAACCTTCCCTAAATATCTAGTGAGGGGGCTGTAATCACTAAATTCCAAACAGAAATTTAGAAATTTCTAGTGCTCCGTAGTACAAAGTATATGATGAATTTAGAAATTTCTCTATTGTTTTGGAAAAGAAAGTCTAAGGCAAGATTTCATATTTATTAGCAAAACCAGGTTATTCCGGGCATGTTTTGGAGTATAGTAAAAACAAACTCTAAAATGTGTTTTTGTTTAAATATATATTAAAATTATTTTTATAAAAGAAAATATTTATAATATTAGAACATCAAAAAAATCAAAAATACTAAAAAATAAATCAGTATTAACGAAAAATGAAAGCTTCAGCTAAATCCTAATCACTGTAGGGAAATTAGAAAAAAATAAGAAGAACAAGCGTAGCATTTTTAATTATTTTCCAAATACTAGTCATTTTTTATATATAAAAATAAATCACTTTTTTTATATTTTTAATATATATTTTCTCTGTGTAGTAATAAGTTTATATGGATTTGAAATATCATAACAAAATATTATCTGTTAACATTATGACTAATAAAACTATATGATTGTTTATACAGCAATTATGTTTTGATTTAAATTAAATAATTATTATTCAGTTGTATCTCAACCCTCATAATTGTTAAAAATTAATTATAAAAAAAATTAAGTGTCATCTTTTAATAATATAAATATTTATATAATAATATCAGGAACCCCCACTATGAGAACACATCCACCATAAACTTTAACTTAATTTACTCCATGGCACAAACTCACATTTATAAAAAGAAAACAAAAAATAATATTTCTTTTTTAATATAGAATAAATATTTTTTCCTTTAATAATTTACAAACTAAACCGACAATGATTAAATTTCCTTCTTCACAGGAATACCACATTTCTTTTCATTTGATGTAACTTGTGTCTGCTTAGATATGTAGTTGAGATTGTTTTATAAAATATTTTTTGTTTAGAAATATATCAAAATAAATTTTATTTTATTTTTTAAAAATTATTTTTAACATTAACATATAAAAATAATTTAAAAATATCAAAAAACATTTATTTAAAATAAAAAAATTTATTTATTTTAAAAAATATTTTTAAAATACAGTGATTTTTTATTGCCTAAAACTATATATTTTCAGTAGTCATCATAAACATATTTTTGTTTTTTATATAAAATTTAGTTTTTAAAAAAGAAAACAATACCAAAGCACCCTTCGTTTTTTATTACAGAAAAATCAAAGAACAAATAAAACTCTGATATATATAATTTAGTCACAATAAATGAGTTAATTTTTCAGTAGTCATGATAATTTCAGGCATGTGAAAAAAAAAATATTAGCATTAATCTAAAGTTCTGCAATTCCCATCTGCAGTTGGAATTGAATTTGAGTATTGACTGCCGCCATGGTCTTTACCAGACAAAACCTTAACAAATAGCGAGTTAACACTTGTCTAATTCCAATGGGCTCACTGCCCAATGTCCACTATCTAGGATAAGGAGGTCCACGTGCTTGGCTCACATCACGAGTTGGAAAACCATGGCAGCACCACCAGGTTCCACTACATGCCTCCCGCAGCTGACGGGTCCTTTCTTGCTTGCCTTGATTTCGTCGTCGATATAGCTTCTCGGACGTCATCTTTTTCTGACCCCAAATTGCTGCGAGTAACCATGGTTAGTTGAATTTAGCACTGGTTAATGGTTCGGGGGGTAAGAGTTTCTCCTCCTGCTCCGCCGCCTTATTCTACTTGAATTAAAAAAAAATGTCCCTCTTATTTTTAAATTATATTAATTATCAAATCATTACGTACAATGAAATAAGATTTGAAAATATTTTAAATATTATTCAAATGATTAATCTCTATAATATTATGAATATATATTATTTGATATAGTAAAATTTTCCATGCTAAAATGTCTAAATACAGAAATAATTGATTAATGGAAGATAATTACATTGAGAAGTCAGAAAGATAATTACATTGATAATCCATGCTATTTTTTAAGGTATTTCTTAAATCAACATATTAAAATTATATCAAATAATAGAAAAAGGTATAATATTTTTCCAAACTAAAATATTTAAAAAAACATATAAAAAAATAAAAATTATACCAAACACAAACACTATCTTTATTGATAGTCATTACTTTCAATTGATGTACATGCCAATATAAAAAATCATGAATGGGGACTTGTCTCGCGTAGGTTCTATGAGTTGATGGTGGTAAAGGGATTTTTTTTGTTAAAAAATAGTTTTGACTAATTATTTATATATTATTTATAATTATAATGAATTGGGTATAATATAAACTATATGAAAATACTTTGAGTGATCAAGAGAGGATTCATCATCCTAGATGAATTAGGAAAAATGTTCCTCATATTTTCAAATAATATCGATTGTTAAATCCTTGTGTTAGGTGGAATAAATTTGAAAAACTTTTCAATTGTTATTGAAAGGATTAATGACTATAATGTTATGAAGAAATATGATTTGACATAGTAACCAAATTCCATGCTAAAATGTCTAAATCAAAAAATTATTGATAAATAGAAGATAAGTACAATGAGAAGCCAAAAAGGTTAAGTCAAATCATTTTTTTAATATTTAAAGGATTATGACACGTTGTCATACAGTGCACTTGATCTTCAATTCATGATAAATTGATTTATTTAATTATATTTATTTAGAATTATAATTTATATTGAGGTCAATATATTAGAAACCTGATAGGCTACATATATTCGGAACCATTAGTCATGAAGTAAACTTGGATAATTAATCAAGTGTAACTTGATTGAAAATAATTTTAGAAATCAAGCTCTTGAATATGGATATTATTTAAAGGAAAAGTAGATTTTTTTTGGTTATTTATAGGGTTTCAGAATTTCCTTATAAATATAAAATTGTGTCAGTTTTCTTTTAAAAGGAGGTTATTATTAGATAAAAAAAACACACAATTACAAAATAAAGAATTAACACTATAGGTATAATAATCCTTTTCTTTTAAATAAAGATTTAAGAAATTTCTCAATAGCGGTTCGTGTGAATTATTGTTGGATATCAGATAAATAAACCACTTGTGGTTTGTGACAACCCAAGATTTAAAAAATTATTTAAAGCTATAAAAATTAGATCTTAGGTAATGAATCCTTAAATAACTATAGATTTTTGTACTGGGATTTTTAAAACTCCCAAATAATTTTATTTTAATTTTTTTATGATGTTTGATAACACTAGATGAGAAGATTATAGGCCTCTTCTTTTTGAACCATAAGTTTGATATCTCTTTCCTTGTCCTTAACCTTAATTTCTTCTTTTTCCATACCTTTTTCTTTAACAACTGGTAGCTTATTTCTTGTTTTCCACATTTCTTTCTCATAAACCAGTGAGCAACTATGCAGTTCATCAATTAAAACTATGTAGTTCATCAATTAAAAAAAATTTAATTTTTTTAGACTCCTTAATTGAACAAGTGACACAATTGTATATTACAGTCATTAACAACAGGATCCTGTTTATCATTGTACGATCTTTTGTATTGTCACTTTGAAGTCTTATTTTACTGGTTATTGCTATTATCTAGGAAAAATAATTATTTACTGACTCTCCTTGCTTCATTTCGAAAGTTTTAAATAAAAACAACTTCTTTTTTTTATTAATATTTATGTTTAGATAGCTTGTATATCACTTAATTAATCTTACTAATTTTAAAATTAATAACCATGTAAGCTTCTAATAGTCATTATATTATAGAATTGAACTACTAAATGATTAAAAACAACTTCTTAATACATCAACCTACTCAGCAAAACATGAAACAGTTTTTTTTTTTTGTAGAATAGTGCAACGGGATATTCTTTTATATAAGCCTTGTTTGATATTATGTTTAAAAAATATATTTTTTAATTTTTTTATATATTTTAAAATTATTTTCAAGTGTTGCTGTCAAACATGATTTTTAAAAAATAAAAAAATATATTATTCTAATATATTTCTTAAAATAAAACACTTTAAAAAATAATCTCAACAATATATATATATATAATAGAATATCATAACCACTATATTTATTCTTAACAAAAACTACGGGTAGCACAGTACTGCTCAAAGGCTTGCAAAAAGAACCTCAGAACCTAATGAAAGCTGGACCGGTTTATAAATTTTTCCCACATCTATTTTTTTTTATTTTACAAATAGTACTATCATTTATTTTTGTAATGATAATGATACAAAAGAAAAATAAATTGATATTATTTTTATTTAAAATAGTTATTGTATAAAATAAATCATTTGTCATTATACTATTGCATTAATTAATATCATTGAAAAGAAAAGATAATCAGTAAAAAATGTACTGAGATAAATTTCTGATCGTTTACTTGTTGAAGTATTTAACCCCAACTCGAAAATTAGAACAATGTTTTAAATATTTATATATTTCTTAAAAAAAAAATTAATATAAAAACTATGCTGGTTGGCTACATATATTACTCTTACTTGCACTCCAAAAACCATAAACAATCCCAACAATGGAACCCCAAAACCTCTGTTGCTTTACCATCTTCACTGTACTTGTCCTCCTGGTTGACTCAACTCAGCCACCTTTCTCATGCGACTCGTCAAACCCATCAACAAAGACCTTCCCGTTTTGCAAAACCAATCTTCCCATCAGCCAGAGAGCCAACGATCTGGTGTCCAGGCTAACACTAGATGAGAAGATATCCCAACTCGTTAATTCAGCTCGGCCGATTCCAAGACTTGGCATCCCGGGTTATCAGTGGTGGTCCGAGGCATTACACGGCGTTGCCTACGCAGGACCTGGCATTCGCTTCAATGGCTCCATCGAGAGGGCCACTAGTTTCCCTCAGGTCATTCTTTCTGCTGCTTCTTTTGATGCCAACCAGTGGTATCGCATCAGTCAGGTAAACCACACAAACAAACCATTAATCTCTCTTAATCGCTGCTTGCAAGAATATGAGTGTATAAGCCATTTTTGAATGTGCGAAGGCGATCGGAAAAGAGGCCCGAGCACTGTACAATGCAGGGCAAGCTACAGGGATGACGTTCTGGGCACCAAATATTAACATATTTAGGGACCCAAGGTGGGGGAGAGGGCAAGAAACACCAGGGGAGGATCCATTGTTGACGGGGAAGTATGCAGTGTCGTACGTGAGAGGGCTTCAAGGGGATTCATTCGAGGGAGGGGAGATTCATGGGCAACTTCAAGCTTCAGCTTGTTGCAAGCACTTCACTGCATATGACCTGGAAAACTGGGAAGGCACGAGTCGCTATGTTTTTGATGCTCGTGTAAGTCATGGAATCATAGCCTCCATCTCTAAATTCTTACAGTTATTTTATGCTCTTTGAACCATACATTAGTATGTTTGTCTTGAAGGAAAACAGGTAAAAGAGGACAAACACGTCTATAGGGTCTTGCTGATTTCCATTATTGCTGCTTTCCATGATTTTTTCAGTGAAATTTGACTGAAAAAAAAAAAACTACACACTGTTAATATTAATTTTCACGGTCAAATCATTTAAGATTTCCTTGACCACAAAACCTGGCTTATTTGCATATAATTACATCAGGTGACCACGCAAGATTTAGCAGACACGTATCAACCACCATTCAAGAGTTGTGTAGAAGAAGGGAGAGCCAGTGGGATAATGTGTGCTTACAATAGAGTTAATGGAGTCCCTAACTGTGCAGATTTCAATTTCCTATCTCAAACCGCTAGAGGCCAATGGGGTTTCGATGGGTATGCTTCTTTACACTTTATCGATTCGCAATGCCCATTCAATTATTTTGAATCTAACTTTATTCTATATTAAAAATCATTAATTTTCTGGGGACGATTTAAACATGCTTAAAATTATTCTCATTACTGTGAGACTTTTTTATATTTTATACTTTTATTATATATGAATTATATTTAATTCTACTTTATACTAAAAGAAACACCTCTTTCATGAATAGTGGAACTTGTTTTTTTTAAACTTCGTGGAGTTTATGACATGGTTAACGAGTTTAATGGGTTATGCTGTGATTTTTTGGTTGATTATCACTATTTTAATATTATAAAGAAATATCATCTTATAATCTTTTACTAATTGAAATAATTCTCATGCTATTTAATTTTAAACTCATTAAAAAAAATCACAATTGATGGTTTAATAATAATGATAATAGTGCTCTAAATGCGCTTATATATATATATATATATATATATATATATATATATATATCTTTCTCATTCAACATATAGAGTAGAGAAGCCCCATAAACTAGATAAATCTTAAAAACATTTTAAGCATAACTTAAGTTTAACCTCGTTTGCTATTAAAGTTTTTTAAAATAAAGGATTTTTTTGTTACATTTTCTTATAAATTAGTTTTCAATTGTTTATTATATAAAATCATGCTTGGTTTTAGGAAATTTAACATTTATTACTAGTAAGGATTATCCAGTTAAAGAGTGATTTTTATTTTTATTTTGATGGGAAAAGCTAACTAGTGAAGTATTACAAGTTTGTATTGTTTTTTTTTTTGTGTGTGTGTGTGTTGAAAAAGACATAACAACCAAATATATAAATGAAAATCAATAATGATGATTACAGACATTGGATGATTTAAATTTTGTATAGTAATATTTTTAATTGTTCACCAAATTCTAGTGTTTACACCGTGCATAGAGACTTTCCTGTAATGAAATGTACCCAAGTCTTGAAGGAGATTGCATGCTTGTCAGAACAATGACCTGGAAAGCTAACAAAAATAAAATAATATGAATCAAAGCATTTCATGCTTAATCTCTTGCAATTAATTAAATTAAATTTAAAAATTAAATTTCTTTTTAGAAAGCTAGCTAGATTATATAAAGGTAAAAAAAAAAGTTAACAATTGTTACTTTCAAAACAACGAAAAAGATTGTATAGAAAGTAAATAAAAAAATATTGGTGGGTAAAATAAAAAAACTTATAACAAGAAAACAAATCAAGTAAGCATGAATGAACCTTGTAATTTCGGTTAAATCTCTCAAACCCGTAACCTATTAAATTTTAAACCCAAGATAAACTAAGAAGTTCGACATTCATCAAATTAAATGTTAAAGGATGAAATCAATAATATTAATTTAATTAAAAAATATCTTTTAAAAAACCTAAATTTAATACACCTAAAAAAATGAAGCAACCTTGTTATATTAAAAGTAAGATAAGCCTTATAGAAAATAAAAATAATATTTAAGCGATAAAAATAAAATAAACCTTAAAAAACAAAGTAAATTCGAGTTAATTTTGTAAACTAGGGTCAAATTCTCTTCTTGACTTGGACTTAACCTTTCTGCTTAACGCTTGAAGAGATAAATGTTAGAGAAAAAAAATCAATTGATTTAACTTACTATAAAAACCCCTTTTAAATTTTTTTTAATTTAATATGTGGAAGGGATGCTGAGATGCTTCCGCTATTTTTATTGGAATGGAATGTTCCAGTTTCAGAGCGTTTCAACATGTCGTTTCGAAGTTATACTGTTCATAATTAATTAATTAATTATATATATATATATATATTAAAATATTAATTTAACAAGCATAATTAAAATTCAAGATAAATTAACTTTAAATTATACAATATAAACACAAAGTCAAACAAACATAATCTCAAAATTAGAAAAAAAATCACAAGTTAATCAAAATAAAGAGGATTTGAAGGCTGAAACGGCACACCCGAAAAACGGTACCGAGACATTCCGGTCGGAATTTGGCTGGAATTTTCGGAATAGACCGTAATTAAAACCGAGACAAAAACAACGTTGTTTCATCTCGGTTTTTTCTATGAAACAAAACGAAATCCACAAAATTTATTTAAACACCACCCTATGAAAGTAAGATTTTGGCCACTAGAAATATAATCATGCGTTTGTGACAAAAAAAAAAGTGTGTATAATGATCAGGTACATCGCATCAGACTGTGATGCGGTTTCCATCATCCATGATGCTCAAGGATACGCCAAATCACCAGAAGATGCTGTGGTTGCTGTGCTTAAAGCTGGTATCAGACCTCCCCCCGTCTTCTCTCTGTTCGTCTCATCAAATGAACACGAGCTTGTGTTTTTTATTTAACAAGTCTTCTAGATGCTTTTCTTCTTCATTTCTAATTTTCTTCTAACATTCTTAAGGATTTAAGTTTCAAAAATCCAATCAGATGGTTTTTAATAAGTTAATCTAGGTATATAGCTTCATTTTACATTTTGTCGTCGAGCTCTGATTAACATACACATGCATGCAGGCATGGATGTCAACTGTGGATCATACCTGCAACAACACACCAAAGCAGTCGTGGCCCAAAAAAAGATAACTATACCTGAAATTGACAGAGCCCTTCATAACCTCTTCTCTGTAAGAATGAGGTTAGGGCTTTTCAATGGGGATCCTACTAGCCAGCAATTTGGAAACATTGGTCCTGATCAAGCCTGCTCCCAAGAAAACCAGATGCTAGCCCTTGATGCAGCCCGTGATGGCATTGTCCTTTTAAAGAACTCTGCAGGACTCCTCCCACTTTCAAAATCCAAAACCATGTCCCTGGCTGTAATCGGCCCTAATGCCGATTCTGTGCAAACACTTCTCGGAAACTATGCAGGCCCTCCATGCAAATCTGTCACTCCTCTGCGAGCTTTCCAGAGCTATACTAAACACACCATTCCATACCCAGGTTGTGATTCAGTTCAATGCTCCTCAGCTTCAATTGATGGAGCAGTGAATTTAGCGAAAGGGGCGGATCATGTGGTGCTGATAATGGGTCTGGACGATACTCAAGAGAAGGAGGGGCTTGATCGCATAGACCTGGTGCTACCCGGGAAGCAAGAGGAACTAATTATCAGTGTTGCAAGAGCAGCAAAGAATCCAGTTGTTCTAGTGCTTCTTTCTGGAGGTCCTGTTGATATATCTTTTGCCAAAAATGATAGAAATATCGGAAGCATTTTGTGGGCTGGCTATCCTGGTGAAGCTGGTGCAATTGCTCTTGCAGAAATCATCTTTGGTGACCATAATCCAGGTGAAGTGAGACATGGATTGTCCCAACATTTTGTAGCTCTAATGCTGAACTATACGTTGCAATGCAGGAGGGAAGCTACCGATGACTTGGTATCCACAAGAATTTGTCAAAGTTCCAATGACAGACATGAGGATGCGACCTGAAACTTCTTCAGGCTATCCTGGGCGGACATACAGATTCTACGAAGGCCCAGCTGTTTTTGAGTTTGGTTATGGCCTCAGCTACTCGAAATATACTTACGAACTAACAGCTTTCTCCCGAAACAAACTCTACTTGAATCAGTCCTCAACAAAGCTTAAGATCAACAACTTCGACTCGGTTATGTCCATATCGGTTTCTGAGTTGGGCACGGAATTCTGTGAGCACAACAAATTCCCTGTTAGAATTGGAGTGAAGAACCATGGTGAGATGGCGGGCAAGCATCCAGTTTTACTATTTGCGAGGCAGAGGAAACAAGGAAATGGTAGGGCAAGGAAACAGCTGGTTGGATTCCATAGTGTGAAATTAAGTTCAGGGGAAAGAGCTGAATTTGAACTTGAAGTGAGCCCTTGTGAACACCTTAGTAGAGCTAATGAAGATGGCCTGATGGTGATGGAGGAAGGAACACATTTCCTAGTTGTAGAAGATCACGAGCACCCGATTTCCATTGTAATTTGATATGGAGAATCGATTCTTCAAAACAGAAAAACCAGTACTTGATAGTGTAATGGCGTTGAAGAACATGGTTAATTGATACATTTGAGACTATATTAAAAGTAAGGTTCACTCCTAAAAACTTTGTTGAAATTTAATGTTTAATATAAACTCTTTAACATGAAATATTTATATGATTTAAACATATAAAAAACGAATAAGAAATGAAATTTAATATTTAATATTAACTCTTTAACATGAAATATTTATATGATTTAAACAAATCATAAATGAATTAGAAATTGATCTTATTATCATGATGTTTTATTCATTTTCTGTTCTTCCCATAATTCTTATCCTTCATTTATAATCACATGTGATTAAGTCCACGTTCTTTTCCCTGTGACTTTCTACCTCTTTATGAATTGCTTTTTATGTTATTTTATTTTATTAATATGGGTGTTCGGGTCAGGTTATGCGCACCTCGACTAACCTCATGGGTCTTATAGTTAATAACTATGTAAGTAGCTATTAATAATCATATTAGCAATCATAAGACTCGACCCTAAAATCACAAGGGAAGCAAACCCTTTAGTCCCAAGCCTGTGTTGTTGGATCACCTTCTAGATGCTTTGCTTTTTAGGAATACAAATTTATGTGACATTTGAAAGATTGATATTATCTCGATCTTGTTATATTGAGAAAGTTTTTGATAAATTTTCTAATGGTGACAATAACATTGTGAAAATATCAATGGATATAAGTATCCATCCATTGAAAAATAAAAGCAAGAGAATATACTAATTACAACATTATCAAATTATTAGGAGTTTGATGTATGTTATGAATTGTACAAGACCTAACATTGCTTACTTACTCAAACTAAGTATATTTACAAGTAATCCAAGTATGAATCATTGTAAAGAAATAAAAAGAGTACTTGAATATTTTAGGTACATTTTAAACTATAGGTTACACTATGTTGATTATCCAATGATACTTGAAGGGTATAATGATACTAATTGGATATTCAACACTAAGAATTTGGAATCGGCTAGTGTAAATGTTTTCTAAGTTGTATGTGTTGACATAAAATGTCATACTTGTATGCTTTATATATTTTGATGATAACAATAAAAAGAAAATGGACTAATAATATGCTTGGATGAGATTAAGTTATAAACAGGTATTATACAAAGAATACATCAACAAGCATAATGAATTACAAGAAGAAATCACTCCAGGAAGTCCAAGATGCAAGCAAGTGAAGACTTAGAATAAGTTTTCATTTTAGTGCTTTATGTAAATCTCAATTTCAAACTTGATAGCACAAATTAAAATGAACTCACACACTTCACATTACATGCATTAAAAGGGTTTGATGATTATAGGTTTAAGTCATAATCAATTGGTTCAAGAAATTTAGAAAAGATAATTTGTCAAAATAGGGTTTCTGCATGAACTGGTCGACCGCTTGGGTTACCAAGTGAACCGGTTGACCGCTTGGAAGACAAATTACCTTTCGAACTGAACCGGTCGACCGCTTGACTTATCCGTTGTGAACCGGTCGACCGCTTGGAAGACATTGCCTTTTTGAACTGAACCTGTCGACCACTTGATTTATCCGTTGTGAACCAGTCGACCGTTTGAGATGACAGTTGCACTAAAACGGCTAGAAACGGCTAGTTTCTTTTTGAAACTTATAAATAGGCCTTTTAATTGTAAAATTCAGGAGACACACACACACAGATATATATATATATATATATATATATATATATATATATATATATATATATATATATATATATATCTTATATTGAGGCAATTAGAGTGCATAAACACCTTCATATCATCAATCCTAATCATTACTCAAATTTGTGTTTAAATCTTCATATTTTAACACAGAATATTCAATCTCATTCTCACTACACTTAAACACCTTCAAATATTCTAAGTGCTATTAAGTGAGATAAAGAGATCATAGATCTTAATTTGTAATATCCACACTATTGAGAGTGTATTGTTGTATTACAAAAACAATCCTTGTAAAACTCTTGAGAGTTGAGTATAAAACTCTTGATATTAGTGAGAGACCATCACCAGGAAAAATCTTGAAGAGGTACATCTTCAAGTGGGAACAAGGAAAATCTTGAAGAGGGCATATCTTTAAGTGGTGTAAAATTCTTGGTGTGGAGTCATCAAGCGAGAATTGTAATCTTGTTACTTGTTGAAATTCACGGATTAAAGCAACTATGCACCTAAAAGCGGAATTGGTGCAAATACAATAATTATAGCAATTCTAAAATCAATTACTTGAAAGTAAAGAGATAAGGGAAATAGATTGCTAACTCGGGTTTTTAACGTGGTTCAGCAAGCCTACGTCCACGACTCAAGTACCAACTCGTACTTGAGTATTGTACTCTCTTACTAAACCAAGTAACAAGATTACAATTTCCGCTTGATGAATCCACACCAAGACTTTACACCACTTGAAGATATGCCTCTTCAAGATTTTCCCTTTCCACTTGAAGATGTCCCTCTTCAAGATTTTTCCTGGTGATGTTCCCTCACCAATACCAAGAGTTTTATACTCAACTCTCAAGAGTTTCACAATGGTTGTTTTAGTAAAACAACAATACACTCTTAATAGTGTGGATATTACAAATGAAGATCTAAAATCTCTTTCTCTCACTTAATAGCACTTAGGATATTTGAAGGTGTTTAAGTGTAGTGAGAATGAGAAATACTCTTTGTGTTAGGATATGAAGATTTAAACACAAATATGAGTATTAATGAGGATTGATGATATGAAGGTGTTTATGCACTTCTAATTGCCTCAATATAAGATATGAAAGTTATGTGTTAATTTCGTTTTGCAATTAAGAGGCCTATTTATAAGTTTCAAAGAGAAACTAGCCGTTTATAGCCGTTAGAAACTAGCCGTTAGAAACTAGCCGTTTATAGCCGTTAGAAACTAGCCGTTTGAAACTAGCCGTTTATAGCCGTTAGAAACTAGCCGTTTATAGCCGTTAGAAACTAGCCGTTTAATCATCAAATCCTTTGCATGCAATGTGAAGTGTGTGAGTTCATTTTAATTTGTGCTATCAAGATAGAAATAGAAATTTACATAAAGCACTAAAATGAACACTTATTTTAAGTCTTCACTTGCTTGCATCTTGGACTTCCTGGAGTGATTTCTTCGTGAACTCCATTATGCTTGTTGATGTATTCTTTGAATAAAACCTGTTTATAGCTTAATCTCATCCAAGCATATTATTAGTCCATTTTCTTTTTATTGTTATCATCAAAATATATAAAGCATACAAAGTATGACATTATATGTCAACAATCTCTCCCTTTTTGATGATGACAATAAATAAAAAACTTAGATAAAAAATTGAGTCTCCCCCTATATTTTGTAATCCAATATATAAGAGACATTGAACATTTTTAGCAATTTAATCTAAGTAAAAAGATCATATGCAATCTCAAGAAAAATCCATTTTCTCCCCCTAAATATATGCATATATATTTTTCATATTCTCCTATTTTTCTCCCCATTATTGATGCATTTGATATTTTCATCATATTCTCTCCCCTTTGGCATCAACAAAAGAAAATTAACATTTTAGATAAATAAAGACATAATATCTAATAATAATCAATATCCAAAATGAAATTATTTCAAACAAAGAATTCAAGGGGTGGTTCCTTTTGGAACCCAAATCATTTTATCATTTTTATTTTTCTTCATAGTACATGCATAAATAAAATGTCCTATTTTTCTACAATAATTACATGTATGATTTGGATCATAAGAATGTTTAGCTTTAACAAAATAATTCTTTAAGTATTTTTGATTTATCTTAGGTTTATAACCTAATCCTCCTTTGTTAAACACACTTCTTTGGCTTGAAAGCATTTTCTCAAAAATTTCTGAGCCTTGTGTGAATTTTGAGATAATTACATTTAACTCATCAACTTTTTCTTTTAAAGATTTATTATCTTCTTCAAGTTGATTAGTTTTACTACTCTTGTCATTTAAATCATATACTTTCTTTTCTAATAATTCTTTTTCCTCAATTAAGCATATATGATTTCTTTTGAGAGTACTATATTTAGAACCTAACTTCTTATATTCTACATACAAATTTTCAAGTTGTTCATGTAATTCAATATAGGAAGGGTCGATTCATCATCCAAGATTGTACCTCATTTTCGCTTTCAATTGCTATGAAGCACATGTTAGCCACATGTTCTTCTTCATCACTAGAGCTTGAGTTCGAATCATCGCTCCATGTCGCTTTCAAAGCTCTCTTTGAAAGCGATTTCTCTTCTTCATTTGAAGATGGGGACGATCGGGTTTGATATGCCCCAACTTGTTGCATTTATAGCACCTTGGAGTTTCTTTACTTGAATCTCCTCCTTTTGTATTTCGAGAACTTTCTCTTGTCATTTTTCCTTTTAAGAAAGTTTCAAACTGTCTTGTGATTGATGCTACATCTTCTTCAAGATAGTCATTCATCGTCTTCATCATCATCATTTTCCTCGCTTCGATTCGATGAGCAGCTTTAAATGCCAAATTTTTCTTTGGCCTTTCTTCTTGATCTTGATTATCCATAGATATCTCGTGTGTCATTAGAGAACCGATGAGCTCCTCTAATGGAAGTTTTGTGAGATCTTTAGCTTCTCGTATAGTTGTCACTTTAGCTTCCCAAGCTTTTGGTAGAGATCCGAGAATCTTACTTACGATATCTGCATTTGAGTAAGTTCTACCAAGAGCATGTAAACTATTTGTTATGCTAGTCATACGAGTAAACATGCTTGTTATGGATTCATGTTGCAACATTTTAAATAACTCATATTGATGAACTAACATATCAATTTTTGATTCTTTTACTTGGTTAGTTCCTTCATGAGTTACTTCCAAAGCATGCCATATATCCCTAGCATTTTTACATGAAGATATTCTATTAAATTCACTTCTATTTAATGCACAATATAAAATATTCATTGCTCTAGCATCCATAGAAAGTAATCTTTTATCTAGGTCACTATATTCTATCATGCTTTTGGAATCTCAATACCATTTACAATTTTGAGTGGTCTATGAGGTCCATTTTCAATAGAAAGCCATAAATTAAAATCTATAGATTGAAGATATATTGACATTCTAGCTTTCCAATAAGCATAATCATCACCATCAAAAATGGTGGTCTAGAAGTTGAAGCACCTTCATTTCGGAGATTATTGCATATAGTTGCCATTCTACTCAAAGTCTAAGCAAACTTAATAAATGAGAACTAAGCTCGATACCAATTGTTGAAATTCGCGGATTAAAGCAACTATGCACCTAAAAGCGGAATTGGTGCAAATACAATAATTATAGCAATTCTAAAATCAATTACTTTAAAGTAAAGAGATAAGGGAAAGAGATTGCTAACTCGGGTTTTTAACGTGGTTCGGCAAGCCTACGTCCATGACTCAAGTACCAACTCGTACTTGAGTATTGTACTCTCTTACTAAACCAAGTAACAAGATTACAATTTCCACTTGATGAATCCACACCAAGACTTTACACCACTTGAAGATATGCCCTCTTCAAGATTTTCCTTTTCCCACTTGAAGATGTCCCCTCTTCAATACCAAGAGTTTTATACTCAACTCTCAAGAGTTTCACAATGGTTGTTTTAGTAAAACAACAATACACTCTTAATCGTGTGGATATTACAAATGAAGATCTAAAATCTCTTTCTCTCACTTAATAGCACTTAGGATATTTGAAGGTGTTTAAGTGTAGTGAGAATGAGAAATACTCTTTGTGTTAGGATATGAAGATTTAGACACAAATATGAGTATTAATGAGGATTGATGATATGAAGGTGTTTATGCACTTCTAATTGCCTCAATATAAGATATGAAAGTTATGTGTTAATTTCGTTTTGCAATTAAGAGGCCTATTTATAAGTTTCAAAGAGAAACTAGCCGTTTATAGTCAGTTAGAAACTAGCCGTTAGAAACTAGCCGTTTATAGCCGTTAGAAACTAGCCGTTTGAAACTAGCCGCTTATAGCCAGTTAGAAACTAGCCGTTTATAGCCAGTTAGAAACTAGCCGCTTAATCATCAAATCCTTTGCATGCAATGTGAAGTGTGTGAGTTCATTTTAATTTGTGCTATCAAGATAGAAATAGAAATTTACATAAAGCACTAAAATGAACACTTATTCTAAGTCTTCACTTGCTTGCATCTTGGACTTCTGGAGTGATTTCTTCGTGAACTCCATTATGCTTGTTGATGTATTCTTTGAATAAAACCTGTTTATAGCTTAATCTCATCCAAGCATATTATTAGTCCATTTTCTTTTATTGTTATCATCAAAATATATAAAGCATACAAAGTATGACATTATATGTCAACAATCTCCCCTTTTGATGATGACAATAAATAAAAACTTAGATAAAAATTGAGTCTCCCCTATATTTTGTAATCCAATATATAAGAGACATTGAACATTTTTAGCAATTTAATCTAAGTAAAAATATCATATGCAATCTCAAGAAAAATCCATTTTCTCCCCTAAATATATACCTATATATTTTTCATATTCTCCTATTTTTCTCCCCATTATTGATGCATTTGATATTTTCATCATATTCTCTCCCCTTTGGCATCAACAAAAGAAAATTAACATTTTAGATAAATAAAGACATAATATCTAATAATAATCAATATCCAAAATAAAATTATTTCTACCAAAGAATTCAAGGGGTGGTTCCTTTTGGAACCCAAATCATTTTAACATTCTTATTTTTCTTCATAGGACATGCATAAATCAAATGTCCTACTTTTCTACAATAATTACATGTATGATTTGGATCATAAGAATGTTTAGTTTTAACAAAGTAATTCTTTAAGTATTTTTGATTTATCTTAGGTTTATAACCTAATCCTCCTTTGTTAAACACACTTCTTTGGCTTGAAAGCATTTTCTCAAAAATTTCTGAGCCTTGTGTGAATTTTGAGATAATTACATTTAACTCATCAACTTTTTCTTTTAAAAATTTATTATCTTCTTCAAGTTGATTAGTTTTACTACTCTTGTCATTTAAATCATATACTTTCTTTTCTAATAATTCTTTTTCCTCAATTAAGCATATATGATTTCTTTTGAGAGTACTATATTTAGAACCTAACTTCTTATATTCTACATACAAATTTTTAAGTTGTTCATGTAATTCAATATAGGAAGGGTCAGATTCATCATCCGAAGATTGTACCTCATTTTCGCTTTCAATTGCCATGAAGCACATGTTAGCCACATGTTCTTCTTCATCACTAGAGCTTGAGTTCGAATCATCGCTCCATGTCGCTTTCAAAGCTCTCTTTGAAAGCGATTTCTCTTCTTCATTTGAAGATGGGGACAATCGGGTTTGATATGCCCCAACTTGTTGCATTTATAGCACCTGGAGTTTCTTTACTTGAATCTCCTCCTTTTGTATTTCGAGAACTTTCTCTTGTCATTTTTCCTTTTAAGAAAGTTTCGAAACTGTCTTGTGATTGATGCTACATCTTATTCAAGATAGTCATTACTGTCTACATCATCATCATTTTCCTCGCTTTCGATTCGATGAGCAGCTTTAAATGCCAAATTTTTCTTTGGCCTTTCTTCTTGATCTTGATTATCCATAGATATCTCGTGTGTCATTAGAGAACCGATGAGCTCCTCTAATGGAAGTTTTGTGAGATCTTTAGCTTCTCGTATAGTCTGTCACTTTAGCTTCCCAAGCTTTTGGTAGAGATCCGAGAATCTTACTTACGATATCCGCATTTGAGTAAGTTCTACCAAGAGCATGTAAACTATTTGTTATGCTAGTCATACGAGTAAACATGCTTGTTATGGATTCATGTTGCAACATTTTAAATAACTCATATTGATGAACTAACATATCAATTTTTGATTCTTTTACTTGGTTAGTTCCTTCATGAGTTACTTCCAAAGCATGCCATATATCCCTAGCATTTTTACATGAAGATATTCTATTAAATTCACTTCTATTTAATGCACAATATAAAATATTCATTGCTCTAGCATCCATAGAAAGTAATCTTTTATCTAGGTCACTATATTCTATCATGCTGTTGGAATCTCAATACCATTTACAATTTTGAGTGGTCTATGAGGTCCATTTTCAATAGAAAGCCATAAATTAAAATCTATAGATTGAAGATATATTGACATTCTAGCTTTCCAATAAGCATAATCATCACCATCAAAAAATGGTGGTCTAGAAGTTGAAGCACCTTCATTTCGGAGATTATTGCATATAGTTGCCATTCTACTCAAAGTCTAAGCAAACTTAATAAATGAGAACTAAGCTCTGATACCAATTGTTGAAATTCACGGATTAAAGCAACTATGCACCTAAAAGCGGAATTGGTGCAAATACAATAATTATAGCAATTCTAAAATCAATTACTTGAAAGTAAAGAGATAAGGGAAAGAGATTGCTAACTCGGGTTTTTAACGTGGTTCGGCAAGCCTACGTCCACGACTCAAGTACCAACTCGTACTTGAGTATTGTACTCTCTTACTAAACCAAGTAACAAGATTACAATTTCCACTTGATGAATCCACACCAAGACTTTACACCACTTGAAGATATGTCCTCTTCAAGATTTTCCCTTTCCACTTGAAGATGTCCCTCTTCAAGATTTTTCCTGGTGATGTTCCTCACCAATACCAAGAGTTTTATACTCAACTCTCAAGAGTTTCACAATGGTTGTTTTAGTAAAACAACAATACACTCTTAATAGTGTGGATATTACAAATGAAGATCTAAAATCTCTTTCTCTCACTTAATAGCACTTAGGATATTTGAAGGTGTTTAAGTGTAGTGAGAATGAGAAATACTCTTTGTGTTAGGATATGAAGATTTAAACACAAATATGAGTATTAATGAGGATTGATGATATGAAGGTGTTTATGCACTTCTAATTGCCTCAATATAAGATATGAAAGTTATGTGTTAATTTCGTTTTGCAATTAAGAGGCCTATTTATAAGTTTCAAAGAGAAACTAGCCGTTTATAGCCGTTAGAAACTAGCCGTTAGAAACTAGCCGTTTATAGCCGTTAGAAACTAGCCGTTTGAAACTAGCCGTTTATAGCCGTTAGAAACTAGCCGTTTATAGCCGTTAGAAACTAGCCGTTTAATCATCAAATCCTTTGCATGCAATGTGAAGTGTGTGAGTTCATTTTAATTTGTGCTATCAAGATAGAAATAGAAATTTACATAAAGCACTAAAATGAACACTTATTCTAAGTCTTCACTTGCTTGCATCTTGGACTTCCTGGAGTGATTTCTTCGTGAACTCCATTATGCTTGTTGATGTATTCTTTGAATAAAACCTGTTTATAGCTTAATCTCATCCAAGCATATTATTAGCCCATTTTCTTTTTATTGTTATCATCAAAATATATAAAGCATACAAAGTATGACATTATATGTCAACAACTTGGACTAGTAAGAGAATACAATACTCAAGTATGGGTTGGTACTTGAGTCGTGGATGTAGGATTGCCGAACCACGTTAAAAACCGAGTT
>CM063592.1:12350236-12376912 GCA_032356905.1 Salix exigua
ATTAATTACTTTAAAGTAAAGAGGTAAGAGAGAGAGATTGCTAACTCGGTTTTTAACGTGGTTCGGCAAGCCTACATCCACAGCTCAAGTACCAACCCGTACTTGAGTATTGTATTCTCTTACTAGTCCAAGTAACAAGATTACAATTCTCGCTTGATGACTCCACACCAAGACTTTTACACCACTTAAAGATATGCCCTCTTCAAGATTTTCCTTTTTCCCACTTGAAGATGTACCCTCTTCAAGATTTTTCCTTGGTGATGGTCCCTCACTAATATCAAGAGTTTTATACTCAACTCTCAAGAGTTTTACAAGGATTGTTTTTGTAATACAACAATACACTCTCAATAGTGTGGATATTACAAATTAAGATCTATGATCTCTTTATCTCACTTAATAGCACTTAGAATATTTGAAGGTGTTTAAGTGTAGTGAGAATGAGATTGAATATTCTGAGTTAAAATATGAAGATTTAAACACAAATTTGAGTAATGATTAGGATTGATGATATGAAGGTGTTTATGCACTCTAATTGCCTCAATATATATATATATATATATATATATATATATATATATATATATCTGTGTGTGTGTGTCTCTCCTGAATTTTGCAATTAAAAGGCCTATTTATAAGTTTCAAAAAGAAACTAGCCGTTTCTAGCCGTTTTAGTGCAACTGTCATCTCAAACGGTCGACTGGTTCACAACGGATAAATCAAGTGGTCGACAGGTTCAGTTCAAAAAGGCAATGTCTTCCAAGCAGTCGACCGGTTCACAACGGATAAGTCAAGTGGTCGACCGGTTCAGTTCGAAAGGTAATTTGTCTTCCAAGCGGTCGACCGGTTCACTTGGTAACCCAAGCGGTCGACCGGTTCATGCAGAAAGCCTATTTTGACAAATTATCTTTTCTAAATTTCTTGAACCAATTGATTATGACTTAAACCTATAATCATCAAACCCTTTTAATGCATGTAATGTGAAGTGTGTGAGTTCATTTTAATTTGTGCTATCAAGTTTGAAATTGAGATTTACATAAAGCACTAAAATGAAAACTTATTCTAAGTCTTCGCTTGCTTGCATCTTGGACTTCCTGGAGTGATTTCTTCTTGTAATCCATTATGCTTGTTGATGTATTCTTTGTATAATACCTGTTTATAACTTAATCTCATCCAAGCATATTATTAGTCCATTTTCTTTTTATTGTTATCATCAAAATATATAAAGCATACAAGTATGATATTTTATGTCAACACATACAACTTAGAAAACATTTACACTAGCCGATTCCAAATTCTTAGTGTTGAATATCCAATTAGTATCATTATACCCTTCAAGTATCATTGGATAATCAACATAGTGTAACCTATAGTTTAAAATGTACCTAAAATATTCAAGTACTCTTTTTATTTCTTTACAATGATTCATACTTGGATTACTTGTAAATATACTTAGTTTGAGTAAGTAAGCAATGTAAGGTCTTGTACAATTCATAACATACATCAAACTCCTAATAATTTGATAATGTTGTAATTAGTATATTCTCTTGCTTTTATTTTTCAATGGATGGATACTTATATCCATTGATATTTTCACAATGTTATTGTCACCATTAGAAAATTTATCAAAAACTTTCTCAATATAACAAGATTGAGATAATATCAATCTTTCAAATGTCACATAAATTTGTATTCCTAAAAAGCAAAGCATCTAGAAGGTGATCCAACAACACAGGCTTGGGACTAAAGGGTTTGCTTTCCTTGTGATTTTAGGATCGAGTCTTATGATTGCTAATATGATTATTAATAGCTACTTACATAGTTATTAACTATAAGACCCATGATGTTAGTCGAGGTGCACATAACCTGACCCGAACACTCATATTAATAAAATAAAATAACATAAAAAGCAATTCATAAAGAGGTAGAAAGTCACAGGGAAAAGAACGTGGACTTAATCACATGTGATTATAAATGAAGGATAAGAATTATGGGAAGAACAGAAAATGAATAAAACATCATGATAATAAGATCAATTTCTAATTCATTTATGATTTGTTTAAATCATATAAATATTTCATGTTAAAGAGTTAATATTAAATATTAAATTTCATTTCTTATTCGTTTTTTATATGTTTAAATCATATAAATATTTCATGTTAAAGAGTTTATATTAAACATTAAATTTCAACAAAGTTTTTAGGAGTGAACCTTACTTTTAATATAGTCTAAAATGTATCAATTAACCATGTTCTTCAACGCCATTACACTATCAAGTACTGGTTTTTCTGTTTTGAAGAATCGATTCTCCATATCAAATTACAATGGAAATCGGGTGCTCGTGATCTTCTACAACTAGGAAATGTGTTCCTCCATCACCATCAGGCCATCTTCATTAGCTCTACTAAGGTGTTCACAAGGGCTCACTTCAAGTTCAAATTCAGCTCTTTCCCCTGAACTTAATTTCACACTATGGAATCCAACCAGCTGTTTCCTTGCCCTACCATTTCCTTGTTTCGTCTGCCTCGCAAATAGTAAAACTGGATGCTTACCCGCCATCTCACCATGGTTCTTCACTCCAATTCTAACAGGGAATTTGTTGTGCTCACAGAATTCCGTGCCCAACTCAGAAACCGATATGGACATAACCGAGTCGAAGTTGTTGATCTTATGCTTTGTTGAGGACTGATTCAAGTAGAGTTTGTTTCGGGAGAAAGCTGTTAGTTCGTAAGTATATTTCGAGTAGCTGAGGCCATAACCAAACTCAAAAACAGCTGGGCCTTCGTAGAATCTGTATGTCCGCCCAGGATAGCCTGAAGAAGTTTCAGGTCGCATCCTCATGTCTGTCATTGGAACTTTGACAAATTCTTGTGGATACCAAGTCATCGGTAGCTTCCCTCCTGCATTGCAACGTATAGTTCAGCATTAGAGCTACAAAATGTTGGGACAATCCATGTCTCACTTCACCTGGATTATGGTCACCAAAGATGATTTCTGCAAGAGCAATTGCACCAGCTTCACCAGGATAGCCAGCCCACAAAATGCTTCCGATATTTCTATCATTTTTGGCAAAAGATATATCAACAGGACCTCCAGAAAGAAGCACTAGAACAACTGGATTCTTTGCTGCTCTTGCAACACTGATAATTAGTTCCTCTTGCTTCCCGGGTAGCACCAGGTCTATGCGATCAAGCCCCTCCTTCTCTTGAGTATCGTCCAGACCCATTATCAACACCACATGATCCGCCCCTTTCGCTAAATTCACTGCTCCATCAATTGAAGCTGAGGAGCATTGAACTGAATCACAACCTGGGTATGGAATGGTGTGTTTAGTATAGCTCTGGAAAGCTCGCAGAGGAGTGACAGATTTGCATGGAGGGCCTGCATAGTTTCCGAGAAGTGTTTCCACAGAATCGGCATTAGGGCCGATTACAGCCAGGGACATGGTTTTGGATTTTGAAAGTGGGAGGAGTCCTGCAGTGTTCTTTAAAAGGACAATGCCATCACGAGCTGCATCAAGGGCTAGCATCTGGTTTTCTTGGGAGCAGGCTTGATCAGGACCAATGTTTCCAAATTGCTGGCCAGTAGGATCCCCATTGAAAAGCCCTAATCTCATTCTTACAGAGAAGAGGTTATGAAGGGCTCTGTCAATTTCAGGTATAGTTATCTTTTTTTGGTCCACGGCTGCTTTGGTGTGTTGTTGCAGGTATGATCCACAGTTTACATCCATGCCTGCATGCATGTGTATGTTAATCAGAGCTCGACGACAAAATGTAAAATGAAGCTATATACCTAGATTAAACCATCCGATTGGATTTTTGGAACTTAAATCCTTGACAATGTTAGAAGAAAATTAGAAATGAAGAAGAAAAGCATCTAGAAGACTTGTTAATCAAAAACACAAGCTCTTGTTCATTTGATGAGACGAACAGAGAGCAGACGGAGGGAGGTCTGATACCAGCTTTAAGCACCGCAGCCACAGCAGCTTCTGGTGATTTGGCGTATCCTTGAGCATCATGGATGATGGAAACCGCATCACAGTCTGATGCGATGTACCTGATCATTAATTATACACACTCTTTTTGTCACAAACCCATGATTATATTTCTAGTGGCCAAAATCTTACTTTCATAGGGTGGTGTTCAAACTTTAAAGCATCTCGGCATCCCTTCCACATATTAAATTAAATTAATATTTTTAAAAGGGGTTTTTATAGTAAGTTAAATCGATTGATTTTTTTTCTCTAACATTTATCTCTTCAAGCGTTATGCATAAAGGTTAAGTCCAAGTCAAGAAGAGAATTTGACCCTAGTTTACAAAATTATCTCGAATTTACTTTATTTTTAAATTTTTATCGCGTAATTATTATTTTTATTTTATATAAGGCTTATCTTACTTTTAATATAACAAGGTTGCTTCATTTTTTTAGGTGTATTAAATTTAGGTTTTTTAAAAGATATTTTTTAATTAAATTAATATTATTGATTTCATCCTTTAACATTTAATTTGATGAATGTCGAACTTCTTAGTTTATCTTGGGTTTAAAATTTAATAGGTTACGGGTTTGAGAGAGTTAACCAAAATTACAAGGTTCATTCATGCTTACTTGATTTGTTTTTTTTTTATAAGTTTTTTTTATTTTACCCACCAATATTTTTTTATTTACTTTCTATACAATCTTTTTCGTTGTTTTGAAAGTAACAATGGTTAACTCTTTTTTTTTACCTTTATATAATCTAGCTAGCTTTCTAAAAAGAAATTTAATTTTTTAATTTAATTTAATTAATTGCAAGAGATTAAGCATGAAATGCTTTGATTCATATTATTTTATTTTTGTTAGCTTTTCAGGTCATTGTTCTGACAAGCATGCAATCTCCTTCAAGACTTGGGTACATTTCATTACAGGAAAGTCTCTATGCACGGTGTAAACACTAGAATTTGGTGAGCAATTAAAAATATTACTATACAAAATATAAATCATCCAATGTCTGTAATCATCATTATTGATTTTCATTTATATATTTGGTTGTTATGTCTTTTTCAACAACAAAAAAACTTCACTAGTTAGCTTTTCCCATCAATATAAAAATAAAAATCACTCTTTAACTGGATAATCCTTACTGGTAATAAATGTTAAATTTCCTAAAACCAAGCATGATTTTATATAGTAAACAATTGAAAACTAATTTATAAGAAATAGTAACAAAAAAATCCTTTATTTTAAAAAACTGTAATAGCAAACGAGGTTAAACTTAAGTTATGCTTAAAATGTTTTTAGATTTATCTAGTTTATTGGGCTTCTCTACTCTATATGTTGGATAAGAAAGATTTAGATGAAAATATACACACACACACGAGCATTTAGAGAGCTATTATCATTATTATTAAACAATCAATTGTGAAATTTATTTTTAATATGAGTTTAAAATTAAATAGCATGAGATTTATTTCTCAATTAGTAAAAGACATGTTTATTTTTTCTGAAAAAAAACAAGATGATATTTCCTTATCATATTAAGATGATAATATATTGGATCAACCAAAAATTCACAGCATAATCCGCTAAACTATTTTACCAGGTCATAAATTCCACAAGGTTTAATAACTGTTTATTTAATTATATAATAACAAAAATAAACGCTCACATAACTGAGCACAAACTAAAAATTAAATTTTATGTTTGAGACTGATGACATGACATCATGAAAGTATGCTAAAATAAACTATGAATATCAATTAAAAATTAATCAAAATTTAAAGGATAAAATAGAATAAAAACTAATGAAAATCTAAATTCAAACTTAATGTTAATAAATAAGATTTTTTTAAAAAAAAAACAAGTTCCACTATTCATGAAAGAGGTGTTTCTTTTAGTATAAAGTAGAATTAAATATAATTCATATATAATAAAAGTATAAAATATAAAAAAGTCTCACAGTAATAATGAGATTAATTTTAAGCATGTTTAAATGGTCCCCAGAAAATTAATGATTTTTAATATAGAATAAAGTTAAATTCAAAATAATTGAATGGGCATTGCGAATCGATAAAGTGTAAAAAAGCATACCCATTGAAACCCCATTGGCCTCTAGCGGTTTGAGATAGGAAATTGAAATCTGCACAGTTAGGGACTCCATTAACTCTATTGTAAGCACACATTATCCCACTGGCTCTCCCTTCTTCTACACAACTCTTGAATGGTGGTTGATACGTGTCTGCTAAATCTTGCGTGGTCACCTGATGTAATTATATGCAAATAAGCCAGGTTTTGTGGTCAAGGAAATCTTAAATGGAAAGCAGCAAGACCCTATAGACGTGTTTGTCCTCTTTTATCTGCTTTCCTTTAAGACAAACATACTAATGTATGGTTCAAAGAGCATAAAATAACTGTAAGAATTTAGAGATGGAGGCTATGATTCCATGACTTACACGAGCATCAAAAACATAGCGACTCGTGCCTTCCCAGTTTTCCAGGTCATATGCAGTGAAGTGCTTGCAACAAGCTGAAGCTTGAAGTTGCCCATGAATCTCCCCTCCCTCGAATGAATCCCCTTGAAGCCCTCTCACGTACGACACTGCATATTTCCCCGTCAACAATGGATCCTCCCCTGGTGTTTCTTGCCCTCTCCCCCACCTTGGGTCCCTAAATATGTTAATATTTGGTGCCCAGAACGTCATCCCTGTAGCTTGCCCTGCATTGTACAGTGCTCGGGCCTCTTTTCCGATCGCCTTCGCACATTCAAAAATGGCTTATACACTCATATTCTTGCAAGCAGCGATTAAGAGAGATTAATGGTTTGTTTGTGTGGTTTACCTGACTGATGCGATACCACTGGTTGGCATCAAAAGAAGCAGCAGAAAGAATGACCTGAGGGAAACTAGTGGCCCTCTCGATGGAGCCATTGAAGCGAATGCCAGGTCCTGCGTAGGCAACGCCGTGTAATGCCTCGGACCACCACTGATAACCCGGGATGCCAAGTCTTGGAATCGGCCGAGCTGAATTAACGAGTTGGGATATCTTCTCGTCTAGTGTTAGCCTGGACACCAGATCGTTGGCTCTCTGGCTGATGGGAAGAGTGGTTTTGCAAAACGGGAAGGTCTTTGTTGATGGGTTTGACGAGTCGCATGAGAAAGGTGGCTGAGTTGAGTCAACCAGGAGGACAAGTACAGTGAAGATGGTAAAGCAACAGAGGTTTTGGGGTTCCATTGTTGGGATTGTTTATGGTTTTTGGAGTGCTAAGTATGAGTAATATATCTAGCCGACCAGCATAGTTTTTATATTAAATTTATATTTTTTTCTTTTAAAAAATATAAATATTTAAAACATTGTTCTAATTTTCGAGTTGGGGTTAAATACTTCAACAAGTAAACGATCAGAAATTTATCTCAGTACATTTTTTACTGATTATCTTTTCTTTTCAATGATATTAATTAATGCAATAGTATAATGATAAATGATTTATTGTATACAATAGCTATTTTAAATAAAAATAATATCAATTTATTTTTCTTTTGTATCATTATCATTACAAAAATAAATGATATTACTATTTGTAAAACAAAACAAATAAAAAAAATAGGTGTGGGAAAAACTTATAAACCGGTCCAGCTTTCATTAGGTTCTGAGGTTCTTTTTGCAATCCTTTGAACCCGTAGTTTTTGTTAAGAATAAATATAGTGGTTATGATATTCTATATATGGGTTATGATATTCTATATATGTGAATTCACTTGAGTGTTGAGATTATTTCTTAAAATGTTTTATTTTAAGAAATATATTAGAATAATATTTTTTTTAAAAAAAAATATATCAACACTTGAAAATCATTTTAAAATATATAAAAAATTAAAAAAAAATAAACACAATATCAAACAAGACTTATATAAAAAAATATCCTGTTGCACTATTCTACAAAAAAAAAAAATTGTTTCATGTTGTACTGCGTAGGTTGATGTATTAAGAAGTTGTTTTTAATCATTTAGTAGTTCAATTCTATAATATAATGACTACATGGTTATTAATTTTAAGATTCGTAAGATTAATTAAGTGATATACAAGCTATCTAAACACAAATATTAATAAAAATAAGTTGTTTTTATTTAAAACTTTTGAAACGAAGCAAGGAGAGTCAATAGATGATTATTTTCCAAGATAATAGCAATAACCAGTAAAATAAGACTTCAAAGTGACAATACAGAAGATGTACAATGATAAACAGGATCCTATTGATAATGACTGTAATATACAATTGTGTCACTTGTTCAATTAAGGAGTCTAAAGAAATTAAATCTTTTTTAATTGATGAACTACATAGTTGCTCACTGGTTTATGAGAAAGAAATGTGGAAAACAAGAAATAAGCTACCAGTTGTTAAAGAAAAAGGTGTGGAAAAAGAAGAAATCAAGGTTAAGGACAAGGAAAGAGATATCAAACTAATGGTTCAAAAGGAAGAGGCCTATAATGTTAGGTTCCTCAATATCAAACATTATAAAAACAATAAAATAAAATTATTTGGGAGTTTTAAAAATCCTAGTACAAAAATCTATAGTTATTTAAGGATTCATTACATGAAGATCTAATTTTTATAGTTTTAAATAATTTTTTAAATGTTGGGTTGTCGCAAACCACAAGTGTTAATTCTTTATATTGTAAATGTGTGTTTTTATCTAATAATAACCTCATTTAAAAATGAGGTTAAACTACTATTGAGAAAATTCACACGAACTACTATTGAGAAATTTCTTAAATCTTTATTTAAAAGAAAAGGATTATTATGCCTATAGTGTTAATTCTTTATATTGTAAATGTGTGTTTTTTTATCTAATAATAACCTCATTTAAAAATTAAAAAAAAAAACTGGCACAATTTTATATTTATAAGGAATTCTGAAACCCTATAAATAACCAAAAAAAACTACTTTTCCTTTAAATAATATCCGTATTCAAGAGCTTGATTTCTAAAATTATTTTCAATCAAGTTACACTTGATTAATTATCCAAGTTTACTTCATGACTAATGGTTCCGAATATATGTAGTCTAATGGGTTTCTAATATATTGACCTAAATATAAATTATAATTCTAAATAAATATAATTAAATAAATCAATTTATCATGATTTGAAGATCAAGTGCACTGTATGATAATGTGTCATAATCCTTTAAATATTAAAAAAAAATCATAAATGATTTGACTTAACCTTTTTGGCTTCTCAATGTACTTATCTTCTATTTATCAAAAAAATTTTGATTTAGACATTTTAGCATGGAATTTGGTTACTATGTCAAATCATATTTCTTCATAACATTATAGTCATTAATCCTTTCAATAAGAATTGAAAAGTTTTTCAAATTTTATTCCACCTTACACAAGGATTTAACAATTGATATTATTTGAAAATATGAGGAACATTATTATCTAATAACCTAAAAGGCATCAGCCTATTTCACTATTCATTGGACATTTGTCCTCCCTACTTCTCATGTGTATGTGTACTTTGGTGTTTTTTTTTTTTGGGGGGGGGGGGGGGTTCGATTTCTTTTTTTTTACTTTACATTTTTCTCTTTTTTTTCATTATTATACAATACTCATGGTTCGATTACTGTAACATGTGAGATAAATCACTGTGGATTGTAATAGTATTGCTCAGTTTTTAGTTCGGTTCGGGTCTGTTCGGTTTTCACTTTCTGGTTTATATTTATTGTTTGACAGTCCAATATCAGAAAATCTCTTTGGCTTAGTGGTTAATGGGCATAAGAGAAATCACAGGGGCAAGTTTTTACTTTTTTAAATTATTTTCTTTTTTCGTTTTTTCTTTTTTAGATTATTATTTTTTCTTTTTTCGTTTTTCATTTTTTCATTTTTTTCTCTTTTCTGTATTTTTTTTCTTTTTTCATTTTTCACTTTTTTCATTATTTATTTTTTTCTTTTTTCATTTTTTTATCTTTTTTTCTTTCTTTTGGTTGTTTTTTTATTAAGAAAAATTATTTTCAAATCAAATGATTTTTTAGCTAATAATTTTATTTTATTTTAATTTTGGGTTTGATGTTCTGCTGAGTTGTTGACCTTTTTTTTTCATTGATTGAATTTTCCCCCTTTATTAATGTAATAATAATAATATATTTATTTTTTTCTCTTTTGTTAATGTTTTTTATTTTTTTTGGGACAATTTAATAATTTTTATTGTTTTAACAATAATAGCAATGATATTTTTAGATGTTAAGGTTTCAATATTCCTGTTGTTATAATAGGGTGTGTTGATATTTCATTATATTAAGCCTAGCACGTACAAATGTTATACTTTATTTAATTTTTTTCATTTGATTGAAAAATGATAGTATATTTTGTTTTTATTTTGGCTCTTATTATTTTTTATTTTAATTTCTTTAATTTTTCATAGCTCTTAAATATTCCATATTTGTGTCTGTATTTATATATATATGTGCCTTTAGTTTTGGTTTTTAATTTTTATTATTTTCTCTTTTCTTTAGATAACATTTTTTTCAAAAAAAAATTAAATTTTAGTTTTTCTTTATGATCATTTGAAAATTGATATTTATTTTTTTTCCTTTGTTTTTTATTTTAGTTTTTATTTTAGTTTTTTTTTATTTTCACGTCAAATGATTTTTTTAGCTATAAATTGTTTTTGTTAAGTTTTTAGGGTTTTTTTATTCTTTTATTGAAATTATTTTTCTATTATTCATGCAATAACAATAATAATTTTAGTTTTTTCTTGCTTTCTCTTTTATTAATGTTTTCAATTTTTTTTCTCCTTAGAATAATTTAATAATTTTAATTGTTTTAGCAATAATAGTAATAATATTTTTAGATGTTAAGTATTCGATGTTGTTTTGGTTATAATAGAGTGTCTTGATGTGTTTTTATTATATTAAAACTTGCATTTATATATGTTATATTTTATTTTTGAACTAGCAAAATTTATTAATTGTTTCAATCTCAATAATTGTAAAAAATATTTGTTCGACCCGCAACGCAGTGCGGGTAGTTAACTAGTTTTTCCTAATTCACCTAGGATGATGAATCCTTTCTTGACCACTCAAGTATTTTCATATAGTTTATATTATACCCAATTCATTATAATTATAAATAATTAGTCAAAACTATTTTTTAACAAAAACATCCCTTTACCACCATCAACTCTTAGAATCTACGCGAGACAAGTCCCCATTCATGATTTTTTATATGGGCATGTACATCAATTGAAAGTAATGACTATCAATAAAGATAGTGTTTGTGTTTGGTATAATTTTTATTTTTTTATATGTTTTTTTAAATATTTTAGTTTGGAAAAATATTATACCTTTTTCTATTATTTGATATAATTTTAATATGTTGATTTAAGAAATACCTTAAAAAATAGCATGGATTATCAATGTAATTATCTTCCTGACTTCTCAATGTAATTATCTTCCATTAATCAATTATTTCTGGATTTAGACATTTTAGCATGGAAAATTTTACTATATCAAATAATATATATTCATAATATTATAGAGATTAATCATTTGAATAATATTTAAAATATTTTCAAATCTTATTTCATTGTACGTAATGATTTGATAATTAATATAATTTAAAAAATAAGAGGGACATTTTTTTTTTAATTCAAGTAGAATAAGGCGGCGGAGCAGGAGGAGAAACTCTTACCCCCCGAACCATTAACCAGTGCTAAATTCAACTAACCATGGTTACTCGCAGCAATTTGGGGTCAGAAAAAGATGACGCCCGAGAAGCTATATCGACGACGAAATCAAGGCAAGCAAGAAAGGACCCGTCAGCTGCGGGAGGCATGTAGTGGAACCTGGTGGTGCTGCCATGGTTTTCCAACTCGTGATGTGAGCCAAGCACGTGGACCTCCTTATCCTAGATAGTGGACATTGGGCAGTGAGCCCATTGGAATTAGACAAGTGTTAACTCGCTATTTGTTAAGGTTTTGTCTGGTAAAGACCATGGCGGCAGTCAATACTCAAATTCAATTCCAACTGCAGATGGGAATTGCAGAACTTTAGATTAATGCTAATATTTTTTTTTTCACATGCCTGAAATTATCATGACTACTGAAAAATTAACTCATTTATTGTGACTAAATTATATATATCAGAGTTTTATTTGTTCTTTGATTTTTCTGTAATAAAAAACGAAGGGTGCTTTGGTATTGTTTTCTTTTTTAAAAACTAAATTTTATATAAAAAAACAAAAATATGTTTATGATGACTACTGAAAATATATAGTTTTAGGCAATAAAAAATCACTGTATTTTAAAAATATTTTTTAAAATAAATAAATTTTTTATTTTAAATAAATATTTTTTGGTATTTTTAAATTATTTTTATATGTTAATGTTAAAAATAATTTTTAAAAAATAAAATAAAATTTATTTTGATATATTTCTAAATAAAAAATATTTTATTAAACAAATAAGCAGACACAAGTTACATCAAATGAAAAGAAATGTGGTATTCCTGTGAAGAAGGAAATTTAATCATTGTCGGTTTAGTTTGTAAATTATTAAAGGAAAAAATATTTATTCTATATTAAAAAAGAAATATTATTTTTTGTTTTCTTTTTATAAATGTGAGTTTGTGCCATTGAGTAAATTAAGTTAAAGTTTATGGTGGATGTGTTCTCATAGTGGGGGTTCCTGATATTATTATATAAATATTTATATTATTAAAAGATGACACTTAATTTTTTTTATAATTAATTTTTAACAATTATGAGGGTTGAGATACAACTGAATAATAATTATTTAATTTAAATCAAAACATAATTGCTGTATAAACAATCATATAGTTTTATTAGTCATAATGTTAACAGATAATATTTTGTTATGATATTTCAAATCCATATAAACTTATTACTACACAGAGAAAAATATATATTAAAAATATAAAAAAAAGTGATTTATTTTTATATATAAAAAATGACTAGTATTTGGAAAATAATTAAAAATGCTACGCTGCTTGTTCTTCTTATTTTTTCTAATTTCCCTACAGTGATTAGGATTTAGCTGAAGCTTTCATTTTTCGTTAATACTGATTTATTTTTTAGTATTTTTGATTTTTTTGACGTTCTAATATTATAAATATTTTCTTTTATAAAAATAATTTTAATATATATTTAAACAAAAACACATTTTAGAATTTGTTTTACTATACTCCAAAACATGCCCGGAATAACCTGGTTTTGCTAATAAATATGAAATCTTGCCTTAGACTTTCTTTTCCAAAACAATAGAGAAATTTCTAAATTCATCATATACTTTGTACTACGGAGCACTAGAAATTTCTAAATTTCTGTTTGGAATTTAGTGATTACAGCCCCCTCACTAGATATTTAGGGAAGGTTGGATGCTTTTTCTGTAATATCTTTTTCTATAAAATATTAAAAAAACATGTATAGTATTCTCACTTTTTTCAACGCAAGAAAAACACGGTACATTTTAAAAATGCTTTTTCATTAAAATATATTAAAACAATTTTTTTTATATAAATAAATTAAAATCATAAAAAATATCTAAAAAATATTAATTTAATATTATTTCAGATACTAAAAAGGACGGTTAAGTGGAGCCCGCAAACTAGTCCTCCAGCAGGCCACCGAGGCCTCAAAATATTTTTTATTAATCGATGGGGTCAGCAAGCGGGTCCCAATTCACACCCACCCTCTCCATCACTAAAATCACCATTACAAGTAGCAAGTGAGGGTTCGGCTTCCATAGCTGGTTTTTGTCTACTCTCCTTTATATGTTTCCTTCTTTCGTTCTTACAACAATTAGAAACCGTTTATTATTTCTGTGAGAAGCTAAAAACACGCACATCTCTGTCTAAGAATCCCAAATCCAAAGCCTTCTCTTTCGCAAGAATCTTTGTCTCCGAACCCGAAATCTCTTCCACCTGTTATTTTCTCTACGTTTCCTCCGAAACAGTTAAGAGAATTGCTTTCGATTTTCCAAGCCCTTTTCTCTCTTTTAAGATCTACCAAAAATTAGGAGGTAATTTTTCATTTTGCTACTTGTTTCTGCGTGTTTGATTAACGAAACGATGAGAATTTCCTTCATTTACCGTGATTTATTTCCCTTTCTTTCTTTTTGTACTATTTTGATTTGAGTCCTGCTTTAGTTTGATCTCTCTTCATCCATACATTATATATAAAAGGTTTTGGTGAATTATAAGTTTAATTGATTAGGTCCTTGTTTTTTTATGTTTTTTTTTCCATTTCAATTTATTTATTTATGAGCGATTGAATTGCGGTTTTTGGTATGGTAGGATAATGGATCACTTCCTCACCAACGATCTTGAGTACGTGGTTAACGATCCTTTTGAAGACGATTTTTTCAGCGAAGATGAATCCCAAAGAAACGACCATTCAGATGATGTTATAGATTCTGATTTTGAGGACGACTATGAGTCGGTACGTTACGGGTGATTTATTTTATTTTTTTTAGAGATGGAAGAAATTAATGGCGAGCATGGTGTTGCAGAGTAAGCCGAAGACTGATACATCTGCTTTAGAGGCAAGAAAAGGAAAGGATATACAGGGAATCCCCTGGGAGAGGCTTAATTTCACTAGAGATAAGTATCGTGAGACGCGTTTAAAGCAGTATAAGAATTACGAGAACCTCTCTCGCCCTCGCCTCGAGCTTCAAAAGGTTGATCTAATTTTATTATTTTGAATGGAAGATGTATAACTTTTATTTTTATTTTCTTGATTAAATAAACTTGTATAGAAAATTGATTCGATTGTTGCTGATTAGTATATTTCTTTGACAGGAATGCTTGGAAGCTGATAAGGGACAGGCTTTCTATGACTTCGAGTTCAACACAAGGCTTGTCAAATCCACAATTGTTCATTTTCAGGTAGAGACCTTTTCTTTTTACACTCACCTATTCAAATGATTTCATGTTTCATCAACAACAAAAAAATAAAAAATACTTACCATGTTTTTGGCGCAAGCTTCATTGTTTTAGTACTGAATTTCTCATGTTTTGTACTAAGAATTTATTTAAATTGGAGTTCTTCATTATTATTGTTATAATTATTATTATCTCATACAAGTGCATTTTTTTTTATGGTCAAAATTCTTGATGAATAAGTACTTCATATTCTCGTTGCACAAAGCCCTTCATATCTCATATCTTAGAATTTTAATAAACCACTGCACATCATGGGATCCATGCTTAATGCATTTGCTGAAGAGTAAATACAAATCACGACCACATATTTAAACTGATCTCCTAACAGTTGATTTGCACATCAATCATGCAAAATCATTATAGTTTTGCAGGTGTTGTGATTATATTATATCCTTTATGGATATCTTTAATTGCGATTATAGCTCTGTGCCTGAACTTGTCAGAGGTATGGAGTTCAAAATTGATCAACTTTATGCTAGGTTTAACATCTCTCTAATTGTTTGGGATGCAATCTACTTGTGAACGGCTGACGTAAGTTTTCCAGCCTAAATTATCATCCAGTGAGGCCACCTACCAATTCCTCTTCAGGCCAACAAGTTGGTGATTAAATCTTTCCTGGATTTTAAAGCATATTTCTTGGAAATTGATCTGAGAGAAATTTCCTCCTCACTTCTTAGGTCACCATTAGCTTTTGTGAAATATTTGAATGCTCCCCAGCTAAACAGCATAGAGCTGGGGTTCTTATTTACTAATGCTTTTGCTGCAGATTTTTGAAGGATGCTTACTTTGTTCATGCACTGGTTAGCAGTTTCTCAAATTTTAATAAATTTTAAATATCAATTTTAAATAGATATGATCTTGAATGTCTGCCTGATAGTTATATGCAGTAGCATATGATTAGATATTGAAGCATGCCAGTTATGGTGTGCAATGGAATTCCTGATCTTATGTGATTACTGAATTAATGCATGCTTCAAAATTACAAACAAAGTTGAGTGCGCGCGTGAATTTCTTATACCATAGATTCCCACATAGTAGCATACACAATATAGATGCATCTGTGATCATGCAGATGCTTCCATCAACACACATATCAAACAATTGTTCATTACCATGTTAACAATATCATCAAACAATTTTTTTAATGATTCTGGTGGTAACTATCTTAAAACTAAACTGAACTCACATCAATATTGTATGTTTACTTGCTCTTCAACGCCTGAAAACTTTTGTAAAAAGTATGAAACTGTCGTACTTATTGTAGTGGATTAATGTTTTGTTATTCTCATTCATGCTTCCTTTTGATCATCTATCTGCTGGATGTTCTCGCTAGCTATGCATTGTTTGCTGACTTTCATAGAACATGCTACTTGTCTGTGTTCTATGGTTTCTTGACCTATGTTTCATGTTCATGCATTGCAATATCTGAATAGTTTGTATGTTCTTTCAATTGATTGTTGACTATATTGTCTGGCTTAACCTATCTGTTCCATTTAGGACTGTCATCTCTCTTTATTTCAGCCTTTTAAGCAGGGTGGAAGTTCTTTCTGAGCAGCCGGGGCAGTTAAAGATTCATTGTTCATATGGTATGATAGGAAAATATCTGAGCATTTAAAGAGGCCTCTCCTGCACGAATTCCTGTAGTTTATCTACACCGTGTCAAGCACCAGGGGCCAAATTAACTTAAAACTTGCATTTCTGCATGTGGCAATTCTGTTATCTGTCAGATGCATTCCGAGCCTTTTGTGTAGCTTGTATACTTTCCTTGTGTTTATTTAGTCCCATGCTCTTTTCCTGTAATTTACTGCTCATGCATCTACATGGTGATTTCATCATGTGCTAAACTATATGCTTGGGTTCCACACCTCCTACAAAAGCCTCATTCTGGAACTGCATGTGACCATTCTACTATATAAGCCTCATTCTGGAACTGCATATGATCATTCTACTATACAAGCCTCATTCTGGAACTGCATATGATCATTCTACTATACAAGCCTCATTCTGGAACTATATTATTATTCTACTTTATAAGCCTCATTTTGTGCCCTAATTATTCCAAATTGTACATATCGAGCAACTATATGTATTTGACATATTTTTTTTATCAATTTTTTTTTCAAAACCTGCTTCAATTTTAGCTCTTGATTTTGTTATTGTTATCTTCAGTGGTTTTGAGACTCTAATTGGAGGACTTCTGAATTTTGTTATTAATGTTCTCTTCTGATTGTCTGTGCGCTGTCCAGCTGAGGAATCTGTTGTGGGCAACATCAAAGCATGATGTTTATCTTATGCAAAATTACTCAGTTATGCATTGGTCATCACTATTGCGGCGAGGCAAAGAAGTACTCAATGTGGCCAAGCCAATTGCTCCAACCCGGGTATGTTACTTTGGGGTCCATGGTGAACATGACTATGATTCATTGAATACACTTAATTCTTGTGTGAAGTATTTTTCCTTTTTTTCTACAGCAACGCCCAGGATTGTTGTCTCATTCACTCTCCAGAGTGCAGATAAGCACTATGACTGTTAAAGATAACTTAATGGTGGCAGGTGGATTCCAGGGAGAACTTATTTGCAAGGTATCAAAGTGGCTGGATAAGTATTAACTGCTTCTTTTGAACATTTAACTTAATATTTGATATCTAGCTTGTCTTCTGATTGTTTCTTTCATATGATCAGTATCTGGATCAACCTGGAGTTGCATTCTGCAAAAAAATGACAACAGGTGAAAATGCCATAACCAATGCAGTGGATGTATACCTTAACCATAAGTAAGGAACTTGTTGATAGAAAATGTTTTAGTTCCTTTTTTCTTTCCCCCAGGAGACAGACAACTTGATTCTTCTTTTTCTTGCAGTGGCTCAATGAGGATTATGGTCGCGAACAATGATGCTCAAGTTAGAGTATTTGATGCCGAAACTTTTGCTTCCCTGAATTGTTTCTCTTTCAATTGGTCTGTAAATGTGAGTGCCTTTCACCAGAAGCTTCCCTTAGAGTTGATAATTCTGTATTGATTTGTCATTTATAACATGCTTACACTTCTTAAAATTGTTCCCCAGAACACCTCTGTTAGCCCAGATGGTAAGCTGCTTGCAGTGCTTGGGGACAGTGCCGAGTGCTTGATTGCTGATGCTAATTCTGGGAAAGTGACTGGAAGCCTCAAAGGGCATTTGGATTATTCCTTTGCATCAGCCTGGCACCCTGACGGACAAATTTTGGCCACCGGAAACCAAGACACTACATGCAGGCTGTGGGATGTAAGGAATCTGTCCCAGTCCCTTGCAGTATTAAAAGGGAATATGGGAGCCATAAGAGCTCTGAAGTTCACCTCAGATGGCAAGTTTTTGGCAATGGCCGAGCCTGCAGATTTCGTTCATGTTTTTGATACACAATCTGATTACCTCAAATGCCAGGAGATTGATCTATTTGGAGAGATTGCTGGCATTTCTTTCAGCCCCGATACTGAAGCTCTTTTTGTTGGTGTTGCTGACCGTACTTACGGCAGCTTGTTAGAGTTCAACAGGAGGCGTTACAATTTTTATCTGGACTCAATATTCTAGTGGACCTTCCCCTGACGGAGACTGAGTCCTGTTGTACATATTAAGGTTATTTTTAGCGTGTTTGAGCTTCTTGTCAGTCTGTTAAGTTGACACGTGGTTTTTGGGTGGCGGAATTTCCAGTCAAATCAGATCATCGGGACTTTCAGAAGCCAATGCGCTGCTGGTTTTTTTTTTTAATTTTCCCGTGTGAAAACGAATCCTTTGGTGGAAAAAGAAGGAAAATCTTTCAAGAGTTGCTGTGTTTATCAGATCATCGGGGCCTGGGGGTGTGTAATTGCAGAAGTGAAGAAGAGGAGTTATTGAGGGGAGGGAAGATCGGTTGTTTACCCTCTCTTTGGGGCTTCTAGTTCTTGCTGAGAGAATTGGTCCGAGTCCGGTTTGTGTATGTTGCCTTGCCAGTAAAATTCGTCTATGGCCTCTTCAACATGTCCATTGCCTTGCAAGTGTCTTTTACTCCACTATAAGCTTTATTCTTCCTTTACCGTCCCTTGTAGATTTTGGGATTTTATATCTAGTATAAAAGTTAATTTTATTATTTATCAGTTATTAAATTTAAAAAAGTGAAGATAGTCATTGAAAATTATAGAGGATACAAAAAATTATCGATCGTCATTATTCTTATTATCTATCTTAAGGGGTTCTATAGGTGTCAATTGGTTATACATTTCAAGGAAAGTACATTAGAGGTATTAAAGTTTTTTATTCAATGGGTTTTTGTTTTTTGCTTTTTTTAGAGATATTAGAGATTGGTGCGTGGTTTCAATGATTATATGGTGTTTTCTTAGGTGTTCACAAGTGAAAAAAAGTTTTGGAGGTTCCAAAACTTGGACCTCAATTTTGATGATGGCAATGGGATGTCTATCACTATAGGCTACTTATCATTAAAAAAAAAAAAACACATCATTCACTCCATATATATATATATATATATATATATATATATATATATATATATATATATATCATCCCATAAGTGTCCAAGCCTAACTTGTAATACTTGAAACATCTTACCTTTTTCATTTTCTTAATTAAAATAATACCCTTGTTTTATGTATTTTAAACTTTGCATTATTTTTTTATTAATATTTAAATTAACACTCCTTTACTCTGTGATTTTAAAATATATATATATATATATATATCATCCCATAAGTGTCCAAGCCTAACTTGTAAGACTTGCAACATCTTACCTTTTTCATTTTTAATTAAAATAATACCCTTGTTTTATGTATTTTTAACTTTGCCTTATATTTTTTATTAATATTTAAATTAACACCCCTTTACTCTGTGATTTTAAAATAATACTTATTTATTATTGTAATAGTATTTCAAATAGATTATTATAATTTATATTTATCTTTTTTTTCCTTTTATGAATGAAGTATTTATAAAAACAACCGCCATCATAAAAAGAAAATAAAAAATATTACGTGAAGAAGAGAAATTATGGTTAATATTCTTGTCTTTTCTTGAAGGACAAATATTAGTTTTGTATTTTAGTATTTAACGAGCGATCTATCCGTGCGATGCAACGGGGTTTTTTATCTATATAGAAAATTGATTGTTTTTATATGTATTGTATTTTGTTATTTTAATATTTAATTAGTAAAAATATAATTGATAAAATATGTACAATCGAAATGGAAAGTGGGTTGTATATTTTTTATTCGCAGATAATATAGGTAATTTTTTTATGAGTTATTTTTTTTACCCAGTAATATTAGATCTGACACATTATAAATAAAAATATTGTTTTTTTTTCCAGAAATAAACTGACATTTTTTGCATGTTATAATGAGTTATTTCAATGTTTAATAACTAAAATTGCAACAGATAAAAATATGTTAGAAATGAGTTTATTGCGTGGTATAATTAGTATGTTTGCCCGTGCATTGCGATAGGGTTTTTTCCATGTAGAAAACTAATTGATTTTGGACATGTTGTAATTAATTGTTTAAATATTTAATTAGTAACATTATAATAGATAAAATATGTAACAAATAATTTTTTTTTGCATCCTATAATGACTTATTTGCTGTTTAAAAGGAATAGTGCAATCGAAACAGAGAGTGACTCACATATTTTTTAATTGTAGATAATCGAGGTAAATTTGTCAAAAGAAAAAAAAAGAGTTGATAATGTAGGTCAATTTGTCTACCTTTTGTTTTTTTTTTGAGTTGTATTTTTCCCTCAGTAATATTATATTTAAAATATTAAAAATGGGAAAATTAAAAAAAAAAGAAATAAAATTAAACAAAAGAGTATAAAATTTAAATTCAAAGCAAGAACTTTTTTATAAGATTTATTAATCATATTATTATATAAAATGTATTTAAGCATTGATTTTTTTTAAATCCCAGGTCATTTTCTTTTTCCCTCTCTCTATATATTTTTAGCTGATAATATTTAATAAATATTAAAACATATAATTAGTCTCACATACTTTATAGAGTAATAAAAATGAGAAGTGGTTTGTATATGCTTTAATTGTAGATAACCTAGGTAAATTTGTCATTTTATTTTGTGTGAGTTGAAGTTTTTCCCCAGTAATATTAGATCCCACACATTATAAATCAAAATATTGTCATTTGTTTTTAAAAATAAATTGAGTTTTTGCATGCTATAATTACTTATTTGTCGTCTAAAAGAACGATTATAATCGAAGCGGAAATGACTCGCATATTTTTCGATTGCAGATAACGTAGGTAAATTTGTCCGCCTTTTATTTTTTTGAGTTGTATTTTTTCCCATTAATATTATATTTCCAATATTAAAAATCAAAACACAACAATTTTTTTTTCAAAAAATAAACTTGAACAAAAGAGCACAACATTAAAATTTGGAGCCAAATTTTTTTTATATAAGATTTATTCATCATATTATTATACTAAATATATTTAAGAATACTGACATTAATTTTTTTTCTTTAAAAAAATCGGATGTCTTTTTTTCTCTCTGTATATATTTTTAGACGATAATATTCAATAAATATTCAAACATATAATCAGTTTAACATACTTTAATTTGACATATATTTACAACTATAAAATTAATTTTACACACTTTCAATCATATATTATTTTATCATTATTATTAGGCGATAATATTGAATAAATATTCAATCAATTAAATTATTATTAATAATATTTTTAATTATTATTCTTATCATTATTATTATTATTATTATTATCATTAGAATTTAAAAAATATTTGTGAGTTTTATTTTTAAAAAAAATTAATTTTCAAATGATTATTACCAGGAATAAAATTTGAAGACTAAATAAAAAGAAACCTATTATTAATGTTGTTGTTGTTGTTGTTGTTGTTGTTGTTAGCATTCAAAAAGGATTTGTGAATTTTTTTTAAATAAAATAAATTTCAAATGATTATTACCGGGAATAAAATTTGAAGACCAAATAAAAAGAAACCTAACAAAAAAAAAGATAAAGGAAATACTCAAAACCAAACAAAAAATATATATATACATAAACTTTTACAATAATAGGGAATAATGCATAAATATATAAATAATAATAAAGGAAATCAATTTCAATAAAACAATTAAAAACATAAGGACAAAAATAAAAATAAAAGATATTATTGGTTTAAAGTGAAGGATTAATTTGACAACAATTCATACTTTTGTAGCAAAAATATTAAAAGATTTAAAAGAAAAAACATTTAAAAGAAGAGGGACTGAAATTAAAGTGCAATATATATTAAATTTGAAATGAAGGACAAAATTGAAAACAATACAACCTATATATCAATTTGAATGAAAGGACGAAATTGCAATTAAGGGATCTAATAGAAAACCAAAAAAATCAAAGAAGAATGACAGACATGCAAATTGCCTATATATCAATTTGAATGAAAGGATGAAATTGCAAGCAATTGAAACTTCTATTACAGAAATCAAACAAAAGCCAAGGGACTGAAATGCATCAACAATAAACCTGGGGGACTAAATTTGAATTCAGCGCTGAGGAGAGAGAAAGGAGCACATAAACGTTCAACCGACTATACGAGCCTCTAAGTAGATTCATTTAAGGCACGCACCATCCCATGAGATCCAGGGAAGGGTTGCGAGTCGTTTCAACCGGTGACGAAAAAATTTTCACCACCATATGAAGCCGCACGCGCTGCCTGAATAGATCGTGAGAAAGAAACGCGCCGACGCGCCCGTACGGATGACTGACAGAGCTGACGACGTGGAATAGTGATGTAGGAGTCAATTACTAAAACACCCCTGATGCTAATTCTGAGACTTTGTCGTTTCGGGGGCTACAGACGTAATAACACAATTTAAAAAATATTAAAAAAGAAAATATGTGCGGCGAACCAAACCGAACCGGACCGGTCCATACGTGGTCAATTACACCGGTGCCCCTCCGTCTAAACCGTGTTTTTGTCTTATTATCGGGGGCGAAATCGGTCGAGCACTGTTCACAACAGAAAAAAACAAAAAAAAAGGTGGACGTGCACCTGCGAAGAATAGAGTCAAATTTCGCGTCCACAGTGCCTTTGAGTGTGTGTGTACAGTGCATGAACAATAATATCCGTTTTGTTTTAGTGTATTTCTTAATTAACAATAGCACTCTTTCTTGGTTTATCAATTTATTTCTTTTATTGAATGTAAACAATGCCCTACAATTCCCAATTAAAAAAAAACTCATGATACAATAAAATGCATCATCCACAATTTTAGCACATTATTGAAAATTAACTTAGAATCTTAATAATGGCATAACAAGGCTATAAGTCTAATTTATTTTAAGAACATGGTTAATGAGAATATTTGATGCAAAATTAAAAGTAGAGCATAGTTAACTCAATTTTAGGGTTAAAATTGTATTGAAAATTCTTCTCCTTCAAAAACTCTATAATATAGACTATATACATAATTAAGATAAATTATAGGTGAATGAGAAATTAATTTGAAAATCCTTTAGCTTCCATGTTTTGTTAAACTCAAAATCCTATCTCACATAGATAAAATGCAAAGTTCTTTTGCGGTTTACATGGTAATAAGTTAAGGAGTTATATATGAGCCTATAAAAAGTGACTTTGAATTTAAGTCACATGTGTGCATGCTCTAATATTTAAGATTGAGCCAAGCCTTGGCTCTCTCTTTTTTTTCTTCTTTTTAATCGTCAATCTATTTTAAACTTGAATTTGGATATATTATAAAATAATACTTTGACTTATAAAATTATTTTTGCAACGTCATTTATATAGACTAAAAATAAAGAGTTCTAATAATGCTCCTTTTTTCTAAATAGCTTATTTGCAAAGAAAACAACTGTATGGTTTTCAAGGGAAAAAACTATTAGGCTTTTATTCTTTATGGCAAGTGATTAAGATAAATCAACAAGAATTAATTTCAATAATCACTAAAATTATTTTTCATTAATTTGATTTAAAAAACCAACAAAAAAAGGGATTTATGGGAGATGTTATACATACCATATAGAAACTCATTTTCCCTCCTCTTTGTTTTTCAATTATTTTGCCTTTAAATTTCTTGATCATTGTCTATGTTTTTTCCTCTTTTCTATAAAAAGGGATTATAGTCCTTTGTAAGAGATATTTTGAGTTCCCTTTGTAACTTTCAAAACTAGAATTATTGAAATCTTGAAAGACTATTTGCAATAAGATTGTTTGTACAAATAGACAAACATTTTAGTTTTAGGAACAAGGAGTCTAATCCAAGGAGTTTAATATTTGACAAGACCCTTATTTATATGGTCAAATATCCTTAACAAGTTGCTTACACATTTTGTTAAGTATAATAATCTATTTTGGACGTGTTAAGAGAATCTTTCAAAAATATTCGTAAAATAAAAAATAAAAATGTTTTTAATCAATAACACCTCGTCATTTAGGATGTTACATGTAAAGGAGTTTCAGTAGCATGGATGAATCAATTGGGTCAAAGGCCAAGATATTCTTGTCCAGTTAAACCTTTTACAAGAAGTTGGCACCCAACTTTATCACGATGTTAAATCATTTATATATCTCATAAAAAATAAGAAGGTAATGGTCTATTCATAGCTAGGTTAAACATGTGCAATGTGGTGTCTAACTTAAATTGGAGATCCCATATAATCAATTGTAATATCTCTTAGCTAAAATGACATGAAATTATCCTGAAAATAAATAGTTTTTTCTTTCTCTCTTGTAAGTCTTTAGTAATGTTATCAAAATCATCATTAATTAACTTTTAATTATGTCATTAACTTTCAAATGATTAGGTGGATTTGTCATGTACATGTTGTTTTACATAATTAAAATCAAAACATACATTTTTTTTGTCTTCTAATTATCTAGTAAAATAAGTAAATTATTCGTGAAAAGTTACTATTATTCATTAACGATTATAGGCATTTTGGTATATTACTTGGATTATATTTTTTGGTAATAATTGTTTGGTGGAGGGATTTTATTGAATTTTTAATGTATAATAAAATTACTTCGATGCCCTTGAGATCAAGAAATTTAAAGCTTCCTTAGATGGGATATTTCTTCTTTTGATCTTTGTTTTTTGTTATTTTTGAAGAGGGATAAGGTATATTTTAATTTTTTTTACATATAAAATAATAACAAAAATTAAAATTTATTGTTGTATGTCATGCCTACGCTAGCAAGTGAATGTCATTCACACCTTTCAGGCAGCTCGTGCAGTGTCATTGGAAGCACATTGACATCCACTACGTGTTGGTGTGGTGTGCACGTACAACAGTGCTTCAATTGATCCCTAGTGTACAGTTTTCTTCTCCTCTTAGAAGTGAAAACAATAAGGATTAAATTGAAAGATATAATACTATCAATTTGGATTGAATGATAATAAAGTTTTTACAAAAAGGTAAAAAAATAGAAATATAAATAATGAGAAACAAATTGAAGAATATAATATTTGATAATTAGGATTGATAAATAAAAATAAAAACAAATAAACTTTTGCAAAAGAGATAAGATAAAATATTAAAAATCAAAAGAAAACAGATTGAAAATGAAATACCAACAAAAAAGGGGGCTACTGTAATTTCCTAGAGAAAAGAAAGAAAAGAAAGGGAAAGAACCTACAGACAACAAACAAGACCACACGTCGTATCGATAATAAGGCACATCGATGCTTCCAACAACATAATGGAAAGGCATTTTTGGACACCTAGAAAAAATATATTTCCATATTATTTTTTCATTTATTGAAATAACAAATTTACTCTAAGTTTATATAATAATTGTGCAAAAACCATTATGAAAATATGAAAAAGCCCTAGACTTATTGTCTAATGTCTTTGCCTGTAAATGCGTTAGTGCAATTTCACTATGCATTTTAATTATTTATTATTTTTATATATTTTATCAAATATCAAATTGTCTCTCAGCTTAAATTATTAAATTGAGAAAATCATTGTGAAAAAAAATCTTTGACGCCTTGTTTAAATTATCTGCTTTCAAGTATATTTCAGTCATTAAACTACATAATCACGATAAGAAAATATTTATTTATTCTCAATCAATTTGATAATAAAAAAATAAGTTTTTTAAAAAGACTTCAATGTCCTTGCTAGATAATGTTATTATTTTCAGGTGAAGGAACAAAATTACAAAATTATTATTCTAATAAACAATGTTTTTTAGTAAGCATCCGAGACCTTATAACTTCTTTTAATTTATAGTAAGTGCAATATTTTATATTATTTTATTACATGAGAATCATAAAACGAAACCTTGATGGTCCCAATAACATAATAGCTAGATTATTTTCATGCTAAAAAATACACGGATAAAAGCACATCATAAAAACTAGAGGTTACTTCTTGTTGAAAATTATGTGTAAGATGCTACAGACTGGAACTAGATAGAGCTTTGCGTTGTGGTGTTGGTTAGGTAAGTGTGTTCCTAACTTCAAAAAAAATATTAAGGCATTACTAGTGTATTGAAAAAGTATAAAAAATATAGGATCTAGATTTATTGACTTAATCAACATTAAATAAGTTAGATTAATTTAATAATATGATTCTAGAAAAGACATTGTAAATAACACAAATATAAAAGACAATAATTATCATACTAAAAAAAACACAAAAACTCATTTGAGACCTACCATTGGTTTATCATGACACTATTGAGCCACCATAAAGAGGTAATCAAAATGGTTTAAACATTATCATG